>CM061532.1:143894652-144391770 GCA_030545055.2 Neoaliturus tenellus | reverse complement strand
CTTAAATAATTAAACTAGGTTGTAAATATTTGAAAGGAGACAAATAATGAAATAAAGTAGCCTTCGGTGTATAATTTTTTTTATTATTAACGTCCTTGCAAAACAGCTATAGTTATAAAAAAATATTCTATATAATCCACAGCTCTGGGTTGGATTTTACTGTCTAGGATATCTTTCTCATTCACAATATTCTTAGTTACTTTAAACGGGTTGCATAAAAACCTGTATCTTTCTTGATCATAGCTAAATTTTATTGCATTGAGGATAATTTTTGAACATTAAAAAACTTCTTTTGGAAGCCATCGAAGTGTTTATATTTTAATGCTATAATATTCTTATTGGCTGGGAAGCTCAGTGGTTATAGAGCTTGCCTTAAAACTCAAATATTTCCTGTTCGATCCTAAGAAAAGTGACGATCATTATTGGTGAATTATTTCTCCCACAATTATGAAGGATCGAAACTCGACCTCGCTGTCTTGATCATTAATCTATTAATCATTGATCCTAAAAAAATCGGAGGATCTTACAAAGCTACACTTCATCTGATCCATTACACACATCACACTCCCACTTTAGTCAACTTCACCAACTTCACTTTAACGCACCACAGAGTGTGTCGGTGTCTTAGACACTATCTCCGTATCTTACGTATGTTAAAAGAAAAACATGCAGATGAACTTATGAAAATGTACAAAGAGTAATGATTATAATATCATGTTGTTTAGTTAATCACACATTGCAACTTCAATAACGATTTTATGATCACACTGTATACTTATAGTAGTGGGAAAAAGCCACTTCTAAACCGGAAGTGACGTCAGCTGCCAGGGCAGCTGCAGGGGTCAGATGGTGTCAGCTGCCAGGGCAGCTGCAGGGTGCAGATGGCGAGAGCATATGCCCTGAATTTGAAGTAGAATTGGGCATGAATGAAGAGTTAGTTGAAAAGTAAAATTCAACTGTGTTAACTAAACTCTAAAAGTTGAACAAAAATTAAGAGTAAGATGAAAACTGAAATTCAACAGTTATAACTGGGGGCCTGGAAAGTATGTCAAGGTCATCCAGAGTAAGTTTTAAAAAAGCCTACCCAACTACCACCAGAAATAGTTCAAAGTTGAACTAGTTGGTGATAGTGGGATAATTAATTCATTCGTGCCATGGGAGAGGTGTTTATTGTTTGAAAGTTGGCGATTGAATGAGAAGCGCCGCCTAGGGAGAGGGCTTATAAAATGGCAACCTTCTCCCCACCACCCCTTCCCCCACTCCTTTAGACCAATAACCGGTCGCCGACTCTATGTGGTGAAACTGAACTAGACATTGCGGCCGCCATGGATAAGTCTAACCTCAAACCTTAGCTTAGCTGAAGAGAATAGAGGAGCATGAAGTAGGAATTGTGGTGACAGCGCTTATATGAGGAATAGTAGGGGTAAAATAAAAAAACTTGTTGAACACAGTCGATAGGTGTAACAAGTTCAAAGTTGTTGAATTGTAACATAGAATGCAAAATGTTGTAAATAACATTATCATCAACATTAACCTGCGAAGTCTTTGAGTATAATGGGTTAAAACTGTACTTCTTTCTAACTCTATTTAAATTAGTTTTACACTTTGAAATTGAAGGTTTAGAAGTACTTCGTAATATGTGTTGTGTTCGCAAAAGCTTTAATTTTAAACATTGTGCACTCATCATAACCGATGTGTTAAGTTTAGAAGTTAAAATAAGACTGAGATATAAAATGAAGTGTAAAAGAAATTGAAACAGAAAGCCAGAGTAGTAATTTTATAGGTTAGAATTTACGAAGGCTATTCCATGGATAATTCTAACCTCAAACCTAGTAAGTGAAGTAGTCATAACATAAAACTAACGAGAGATGATGACCGAGCGGATGCGAGGCAATGAATGTTTGTAGCGCGATAAACTACCCACCTTTATAGAGGCAATAACTCCAGCCAGATGGCGGCAGATGGCAAGCAAATGACTGGTTGACCGACTTTCACCTGAGTAGTAAGAGAAGTAGGGTTCTGTGTCTATCCCTACTCCTTGGGGTCAATGACCGACCGGAAAGGTCAATGACCCCCCCCTTCCCCCCCCTCCCCCCCCCTCCCCCCCTCCCCCCCCGAAAAAATGGAGCCCCCCCCCTCCCCCACTCCTTCCCCCACTCCTTCCCCCACTCCTCCAGGTCAATGGCCGGTCACCACCGGTTGTTGACTTTATGTGGTGAAACCAGACTAAATATGGCAGCTGCCATGGATAATTCTAACCTCAAACCTGCTGCGCATGCAACAAGTTCTCCGGATCGGAATGAGTCTATGCTATGCGCATGCGCCTAGTCCTGTATTACTCACTTTAGCGCTACTGCACATTGATAATTCTAACCTCAAACCTTGGATTTGTGTTGTTGCGCATGCGCCGCTCCCCACTCCTTTGCCTTCCTTTTACACTGGTGCGAACTGGACTGGATTGAACACTGTACTGGAGTGAAACAACTTCCCCCACTACTCGAGAATCCGAGGAGCAATACGAGCCTGATCTTAGCGTCAGTCGTCAACAAACTTTCATAGCGAAAGGTTGTTGGCGACTCAGCAAGAGGTTTCAAATATATAGTAGGCCTATATATATTTGAACTTCTTCTACTACGTTGCGTTTTTTAATGCAATGTGGTATGTGTGTGTGTGTGTGTGTGTGTTTAGTTTTAAGTTGTATTTAATTTAAGAAATAATTTGCGCATTGCGATGTTAGTTATAAGTTGGGTTTAGCATTAAGGTGTATTAATTTTAAGAGGTGTTTAGCATTAAGGTGTATTAATTTTAAGAATAATGAAGGTATTTGGTTGTGTTGAATTATTTGGTTTTTAATAATGATGTGTTGTTAGTTTTAAGTGTTGATATTAATAATTTATGTCGTTGTTTTGCCTTTCAGCTAGATGTTAGGGGGTAGATTAACTGTAAATTCAGAAGTTCAGTTGAACTTCACTTAGAAGGGGTGGGACATCCGCAAATTGCGGACTAGGTTTTTTGCATTTTGTTTAGGAATATGATGGGTGGGATTAGTTTGGGTGGGGTTAGAGTTGCGTTTCTGCATTAGGTGTTCCAGTTTCCCTTGGAATTCATGGTTACGGTAGACCCGGACCGGACCGTTACGGTAGACCCGGACGGTCCAAACAAAATTGCGTCGATGTCCCTTGCAGAACGTAACTAGTGGGTTGGGAGTGGGAACCGTTAGGCAAACAGGGTGGTGGGAACAGTATTACTGTTCCCATCACCTTGGATCATTATAAATCTTGAATGACCTTGACCCACTTTTGGAAGGGTCAATGACCCCCCCCCCTCCCCCCCCGAAAAAATGGAGTCGATTCCCCCCCCCCCACCCCCCCCCCGAAAAAATGGAGTCGATCCCCCCCCCCTTCCCCCACTCCTACCCCCACTCCTTCCCCCACTCCTTCCCCCACTACTCCGGGTGAACGACCGGTCATGACCTGAAAAATTAAAATGGCTATAGCTTGATAACGGATTGACGGATTTGGACAAGCGATACATCATTGAAAAGGTCTATGTAAGACAAACATTTTGGTAAAAGAAGAATTTGGTTATCTTATTTTAGTCAAAAGTTATGCGAATTATTTTAAATAAATACCTTCTCTTTTCCCTTTTCCCCACCTCCCAGGTCAATAATCAGTCTTGGCCAGCTGCTACCCCTCTCATTTGCATATTGTTATAAAAGACGCACCGACTGCGGCTAACATTTCATTCTGATTCCAGACGTTACGCTGCGAACTTGGAGCCACAACCATGTCATCTCTGCCAACTACAACTTCTACTTTAACTTCTACTTCAACTTCTACTACGGCTGTTACTGCACCAAAGAAAACTCTTCGTCTGAAAAATCCTCCTGACTGGTACAAGAAGCAACTTGGATCCAAACCTTCAACTTCTGGCACTATTCTTCCGCCTATCAAGACTTCTAAACTTCGAAGCATTTTTCACCGCCTTCGCCTTCTACTTCGCTTTCAAACGACTCCACACCGCCATCAACCATCATGCCGCCTCCACAGAAGCCAGCTCCCCGTCTTAATACCCCTTCATTTGAAACTTTGCTTCATAGTCTTAGTACACCTATCATTCCACTGTCACCATTGCCTCCTACCCCACCACTTACTATGCTTGAAGACCACACCTATCATAAAACTAAATCCACTAAGCCTACTCCCAAACCTGCTCCTAAGCCTGCTCCTTCAGAGCAATTTCAATTATTACAAGAAGAGCGTCGTAGGGCATTTAGCCGTCCCACTACTTGCCCTGAAGTGCTCACTAGGGGAATTAAGAAAGGATCAGCTTGTGGGAGGAAATGTGTTAAAAATGAAAGTTTTTGCCGTGTACATATCGTGAAACATATTTCTGAACCACAACTGACAGAAATCCCCACCGTTGAAGACGATCCTAAAATAATATCCGTCAGAGGAGAGAGGCTTAAGAAAGGTTTGAAATATTTTTTTCTAAGTGTTGTTGACCACCAACACATTTTGGCAAAATGTAACGGCTTAAAATATAAAATTAGAGTTTGTGAGAATTTGTGTAAAGAGAAGAGATTTAACACTTTAGATTCTCAAGACTTTCTCCTCAGGGATAAAAAGGATCGTATTACAAGGTGGGGGCGTAAACAGTAAATTCACTTAGTTTTTTCCAAATTGTTGCTAAAAAAATAATGGGGGAGAAACACAATGCGTTATAGCGTTGTGTTTCTCCCCCATTATTTTTTAACACTCTAAGTCCCGTGACCTACTAACCTACTTCCATTTGAGTAGTAAGAAAAGTACTTCCCCCACTCCTTTGGGTCGATGACCGGTTAAGGTCAGCTCTTACCCCTCATTTGCATACTGTTATAAAAGCGGAGCGAGCGTTGTTCACTCCTTCATTTTGCTTCTACACGCCGCTCTTGTTGTTTCATCTCTGCTGTTTACAATATTACCTACTTCAAAATGCCTCCTCATGTGAATGACCATATTAATTCTTCCAAAATTTCCGATGTTTTTCTACAACCTGAAGACATTTTAAATAATGATAGTGAGAGTGAGGATGATGATGATTATACTGTTGAACTTAGTGAAGAACGTAAGGTTATAGCAATTGATCTACAATTTCCATTTGATACAATAGAAAAGTTTATAGTTGAAGCTAATAAATGGTTAAATTTAGGATGTTATGTACGAATTGACTCTTTTATATTGTATGGTGATAGTCATTCTTTCCTTGTCACACCAAATGACAGAGACCGCATGTTGCAGTGGGCACAATCTATGATGGAGTGCTATGAACAAGGTGTGGACACTGGCGGCTATTTTCTTGCACAACTAGTGTAATAACAAATTACCCTTCCCCCCATGTAGTGAAAAAGGAAAAGAAATATTAGGAATCTAATTATAATACTTCCTTCCACATATAAAGAAGAGGGGGAAAGGAGTGGGGATTATAAAGTGGTGGGGGAATGTGTATAAATGCAGGTTGTTTGAAGAGACTTTTATTATTATTGTGGCTTTAGCAGAAACAACATGGAGTTTAAATCTGCAGCAAAAATAAGGAATAATATAATAAAGAAAGAAATTCGCAAGAAAGAAAAGATTGAACTTATAAAATTACAACTTATAATACCTTCCATTGAAATTGGATGTAGCAAACTAAAGACTTTGGTGAAAACTAACGAATATTTATTACAATTGCTAAAAACAATCGAAGAGTTGAAGAGAAAGAATGGACATTCTACATAGTAAAATTTGAACATTTTAATATAAATAAGTAAACTGAAAAAAGTAGATGTAGAATAGAGAGCGAGGAATAGATCACTTTGTGGTAATGGACTAACATGCCACTTAGTGCTCTATTCCTCGTTCTCGCGTTAAAATTGGATTACCTTGACCTATTTGTTCGACTGTTAGAATTTGGTTAACACTGTTGAATTTCAGTTTTGAACTAATGTTTATTCTTGTTCAAATGTTAGAGTTTCTTAACACTGTCGAATTTTAGTTTTGAACTAACTTTTAATTTATGCGAATTTTTAGTTCAACTATAGTTAATTTATATGCAAATTTAGTTCAACCAAGTGCCTGTGCTCTAGCCATTTCCACCCTAACATTTGTTTTTTCAACATCTGTCCCATAACATCTGTCCTAATAGATGTTTGGAGGGCAGGTGTTTGGTTTTAAAAGTAACTAAAATTAGTTGGGTGGGGGAAAGTTAGTTAAAGCTTGAATATAAAGAAGTATATACTAAAACTCCAATGGGAATAAAGAACATGAATGAACAATTAGTTTGTAGAAGGTTAATATTTTTATTTAAAAAGTTTGATTTCCTTGTATAGTGAAGAAGATGAAATAGTGGTGGGGGGACCGTTATAAAAGGAGGAACGCGAGAGCCCATTTCATTTCTTGGCAAAATTTCGAAGAGTAAACATCTCAACATGTATCGTTGCGATAAATGTTCGGAATCGTTTCACGATGAAATTCTATTAGACTGTCATAAAGAACTAATTCACAACAACCCAGAAGAAAAACAAGAACAACAAGAACAAGAACAACAAGAAGAACAAGAACAAGAACAAGAACAAGAACAAGAACAACAAGAAGAACAAGATGAAATAACAGCAACATCTTCAACTACTTTACCGAATCTACAAGTATTTGCATTACCCGGTAAAGTAGTAATGCATCATAAGATTCAAAATGAAAACTTGAAGCTAGAAGAATTTATTAGAGAAGCAAAACCAATCGTAAGTAAAATTTTAAAAGAAGAATTGAAAAGATTAAACTTTCTTAAATTTGGTTTACTACTAGAAGCTATGTTTATAAATGTACAAGAAGAATTATCACCAAGAGGATTCATAACAAAAAACCGAACCATTATGGAAAGTTCAAACATTGATTCAATAATAGAAAATTGTATAGAAGAAATATTAACAAAAATTCAGGAACACGAAGGAAGAGGATCCGGATGGAGTCTTACAAGTATTGAAGTATTAGATATAAGAGTTCACAAACATGGATATGGACTAATGGGATCTAGTTACATTCCTTTACCAAAAAGAATTGAAAATACAAAATCTTGTGTTAATGTTAAAAATGAAGACAATGAATGTTTTCGTTATGCAATGACAGCTAAATTTGTACCACCACTTCATGTGAATAGACCTAACCAAGAATATGAAAATCAAAGATTTAGATACAATTTTCAAGGAATCACTTATCCTGTATCACTGAAAGATATATCAAAATTTGAGAAGAAAAATCCTGGTACGTCTATCAATGTTTTTGCATTAGATAGTTCAAACAAAGTGTATCCTTTACGTATTGCAAAAGAAGAGCTACCAGATCATACGGATTTACTACTACTAACGCGAGGAGATGTGTCTCACTATGTGTACATAAAGCAATTTGATCGTCTTGTTAATAAGCAGCTTTCTAAAGATCGACACAGAAAGTTAATTTGCAAGAGATGTTTCAATTTTAAACGAGATGGGCTACACTCAAGAGAATGGTTACAAGAGCACAAAAGATTATGTAACAATAATTATGAAGCAAAGATTATTTTACCTTCGGAAAGCAGAGCATTTGTTACATTTGAAAAGGTTCATCATCAGTACCGTATTCCTCTAGTTGTGTATGCGGACTTTGAATCAACACTTGTTCCTGTTGAAGATGAAAATTGTGAAGCTAGAAAAAGTGTCAAGTATCAAATGCACAAACCAAACAGTTTTTGTTTAATGGTTAAATCAACATTATCAGAAGAACATTTAAACAGATATGGATTAACTTCAGAACCTCTAATATATCGTGGTGAAAATGTAGAAAAAATATTTCTTGATCACTTATATTCAATAGCTGGAAATGCACAAAGATTATATACAAATATTGTACCAATGAAACCGATGGAGGAAGAAGAAGAAATTCAACATGAAAATGCAACTCGATGTTTCTTATGCAAAAATGATTTTACTATTGAGAATTATAAAGTTAAAGATCATGATCACCTCACAGGTTATTACAGGGGTGCTGCTTGTAATAAATGCAACTTAAGCTATCGTTTACCACTATTTATTCCTGTGGTTCTGCATAACCTCAGTGGGTACGATGCTCATTTTATAATACCTGAACTAGGAAGAGACGACGGTAAAATCGATGTGTTAGCTGAAACTTCAGAGAAGTTCATAAGTTTTTCCAAAGAAGTTGGAAACATGAAACTAAGATTCTTGGACTCCTACAGATTTATGCCGTCGAGTTTGTCCAAACTTTCAGAAAATTTAAGGAAACAAGATTTCATCGAAACAAAGAAGATTGTAAATAACGACAAACTGGATTTGGTACTTCGGAAAGGTGTGTTTCCATATGATTACATAGACAGTTTAGAAAGATTTAATGAAACATCACTTCCGGCTAAAGAAGAATTCAAAAGTAAACTTTATGACATGGACATATCTCAAGAGGACTATGATCATGCATGTAAAGTATGGAACGATTTAGGATTTAGAACATTGGGAGAATATTCAGATTTTTATGTTAAATTGGATGTAACTTTACTATGTGATATAATGGAAGAATTTAGAAATACATGTTTTGCAGCATATGGATTGGACCCTCTTCATTCGTACACTTCACCTGGATTAGCATGGCAAGCTATGTTGAAAGAAACAAATTGTAAAATACAACTTCTTACTGATATAGATATGGTTATGATGTTAGAGTCAGGAGTTCGAGGGGGATTGACGCAAAGCGTTACACGACATTTCAAGGCGAACAACAAGTATCTGCCCGATTATGATGCATCAAAACCAACAACATTCCTGGGTTATTTTGATGCAAATAACTTATACGGATGGGCAATGTCGAATCCCCTTCCATATGATAATTTTAAATGGATAGATCCAGAATCGATTGGAAACATAATGGATATACCGAAGCATGGTGAAACTGGTTACATTTTTGATGTTAATTTTGAATATCCTGAACATCTTCATGATCAACATTATGATTTACCACTTCTTCCTAAGACTGAAATTTCCCCTACTGGAAGATGGCCAAAATTAATGATGACTTTAACCGACAAGTCTCGATATGTTGGACACTACTGGATGATACAACAAGCTTTAGACTTAGGATTGAGAATTACAAAAATTAATCGAGTACTACAATTTTCTCAATCTTGTTGGTTAAAACCTTACATCGACAACAACACAAGAAGAAGAGCCACCGCTACATCAAGTTTTCAAAAAGATTTTTTCAAATTAATGAATAACGCAATATTTGGCAAAACTTTGGAAAACAAAAGGAAACATAAGGATATCAAATTGGTAACTGATCCAGTAAAATTACAGAAATTGGTGCAACAACCAAACTTTGGTTCATCTATAATTATTAATGAAAATCTAGTTGTTATTTCCATGAACAAGAAGTCAGTTACAATGGATCGTCCTTTGTATCTTGGAATGTCAATCTTGGATATTTCAAAAACACATATGTACGAGTTTCATTATAAGAAGATGGTTAACTATTATGGAAGAGAGAACATTGGTATTGCATATATGGACACGGATGCACTAATTTACTGGATTAAAACAAATGACATGTATGAAGATCTACGCACCTTTATATATAAAGATGATTTCGACTTTTCCGATTATCCTAAGGATCATCCAAATTACGACTATGACAGAAATAAGAAAGTATTGGGAAAATTTAAAGATGAAACAAATGGTGTGCCGATGATGGAAATTGTAGCATTAATGTCCAAACTGTATTCATTTCAACTGTACATAAACGAGAGGAACGAACATCAAGTCACGAAGAAGGCCAAAGGAATAAAACCTTCTTTCCTGAAGAAGAACGTACAGTTTGAACATTATAAAAGATGTTTGTTTGAAAATGTTGAAACAACTGCAACGTTCAACACTATTAGAAGTTATAATCATCAACTATTTAGTGTCAAACAAACAAAGTGGGCATTAAGCTACAAAGATGACAAGCGCCATATTTTAGAAGATAAAATTAATACTTTACCATTCGGCCACTACTCTCTAAACCCTATCGACCAGTAAACCTATTCTTCGTCCTCTACCTTCTTCCTTTTTCCTTTCCGTAAAGAAGAGGGGACATGGCAAGCCCAATGCCATGTTCCCTCTTTTTTACACTAATATGAATTGGCCTTGACCTATATTCAAACTATATAAATGAGAATAAACTATTCTATGGATCAGTATTTTTACATGCGGTGTACAAGCAACATCTGAAGATGGAAAGTGTGAAGGACAAGATTGTAAATGAACTACATAAACCAGCAAGAAGAAGATTTCCAAGAAGAAGTACAATCATTAAAGGGATGAATGATCTTTATCAAGCTGATCTCATTGAAATGATACCGCACAGTAAATTAAACAAAGGATTTAAATATATTTTAACAATTATAGACTGTTTTACTAAAATAGCTGACGCTTTACCATTGAAGGACAAGACTGGTAAAAGTGTTACAAAAGCTATGGAAACCACAATACAAAGAAATAAATTTAAAATTAAACATCTACAGCCCGATGATGGAAAAGAATATTTTAATAAAGACTTTAGAGCTTTGATGAAGAAATATCAAATAAATCATTATTCTACAAATTCTGAAGTTAAAGCTTCAATAATTGAAAGATTCAATAGAACATTGAAAGGTGCGATGTATAAACAATTTTCAAAACGAGGATCATATGTGTGGTATGACATATTACCACAACTTATAAAACAGTATAACAACAAATATCATCGTACCATTGGAATGAAACCTATCCAGGTAAACAGTGCTAATGCGAAAATTGTATTACAACGCATTAAAAATAATACAACACCGAAATTAGAAAAATTGCAACCAAAGAAGTTCAAGGTCAACGATAAAGTTCGTATAAGCAAATACAAAGGTGTATTTAGTAAAAGATATCTACCAAATTGGACTAATGAAGTATTTACAATTTATAAAGTGCAACCAACTATACCTGAAACCTATTTATTAAAGGATAACAAGGGTGAATTACTTCAAGGTGGATTCTACGGACACGAATTGTTGAAATCAACAGTTGGTGATGTATATCTTGTCGAGAAGATTTTACAAAGGAAAAAGGATATGGTTAAAGTCCGGTGGTTAGGGTTTGATAAAAGTGAAGACTCTTGGATTCCTTCAAAAGACTTAGTATAGTTGTTTAATAGCTCATTGTGTGTTTAACCTTTATACAAGATGGAGATTGTACAACAAAAAGATCGATTTAATATCAATAACATTGATGAATTGACAGTTGACAATGATAAGTTAAATCATGGAAAACATGGTGAATTACTACCAAATACGATAAGATGTCTAATAACTGGTCCTTCAAATTGTGGAAAAACTAATGTTGTTTTTAACCTTATAACTAATCCTAAAGGATTGCGTTTTAATAATATATACATTTTTTCAAAATCATTGCAACAACCAAAATATCAATTATTGGATAAAGTACTTGCAAGTGTACCTGAAGTGAATTTTTACAAGTTTAATGCCAGTGAAACAATTATGCAACCGAATGAAGCAAAACCATTTTCTATTTTTATATTTGACGATGTTTCTTGTGAAAATCATGACACAATAAGGAATTATTTTGCTATGGGAAGACATCATAATATTGATAGCATTTATATTGGTCAAACATACAGTAAAATTCCAAAACAACTTATAAGAGACAATGCAAATATGTTGATCATCTTCAAGCAAGATGAAACAAATTTAAAGCATATATATAATGATCATGTAAATGCGGATATGCCATTTGAAAAATTTAAAGAGATGTGTGGCAAAGCATGGAATGAGAAATATAGCTTTCTCGTTATTATGAAGGAAGAAGATATTAAAAATGGTAGATATCGTATAGGGTTGGATAAATTTGTATTTATGCGTTGAACTACCGATGCTACATCTAGTTACACGTTGAACTTCACAGTGTAAACATGGTGAATCAAGAAAAACTATTGAAAGAAATAAAATCACTCAGTGATTCTATTAGGATGAAGAATCGTGCATTGAGGATGGGTTTAAGTGAAAGAGAAGAATTTCTAGAGACTACATTTAAACCTATTACGGAACCTTTAAAACAGATATCAGAAACTATTGGTAAACCTCATTATGAAGGAGATGTTTTACTACCAGTTTCTAAACAAGAAGTACAAGCATTAAAAAAAGAAGAAGATGATGATTCATATACAAGTGCTAGTGAGCAAGAAGAAACAAAAGAAGAAGAAGAACCAATTGTTGAAAAGGAAGAAGAACAGCCAATACCAGAAGCAGAACAATCTATTCCAAATTTAACTCAATTGAGTAGCGATATATTACAACATGGACCTCTTGGAAGAAAATATATAATGAAAATGCTACATGACATGAAATCAAACCCGAATTTGAGTAGATCACACGTATACGGAGCAAGAATTGATGGGAATGAATTGAAGATTGGCGATTCAAAGCTTGAAATAACACAAGACGATTACATCATTATTGGTGAGCATAGATATAAAGGAACAAAAGGATTATATGAATTAATTTTTAAAAACATACCACTAAGATATTCATCCAAAGATTTAAGTGTTTTTAAGGAGATTCTACAAAATACTAACGCTCATAAAAGAAACTACTCAAAGGATGCAATGATTAATCGTTCACGTGCAACAAAATATAACATCGTTATAAAAAAGTTGTTTCCTCCACGAAAATTGTCAACATTACGTACTGCACCAGCGGTGAGACAACCACTGAAAAGAAAATCTTTATCACTTATGGATTTATCACTTCTTGAACAACATGGTAAAAAGAGTAAAGGAGATACTTCAACATCTGGTAAAGGATTGATGAAAAATCTATACAATACGAATGTGATTTACTACAATGATATCAATAAATTGGTTGATAGAATGAGACTATTGCATGAAGCCATGGAAGCCGGTCATACAGGTTTGAATAATGAATGGGTGGCTCTAGTTGATGAACTTAGGAATCGCGGTATAGTCGTATAATTGTCCGTGGATATAAAAGAGGTGCAAGCATAAGACGTATCAGTTCTAACATGAGCGTCGACAAGTTCGGACGGTACTCCGCTTTAGGAGTGCAAGTTGGAGAAGACAGAAAAAGAAGTGGATTACCGCAAACACCTGAAGGTGACTATAGCATAAGTAATAAACGTTTAAAACTAGTTAAAGATCCAGAAGAAGATACTGATGGAGCAAATTTGAAGACAGTAAAAGAAGCTACTTCAACATCATTAAAATTACATAAGAATACTTATGATGTTGAATCACATAGATTAATTAATGTTGGTAAACCAACTGAAGGTTCTGATGCAATTACTAAAGAGTACTTATCATCTGAACTTTCAAATACTTTAAAATTGCAATGGGGTAACAACTTAAAAGATGGACAAACATATGATGCTGGAAATTATAGAATAACCAACGTGGGAAATCCCAAAAATGATAAAGATTCAGTTAATAAAGAATATTTACATTCTATAATACCGGAAAAAACTGAACATGGATATTCTTTTTATAAATTTATTATAAATGACATTGGATACCCAAAGGAAGACGGTGATGCTGTAAACCTAAAATACATCAAGGACAACTGTATTTTACAAGATGTTAATGAAATCGATTGTCATGGTAAAACATTGACAAATGTAAAGTTTGGTTCTCAACCAAAAGATGCTGTTACTATAGAACAATTATCTAAAGAATTAAAAAAGGAAACATCCAATTTTGTAAAACATGAAGATGCCGTGTTAAAGCGGGGAGATAAATTTATACATGGAAATGAAAAGTTTAATTTAATGCAAGGAAATAATGATGAATGGGATGCAGGACGTAAAACAATAACAAATGGAAGATTTGGTATAAAAGATACAGATGTACCTCTAATGGTGCAAACATTAATTGCTACTGGTGGTACATTAGGTACATACAATGGTCGTAATAGAAGAATAAAAGATATTTATCCTGGTTACGAAGCAAATGATTGTGTTACAATGAAACAAACAATAACTTGGGATAAACACTTTGGGACCAAATATGATGCAAAGATGAAGAAAATAATTAATATTTTACCAGGCGAAGATTCAAATGATGCTGCTACTATTGGACAAGTCATAAAAACATCAAAAAGTGATTCAACAGCTTACACATGTAATGATAAACGTATTATGCAATTACATGATCCTCAACATCCAAAAGATGCTGTAAATTTAGATTGTTTAATAAGAATAGTGGGCAATTTACTTATTGATACCCATAATCATATAGCTAGTACAACGAATCATGTGATGATTCAACCCGATGAACGAGAAGCTTGGATTAAAAATAGAATTATAAATCAGTATATAATTAATTTGAATAACTAAGTGTTTAAATATAAAAAATTATACATAACTTATTCATTTATGTAATGTATCTTGTGGAGTAAACACACCAGTTTATATAAGACTACATAATGAAGGCCGTATCACTCAGTCATCATCAAGACAGCAACAAGAGAGGACGTGGTATAACTTCAACTGCGTTATCCCTGCTTAGACGGATACCTATTGGTGCTGTTGTAAATCGAGCAATAGACGCTTTACCATACGAATTACATCTGCCCGGAGGTTATCAATATTGTGGACCTGGAACTAAGTTGGCAAAACGTTTAGCAAGAGGAGATCCTGGAATTAATAAATTAGATCAAGCTTGCAAAGAACACGATATAGCATATTCAAAGTATAAAGATTCAACAAATAGATCAATAGCAGATAAAATTCTAGCGGAAAAAGCTTGGCAAAGAGTAAAATCAAGTGACGCAAATATTGCAGAAAAAGCAGCAGCTTGGGCAGTAACTACAGCCATGAAGACAAAAGCAAAGTTAGGTGGTGGAAGACGTCGCAGAGGAAGACCTGCAAAGAGAGGCGCTCCCAAAAGAGGTGGAAACATTAAAAAAGGACGTCGTAGAACTCATAAGGCAAGTGTAAAGAAGACTTCTGTTTGGCAAATGGTAAAAAACGGAGCAGGTTTATACCTAAGACCATACCGTGTGTACTAAATAAGAAGAATCAATTGATAATTCCAAATAAAGCCTTAACAAATCATCAGTTAAATGATTATGTAAAATGTTTGAAAATACCATTCTTTCGAGGAGTTTTTATGAAAGATGCATTACCAACTAAAATATGGAAAAATGAAACTGGAATAGTAAATTTGGATTCCACCTATGGTCCAGGCACTCATTGGGTATGCTATAAAAAACTCGGACAAACCATTTACTACTTTGACAGTTTTGGCAATCTACCACCGCCAAAAGAACTGCAACATTATTTTCGAAACTCCAAAAACATTTTTTACAATTACAAAAGAGAACAACCTAACAATACTGAAATATGTGGGCATTTATGTTTGGAGTTTCTAGCGAAGAGTGTCAGTCAGCTTTAAGATGTCATCGTATACAGTGTCACTGAGTGGAAATTCATCCACATTGAAAAGTACGCTGTTCCCAGCATTGCGTCTATCCAAGGAAAGATTATGGGAAGCGGCATTACTTGATTTGACTACCTACAATTCAATTCCTAATGTTACAGAAGGAAAAAACAATTTACTACATTATTATGAAACTAAGGATGCTGCAGGAAAATACTCAGAATTGAAAATAATTACATTTCCTACTGGAGCTTATGAAATTGATGATATAAACCAATTATTACAGAAACAACTCGGAGAAGACAATATCACCGTTAAAGGAAACAATAATACTTTAAAAGCAGAAATAACTTCAAAATATTATATTGATGTCAGCTTGGAACAGTCGATTGGCAGTTTACTTGGATTTACAGATACAAAAAAGAAAATCTTAACTCCTGGAACTACTCATTCAGGTGATTCAACTGTAACAATATTGAAAGTAAATAGTATTGATGTCACGTGCAACATTATACACGGATCGTATAGAGATGGAGTTAATCAACATATTTTACATACATTTTATCCAACAGTGGCTCCCGGTTTTAAAATTGTTGAGAAGCCACAAAACTTGATATACCTACCGTTAAACACCAGTTTCATTTCAGACATCGTACTGAACATATTGGATCAAGACGGTCATAGTGTTGACTTTAGAGGAGAAACAATTACTATACGGATACACATCAGAGCAGCAACATAAAAGTCAACATGGGATTATCATTTAAACCGCAACGGAAGAGTCGGGAGCTCAGTAGCTCCTCGACATTGGAAGAGTTAACATCGGAAAACATTCGTTTTCTACAGAAGATTGGATTGAAACTTAACAGCGATGGATATCCTGGATATATCTCAAGGACCAACATTCGACGAAACACTATGGGAGAAGGAATATCACACGCACAACCCTTACACTTCATCAAAATTAAACAATAACGATGAAATAAGGATCCCCATTCAACAACAAGATATTTACACTTTACCGTGTGAAAGTTACTTGTACATCGAAGGACGGGTATTAAAATTGGATGGAAAAACTGCTTCAACAGTTCCTTTTATAAATAACCCGATGGCATATCTTTTTGATGAAATAAGATATGAAATATCAGGGGTGACGGTTGATTCAACAAAAAAGGTTGGTTTAACAACGACATTGAAAGGATTAACATCATTAACACCGCATGAGAAGAATTCAATAGTCACTGCCGGATGGGTTGCCCCCGATAAAGACACTATAACACCAGCTTCCAATGGTCACTTTGATTTTCATGTACCTTTACGATTGCTTTTGGGATTCGCTGAAGATTACAAACGAATAATAATAAATGTCAAACAAGAATTAGTATTACTCAGATCTTCAACTAATAAGGACTTAATACTTGCAGACCCTGCAACTACGGAAGATAAACTGGAATGGCAACTACAGTTGGATAAAGTTGTTTGGAGAGTACCTCATGTAAGATTGGCCGATGAACATAGAATCCTATTATTGAGAAAGTTAAAATCTGACCGTGATATTGTGATGCCATTCCGAAGTTGGGAATTTCATGAATACCCTACACTACCTCAGACAGAAAGACAAACATGGACCGTCAAGACATCAACTTACTTGGAACGAGCAAGGTACATAATACTCGGTTTTCAAACTAAGCGAAAAGATGTTATCACTGCAAATGCTGGTCAATTTGATCACTGTAAAATAAAGAATTGTAAAGTTTTCCTAAACTCTCAATTCTTTCCCTATGACAATTTGAATGTCATGTTCAGCAATAAACGTTTTTCCATTTTATACGATATGTATGCAAGATTTCAATCATCATATTATGGAAAGACTAATACACCACTATTATCACCTGACCAGTATTATTCCAAGGCTCCAATAATTGTAATCGATTGTTCAAAACAAAATGAATCGGTAAAATCATCAAGTGTGGATATAAAAATTGAAATGGAATTTGAAGAACCAGTAGCGGATGGAACTTCGGCATACTGTCTAATTCTACATGATAAAATAGTTACTTACACACCGCTGACCGGAATTGTGAAGAATGTACTTTAAGAAGAATTGTACAACAACTGCAAATTTTTGAGGTTAGAATTATCTGCTTTAATTTTTGAGGTTAGAATTTCATTTGTGAAAGACAAGTTGAAAACAAACAATTATGTAATTGTATAAATTTCAAGGATTTACGAAAAATATAAAAGCGAGAAAATAATTAGTAGAAACTTCATTCTATCTTCAACCGTCGTATGGGAAACATCATTCGCAAGATGAATTCTACTAACGGAGAAGAAAATACACCTCTAATGGATGATAATAGTTCAGATATAGAAAAACAAGTTGAACGAGAAATGGACGAATTCCTAAAATTCAACAAACATAAGAAGAGAGAAGAAGAAAAAGCTGAAAAAGAAGTAAAAAGGAAGAAGGTTGAAGTTAACATTACAACCAATATTTTAACAGAAGTATTTCTTCGGATTATCTACCCAATTTCTTCATGCATGACAAAAAGTATATCAGTTGGAATTTTAAAATCAATGGATTATTCACCAATTGTTATTTTAAATCATGGAAACAAAATGGTTACTTTCAGTGAAACTACTTGGGAATCTCTCATGAAACATTTACATCTTTTGGAGTGCTATTTAAGTAACAACACATTTGGAAGAAGAACAAGATTAAGTTTATTGGAATCAAATATTGAAGTTGATATAGTAAAACATCGTGGAGGACAAATTGTTCGCTTCAGAGATTTAACTACACATAATGTTAAATTATATTTCACTAAAGAAGAATTTTACACTTTAAGTTGTACTACCGGTCCCGTCACCAGATATTTGAAACAACTAATATTTTCAAGTGCAATAATTAAAGACTATCTAATTGATACATTGGACAAAAAACCATTTGTTCCAATTTTATACGGTCCCGTGGATACTTCAATCTTTAATAGAATACCTCAAGAAGTTGAAATGTGGAGACAATTAAACAACTATCACACCAATTTTAATATTGATGAAGTGGCACAAGAAGTGAAAGAAGAAGAACAATCCTGTCTGTTATAAACATCGGCTCATTCAATTTTTAAGTCAGTTGTTAGTAAGACTTCATCATGAATAAACGGGTTTCGTTTTCTAATGCGCCACATATAATGGAAGTTAAAAGAGGTATAATTGAATTTCAAGCTTTCCGAGGAAATGATGGTAATTTTATTATTAAAGAATTAGTAATCTTGGACATGAACACATCAGTAGTTTATCATTATTTGTTCAAACCTCCAGTACCATTTAATAGACTAACAACTAAAGCGAAAGTTACAAACAAATGGTTGAACAAACATTTTCACAACTTAAGATGGGATGAAGGTTTCATTAATTATAACATGATGCCGCACATTATGAATCATTATTGCAAAGAGTTTAAAATTATCTACACAAGGGGATTGGAAAAAGCAAATTGGATACAATCATTTACAAGCAACGAAGTGATTAATGCAATAATTGATAAAGATTTCCAATGCTACTTCAACGAACTTTGTATTTCATCAAAAAGTTTTAAACATCGAAGGTCGCAGTGCGCTTTAAAGAATGCCTACCGCTTGAATAATTTCCTTCAACAAACTGGTGGGGGTAGTGTCAGTGGTGGGGGTAGTGTCGATTATAAAAGTGAGAGCGCTACCATGACACAGCATGAGTATTACTCAAACCTCCGAAGAGACAACATCTCCGACGGACATTCTTATTAACAAGAAGATTAACAACAACATCAATATGGCATCACAGAACTTACTTCAAAGTTTAGTTGATCAGTTCAACGCTCATTCTAAATCATCAATTCTACCTACAAAGAAATGTTCTGAACTAAAAGAAGAAAAACACTACATCATTCATACTATTAAGAAAATGGAAACTTCAGTAGGTGATGCTATAAATTGCACTTTGAGCGAGGCACCTTATACAATTGGTGATGAAGCAAAATTTCAGATCTTCTTACCAAAGCGCTTCGTACAACTACTTCAAAATGAAGATCTTCGTATAATTCAACCCGGCGCACTCTATTTGGTATCACATGGACCCAGTGGAAACAACTCTACTGAACTTACAATTCATGTAACACCTACTACTGATTAATTTGTACATAACATTGTAAATATTTCTTTGTATTTGTTTTTTCAATAAATATGATATAAAACAAAAAAAAAATAAAAATAAAAAAAGCAACATATTGTAATGTCTTTGTACATTACAATATGTTGCTTTTTTTAAAAATTCCACAGGATGACCTTGACCCAATTTTGTATAATTATAAAAGGGGAAATGTACTTGCAAAATTCATCAGTCTACTGCTACCTTTCATACCGTACACATCTCGCTCTTAATCCCTGAATATAAAACTGCAACATGTCCCTAAAGGTCAAGTGTGCATCTTACGATACTAACACCATAACAACTTTTGAACAACTCGAAGATTTAACCAACGAAATGCGAGTTTTACTTACCGGTGGTTATCACTTAACTGTTGATGTTAGTGCTACTAATACAAGAATGTTCACTAAAACAAAATATTGCGATGATGAAATATTTATTTCTACACAACCTACAACTTCTTCATCGCCAACTGGTCAACATAACATCAAGTTCCAAAAGTATTACCAATGTTGAATAACTTTTGACAGACAAAACTACAACTAAAGAATCACGTGATCAATGTGAGTTAATAAAAAGGATGTAATACTTGTATAAATAATCATTCGCTTCTTAGCTCTCACCACGACAAGACCTATTTAAGAAAATGTTGTACAGAATGATGATTCAACTTGATGGAAAAATCTATGGAAAAGATTACAACACTGTTGAACAAATGACTAAAGATATAGATGTATTAGCTAAAGAAGGATACCAAGCTAAATTAATTTTAAAATTCCCTGAAGTACATCCACTATCAATAGAAGAACTAGTTGCTATGGCTAAAGCTGAGAGAGATAAAAAGTCTGAAGAAAACAAAGAGAAACAAACTTCCTAAATTTTAATAATCCTTACACTTGTAAGGTATAATTTTTTAAAACTCCATTTGGATGACCTTGAAATTACCCCCACCACTTTTCACAGTACATAAAACTCACTATTCAACACTATACACTCTTATTCTTTCACTGGACTCCGCAGCGTCAACATGGAAGAGCAAAAATACAAGTACAAACCTCGTTACTGTTGTGAACAACAGTGTACAGATTTAGGACCAATGATGGTGGATGGGTTAGCTTGTACTAAATGTGAATTCTTCGGATCTTGTTATTGCAAATGCAAAACAAAACAACTACCAGCACCGGAATTGCGAACTTTCAAATTTTACAAATCAAGATATTTTCATACATGTTGTCCTCAAAGATGTTTCAAATTTCACCCTCTAGATCTTGCTCATTGTCAACGCACCAATTCTCATCAAGATGATTTTTGTACACATATGATAAAAAGATGTAAATACAGGTCAGATTGGTATTCCGATCCTGTAGAACCATCAAATGTGTAATTTCAGTTTTACACTCTTTTTTAAAACTTCATTTGGATGACCTTGAGATTTCCCCCACCACTAGTTCTAATTTTTATATAATATTAAATCATTCCACTTCCAACACTCTAACTAACAACATGGAAAACAAATTTATCAAATTTGAACATATAATAACTGACAGGGAGGAGATGGAAGAATTGTTTCAAAACTTACTTTCTGTCATTGACGAATATCCTATAAGATGGTTCAGAATTGTAGTTCAATATTTAAATCCTGGTGAATTGTTTTCTTCATCAAGTGAAGAAGATGAAACAACTACTTCGGTTCAAATAATTGAATTAAAAGATGGAGAAGAAGAACTAAACGTTTTATTCAATCATAAGCTCAAGGTTCCCTATATAAAAGCCCCCTCCCTAGACAGCCCCCCTCCCTAGACGCCTGCTCAAGGTCACCATTATATAAGCCCCCTCCCTATGCGCCGATCCTCATTCCATCACCGACTCTCCAATAATGAACAACTCTCCATTGGCCCGAATGAATTCTAGTTTTGAAATAAACTCTAAAGAAGAGTTACAAGACATTTTTAATATTTTACAAGAACTTGTAGATAATTTTACAACCATCAAAATGAATTTGGAAATAACATACGATTGTCCTATTTGTGATAAGATTGAAAGTTCGGACGAAGACAGTTTACTAAATCTAACTCCTGCACCATCTGACACTACTGATGGTAATAATGAACAGCAAAATATTTCCCCCACCACTTCTTTGTAATTCTTCGTTCCCCCCACCACTTCTTTATTTAACTAACATTTCTCGCTTTCACTTCTCATTCCGTCTTCAACTTTTGAACTATCAACATCACTTGTTTTAAAATTTCAAACACTACAAAATCATGATGGATATGATGGATGAAGTTCCCTTCATAACTAGAATGGAAGAGGATAAATTAAAATTGGAAATTAAACGATTGGAAATGGAACGGGAAAACCAACTCGAAATGTTACGTTTGTTCAAGCTTTTCAAATACATCATCTGGGGACTCTGCGTTTACCTTCTCATCGTCGTTGGTGTTTGCATTTACAACTCTGTAGTTCATCACAAAAGTTCAACTTGTTTAAACTCTGCTGTTGCACATTAATTATATGTTCACAAATAAAATTCAAAATTTACTTCAGCCTATCCCACTATCACCAACTAGTTCAACTTTAAACTATTTCTGGTAGTAGTTGGGTAGGCTTTTTTAAAACTTACTCTGAATGACCTTGACATACTTTCCAGGCTCCAGTTATAACTGTTGAATTTCAATTTTGAACTAACTCTTAATTCATGCCCAATTCTACTTCAAATTCAGGGCATATGCTCTCGCCATCTGCACCCTGCAGCTGCCCTGGCAGCTGACACCATCTGACCCCTGCAGCTGCCCTGGCAGCTGACGTCACTTCCGGTTTAGAAGTGGCTTTTTCCCACTACTACTTATAACAAGTAAAAGAAAAAATATGATAATATAATAACAAAAACACACATACTCAATATTAAATATTAGTAAAGAAAATCCCATGCTCATTATTGTTGTGAAAAACTGATCACAAAAATGAACAATTCCCCTCTCCTTGTTTTTCACCCACGCCTGATGAGCACGCAATCCTCCCCTTCGAGACCTTCCCGGATGCGGTGAAATGCCATCCATCCTTCAGCGAACACCAGTAAAACGTGGCTATGAAATATGGATCCATAATCAGCATATATACATTGCGACTTATAAACTGCTATGCTGCTAGATGAGTTCAGTTCCGATGTTTCATTTATGAAAATTTGTCTTCAGCAAAATCGAGGTGGATCAAAAACACAAATTACTTTTTTGTCATTTTAATATGAGACATAAAGTGGGGAGGGGTGTCATGAAGTTGGTCTGCAGGAGGTTAGTTAAGGATCTTTCGACATAAATTCCAAGTATATGAATAGTATGACCTACGTCATCTTGTTTTTCTCTTGTGAATTTATTTTTTACTTTAACTATTATTAATTGGGCCTAGATTTCATATATTATACGCATTATTTTATTTACATTTTATGATTTATCGATGTCAGTATTTGTTTCACTTCTGTTTGATAAATAAATAACTTCAGATGTAAGGACTGTGTGTTTCCTCACTAATGCAAAGAGCACTTCTAAAAATGAACATTAACAATTATCTTACAGTGATATCCAAGTTTACTAATAGTTTTCAAGTTCATCGATAATGTTTTAAAATTATTAATAGCATTTTTATTCATTAATAATAATAAAGGAAAGTAGACACACACTTTAAACTAGTAAAAATCATCTTTTTCACTGTCTAGTTACTGACCCTTAATCTTTGTCACTGGCTAGGCTCTTTATTGTAGGCCCGAGTATTTATTACATCCCTCGTAAATTCGGAAATGCAACTGAGTAGTGTGTTTTGGTTACTTCTGGCCCGGAAGTGACGTCACCGGAAGCCACGTGCCACGGCACGCAGCTTCCGGTGGGCCAGAAGTGGGGACAATAGATGTTGGGGTGGAGATGGTGAGAGCGTCGGCGGTCGGTTGAGCGAAGAGTGCGCATAAAATAGAAGTTAGTTCAAAATTGAAATTCGACGGTGTTAATAAAAACTCTAATAGTTGAACGAAACTAGAAGTTAGTGTAAAACTGAAATTCAACAATCGGAGTGTTGAACTAAATTTGCGCATAAATTAAAAGTTGGTTCAAAACTGAAATTCAACGATCGGGAGTTGAGCTAAATTTGCGCATAAATTAACCGGGGTTGAAGTAAAACTTCGCATAAATTAAAAATTAGTTCAAAATTGTAATTTGACGGTGTTAATAAAAACTCTAACAGTTCAACGAAAATAAAAGTCAGTTCAAACATAGCGCAGTCATAACAAGAGAGAGAGAGAGAAGGTAAATAGAAGTGTTAAGTTCCGCGGATAGAACGAGAATGAAGAATGAAACATGACGCGTCGAAATATATGCGTGACTGTAGATGTCAGATGGTGAATTAATCAATGGGGGGAGTGGAGATGGCGCTCGGTTGAACTAAAATTGCGCATAAATTAAAAGTTGGTTCAAAACTGAAATTCAACAATTGGGAGTTGAACTAAAATTGCGCATAAATTAACCAGGGTTGAAGTAAAACTAATATATGTTAGTAAAAGTAATATATGTTGTGTCTGCAAAAGTTTCAATTTCAAACATTGCGTATCCATCACAAGAAGTATGTTAGACTTGTAGAAGTGAGAACAAGACAGATGAATGAGATATAACGTCAAGCACGCGAAGGTGATTCAAACAGGACGACATGTGCTAATGTAAATGAAATTTCAGGTTAGTAGCAATTAGACTTGTATAATGAAGTTGGCGAAACGTATATGTAATGAGTAGGAAGGATGCGAACAACTCAAATGCGAGTTAATTAATGGTCGCGGCGTGATGAACAATCTCCTTTTATAACGGTTATCGCGTGAGAAGATCTCGGTTGAACTAAATTTGCACATAAATTAAAAGTAAGTATAAAACTGAAATTCAACTTGATAATTGGGTTACGGAAAGTATGTCAAGGTCATCCCGAGTAAGTTTTAAAAAAGCCTATCCCGCTACCACAGGAAATAGTTCTGAGAGTTGAACTACCCGGTGATAGCGGGATAGGTAGATTTAAGTTTTGAACTTTATTCGTAAAAACAAATACAATCAATGTGCAAAAACAAATACAATCAATGTGCAATACAAGTTGAATTTTTGTGATGAAATACGGAGTTGTAAAAGCAAACGCCGACGACGAGGATAAGGTACAGGCAGAGTCCCCAGATGACATACTTGACAAGTTTGAAGAAACGTAATATTTCGAGTTGGTTTTCCCGTTCCAATTGCAAACGTTTAATTTCCAATTTCAATTTTTCTTCTTTCATCTTTTCCTCTTCCATCCTTGTGACGAAGGAAACTTCATCCATCATATCCATCTTTAGTGTTGTTTTTTGGTGTTTGAAATTTTGAAACAAGTGATGTTGATAGTTCAAATGTTGGAGACGGAATGAGAAGTGAAAGCGAGGAACGTTAGTTAAACGAAGAAGTGGTGGGGGGAAGTTGAATTACAAAGAGGTGGTGGGGGAAGTTGAATCACAATGAAGTGGTGGGGGAAGGAGGTTGCTCACCATTTGCTTCCGTACTTGTTGTTGTCGTGTCTGATTGTAGAGGTGTAAGTGGAGTAAGATTCAGCAAACTATCTTCATCAGAACTTTCAACCCTATCACAAATAGGACAGGCGTAAGTTATTTCCAGATTCATTTTAACAGTGTTGAATTTACTAACAATTTCGTGTAAAGTATTAAATATTTCTTGCAAATCTTCTTTGGAATTTACTTCGAAACTAGAATTCATTCTTGCCAACGGAGAGTTGTTCATCGTGCGAGAGTCGGTGATTGAATGAAGATCGGCGCTTATTTGTCGGTAAGCATGAGCTTGTGACCAAGTAAATAGCTAAGTTCCTCTTCTTCGTCTTTCAATTCAAATATCTTAGCTGAAGTAGTAGTCGTTGTTTCGTCTTCACTCGATGATGAAGAAAATTGAAATATCCTAGCTGAAGTAGTAGTCGTTGTTTCGTCTTCACTCGATGATGAAGAATCACGAGGACGTAAATAGTGAACATCAAGTCTGATCCATCTCATTGGATATCTATCCATGACAGAAAGCAAATTTTGAAATATTTCCTCCAATTCTTCTCTGTCAGTTATTATATGTTGAAACTTGACGAAAGGCGATCCCATGTTGTTAGTTAGAGTGTTGGAAGTGAAATAATACAAAGGCGGATTCAATAAGATACAAAACTTAAACTAATGGTGGGGGGAAGTCTAAAAACCAATGGTGGGGGAAATCTCAAGGTCATCCAATTGAAGTTTTAAAAAAGAGTGTAAAACTAAAATTACACATTCGATTGTTCTACAGGATCGGAATACCAATCTGACCTGTATTTACATCTTTTTATCATATGTGTACAAAAATCATCTTGATGAGACTTGGTGCGTTGACAATGAGCTAGATCGAGAGGATGAAATTTGAAACATCTTTGAGGACAGCATGTATGAAAATATCTTGATTTGTAAAATTTGAAAGTTCGCAATTCCGGCGGCGGTAGTTGTTTTGTTTTGCACTTGCAGTAACAAGATCCAAAAAATTCACATTTAGTGCAAGCTAACCCGTCCACCATCATTGGTCCTAAATCTGTACACTGTTGTTCACAACAGTAACGAGGTTCGTACTTGTACTTTTGTTCTTCCATGTTGACGCTGCTGAGTCCAGTGAAAGAATAAGAGTGTATAGTGTTGAATAGTCAGTTTTATGTATTACAAAAAGTGGTGGGGGTAATTTCAAGGTCATCCAAACGAAGTTTTAAAAAATTATACCTTACTAATGTAAGGAATGTTTATACTTAAGAAGTTCATTTCTGTTTATCTTCTTCAGACTTTGTCTGTTTCTGTTTGTTTTCTTCAGCCTTTTTCTCTCTCTCCGCTTTAGCCATAGCGATAAGTTCTTCAGTCGATAGTGGATGTACTTCAGGAAATTTTAAAATTAATTTAGCTTGATATCCTTCTTTAGTTAATATATTTAAATCTTCGGTCATTTGTTCAACAGTGTTGTAATCTTTTCCATAGATCTTTCCATCAAGTTCAATCATCATTCTGTATAACATCTTTAAAATTAGGTGTTCACGCAGCGAGAGTCGGGAAGCGAATGATTATTTATACAAGTATCATTCCCTTTTTATCAACTTGACATTGATCACGTGATTCTTTAATTTTACTTGTTAAAAGTTATTTAACATTGGTAATACTTGTGAAACTTGATGTTATGTTGACCAGTCGGCGATGAAGATGTTGTAGGTTGTGTAGAAAGAAATACTTCATCATCGCAGTATTTTGTTTTAGTAAACATCCTTATATTAGTAGCACTAACATCAACAGTTAAGTGATAACCACCGGTAAGTAAAACTCGCATTTCGTTGGTTAAATCTTCAAGTTGTTCAAAACTCGTAATGGTGTTGGTATCGTAAGATGCACACTTGACCTTTAGGGACATGTTGAAGTTTTGTATTTAGTTATAGAGAGCGAGATGTGTACGGTACGAAAGCTAGTCGTAGACTGATGAATTTCACAAGTTGATTTTCACTTTTATTATCACACAAAATTGGGTCAAGGTCATCCCGTGGAATTTTTAAAAAAAAGCAACATATTGCTATGTACAAAGACATAACAATATGTTGCTTCTTTTATCTTTTTTTTTTTGTTTTATATCATCTTTATTGAGAAACCATTACAAACACATATATTTACAATGCTATGTACAAACTAGTTAGTAGAAGGTGTTACATGAATAGTTAGTTCAGTTGAGTTGTTTCCACTCGGTCCGTGTGAAACCAAATAGAGTGCGCCGGGTTGAATAACACGAAGATCTTCATTCTGTAAAAGTTGTACAAATCGTTTCGGTAGGAATATCTGAAACTTCGGTTCGTCACCAACTGTATACGGCGCCTCGCTCAATGTGCAATTAATAGCATCACCAACTGAAGTGTCCATCTTCTTGATTGTATGTATGATGTAATGTTTTTCTTCTTTTAGTTCAGAACATCTCTTCGTCGGTAAGATTGTTGATTTTGAATGAGCGTTGAATTGATCAACCAAATTTTGAAGAAAGTTCTGCGATGCCATCTTGATGTTATTGTTAATCTTCTTGTTAATCTTCTTGTTAATAATAATGTCCGTCGGAGATGTTGTCTCTTCGGAGGTTCGAGTAATACTCATGCTGCGTCATGGTAGCGCTCTCACTTTTATTACCGACATTACCCCCACCATTCTGTTGAAGGAAATTATTCAAGCGGTAGGCATTCTTCAAAGCGCACTGTGACCTTCGATGTTTAAAACTCTTTGATGAAATACAAAGTTCATTGAAATAGCATTGGAAATCTCTATCTATTATTGCATTTATCACTTCGTTGCTTGTAAATGATTGTATCCAATTAGCTTTTTCCAATCCTCTTGTGTAGATAGTTTTGAACTCTTTGCAGTAATGATTCATAATGTGCGGCATCATGTTATAATTAATAAAACCTTCATCCCATCTTAAGTTGTGAAAATGTTTGTACAACCATTTGTTTGTAACTTTCGCTTTAGTTGTTAGTCTATTGAATGGTAATGGAGGTTTGAATAAGTAATGATAAACTACAGATGTGTTCATATCCAAAATTACTAATTCTTTTATAATAAAATTTCCATCATTTCCTCGAAAAGCTTGAAATTCAATTATACCTTTTTTAACTTCCATTATATGTGGCGCATTAGAAAACGAAACCCGTTTGTTCATGATGAAGTCTCGTCAGCAACTGACTTGTATTACAAACACGATTGTTCTTCTTTAACTTCTTGCGCTTCTTCGTCGATATTAAAGTTGGTGTGATAGTTGTTCAATTGTCTCCACATATCCACTTCTTGAGGTATTCGATTAAAAATTGAAGTATCCACGGGACCGTATAAAATTGGAACGAAAGGTTGTCTGTCCAATGTATCGATTAGATAGTCTTTGATTATTGCACTTGAAAATATTAGTTGTTTCAAATATCTGGTGACGGGACCGGTAGTACAACTTAAAGTGTAAAATTCTTCTTTAGTCAAATGTAATTTTACATCATGTCTAGTTAAATCTCTGAAGCGAACCATTTGTCCCCCACGATGTTTCACTATATCAACTTCAATATTTGATTCCAATAAACTTAATCTTGTTCTTCTTCCAAATGTGTTGTTACTCAAATAACATTCCAAAAGATGTAAATGTTTCATAAATGATTCCCAAGAAGTTTCAGTGAATGTAACCATTTTATTTCCATGATTTAAAATAACAATCGGTGAATAATCCAATGATTTTAAAATTCCAACTGAAATACTTTTCGTCATGCATGATGAAATGGGGTAGAAAATCCGAAGAAATAATTCTGTTAAAATATTAGTTGTAATGTTAACTTCAACCTTTTTTCTTTTTACTTCTTTTTCAGCTTCTCCTTCTTCTTTTTCTTCTTCTCTCTTCTTATGTTTGTTAAACTTGAGGAACTCGTCCATTTCTCGTTCAACTTGTTTTTCTATATCTGAACTATTCTCATCCATTAGAGGTGTATTTTCTTCTCCGTTAGTAGAACTCATCTTGCGAACGATGTTTCCCATACGACGGTCGAATATAAAATGAACTTTCCACTCATGATTTTCTCTCTTTTATGTTTTTCGTGAAATCCTTGAAATTTATACAATCACATAAATGTTTGTTTTCAACTTGTTTTTCACAAACGAAATTCTAACCTCAAAAATTGAAGCAGATAATTCTAACCTCAAAAATCTGCAGTCGTTGTACTAATTCTTTTTAAAGTACATTCTTCACAATTCCGGTCAGCGGTGTGTAAGTAACTATTTTATCATGTAGAATTAGACAGTATGCTGAAGTTCCATCTGCTACTGGTTCTTCAAATTCCATTTCAATTTTTATATCCACACTTGATGATTTTACCGATTCATTTTGTTTTGAACAATCGATTACAATTATCGGAGCCTTGGAATAATACTGGTCAGGCGATAATAGTGGTGTATTAGTCTTTCCATAATATGACGATTGAAATCTTGCATACATATCGTATAAAATGGAAAAACGTTTTTTGCTGAACATGACATTCAAATTGTCATACGGAAAGAATTGAGAGTTTAAAAAAACTTTACAATTCTTTATTTTACAGTGATCAAATTGACCGGCATTTGCAGTGATAACATCTTTTCGCTTAGTTTGAAAACCGAGTATTATGTACCTTGCCCGTTCCAAATAAGTTGATGTCTTGACGGTCCATGTTTGTCGTTCTGTCTGAGGTAGTGTAGGATATTCATGGAATTCCCAACTTCGGAATGGCATCACAATATCACGGTCAGACTTTAACTTTCTCAATAATACGATTCTATGTTCATCGGCCAATCTTACATGAGGTACTCTCCAAACAACTTTATCCAATTGTAGTTGCCATTCCAGTTTATCTTCCGTAGTTGCAGGGTCTGCAAGTATCAAGTCCTTGTTAGTTGAAGATCTGAGTAATACCAATTCTTGTTTGACATTTATTATTATTCGTTTGTAATCTTCAGCGAATCCCAAAAGCAATCGTAAGGGTACATGAAAATCAAAGTGACCGTTGGAATCCGGTGTTATAGTGTCTTTATCAGGGGCAACCCATCCGGCGGTGACTATTGAATTCTTCTCATGCGGTGTTAATGATGTTAATCCTTTCAATGTCGTTGTTATACCAACCTTTTTTGTCGAATCAACTGTCACCCCTGATATCTCATATCTTATTTCATCAAAAAGATATGCCATCGGGTTATTTATAAAAGGAACTGTTGAAGCAGTTTTTCCATCCAATTTTAATACCCGTCCTTCAATGTACAAATAACTTTCACACGGTAATGTGTAAATATCTTGTTGTTGAATGGGAATCCTTATTTCATCGTTATTGTTTAATTTTGATGAAGTGTAAGGGTTGTGCGTGTGATATTCCTTCTCCCATAGTGTTTCGTCGAATGTCGGTCCTTGAGATATATCCAGGATATCCATCGTTGTTAAGTTTCAATCCAATCTTCTGTAGAAAACGAATGTTGTCCGATGTTAACTCTTCCAATGTCGAGGAGCTACTGAGCTCCCGACTCTTCCGTTGCGGTTTAAATGATAATCCCATGTTGACCTTTATGTTGCCGCTCTGATGTGTATCCGTATAGTTATCGTTTCTCTTCTAAAGTCAACACTAACACCGTCTTGATCCAATATGTTCAGTACGATGTCTGAAATGAAACTGGTGTTTAACGGTAGGTATATCAAGTTTTGTGGCTTCTCAACAATTTTAAAACCAGGAGCCACTGTTGGATAAAATGTATGTAAAATATGCTGATTCACTCCTTCTCTATACGATCCGTGTATAATATTACACGTTACATCGATGCTATTGACTTTCAATATTGTAACAGTTGTATCACCTGAATGAGTAGTTCCAGGAGTTAATATATTCTTTTTTGTATCTGTAAATCCAAGTAAACTGCCAATGGAGTTTTTGAAACTGACATCGATATAATATTTTGAAGTTATTTCTGCTTTTAAAGTATTATTGTTTCCTTTAACGGTGATATTTTCTTCTCCGAGTTGTTTTTGTAGTAATTGGTTTATATCATCGATTTCATAAGCTCCAGTAGGAAATGTAATTATTTTCAATTCTGAGTATTTTCCTGAAGCATCCTTAGTTTCATAATAATGTAGTAAATTGTTCTTTCCTTCCGTAACATTGGGAATTGAGTTGTAGGTAGTTAAATCAAGTAATGCCGCTTCCCATAATCTTTCCTTGGATAGACGCAATGCTGGGAACAGCGTACTTTTCAATGTGGATGAATTTCCACTCAGTGACACTGTATACGATGACATCTTAAAGCTGACTGACACTCTTCGCTAGAAACTCCAAACATAAATGCCCACATATTTCAGTATTGTTAGGTTGTTCTCTTTTGTAATTGTAAAAAATGTTTTTGGAGTTTCGAAAATAATGTTGCAGTTCTTTCGGCGGTGGTAGATTGCCAAAACTGTCAAAGTAGTAAACGGTTTGTCCGAGCTTTTTATAGCATACCCAATGAGTGCCTGGACCATAGGTGGAATCCAAATTTACTATTCCAGTTTCATTTTCCCATATTTTAGTTGGTAATGCATCTTTCATAAAAACTCCTCGAAAAAATGGTATTTTCAAACATTTTACATAATCATTTAACTGATGATTTGTTAAGGCTTTATTTGGAATTATCAATTGATTCTTCTTATTTAGTACACACGGTACGGTCTTAGGTATAAACCTGCTCCGTTTTTTACCATTGACCAAATAGAAGCTTTCTTTACTGTTGCTTTACGAGTTCTACGACGTCTCTTCTTAATGTTTCCACCTCTTTTGGGAGCTCTTCTCTTTGCAGGTCTTCCTCTGCGACGTCGTCTTCCAGCACCAAATTTAGCTTTCGTCTTCATGGCTGTAGTTACTGCCCAAGCCGCTGCTTTTTCTGCAATACTTGCGTCACTTGATTTTACTCTTTGCCAAGCTCTTTCCGCTAGAATTTTATCCGCTATTGATCTATTTGTTGAATCTTTATACTTTGAATATGCTATATCGTGTTCTTTGCAAGCTTGATCTAATTTATTAATTCCAGGATCTCCTCTTGCTAAACGTTTTGACAACTTAGTTCCAGGTCCACAATATTGATAACCTCCGGGCAGATGTAATTCGTATGGTAAAGCGTCTATCGCTCGATTCACAACAGCACCAATTGGAATCCGTCTGAGCAGGGATAATGCAGCTGATGTTAAACCACGTCCTCTCTTGCCGCTGTCTTGACGACGACTGAGCGATACGGTCTTCATTATGCTGTTTTATGTAACCAACGTCTTCACTCTATGAAATACTTTATGATAATGAATCCTTTTTTTGTGTATTCCATACTTAAATATTCATAAGTTTTACTAGTATCTATCAATGATTTCATCTTTAATCCATTGGTTTCTCTGAGAATCTTCGATTTTATTGTGTTTCATCGATGCATTAATCAAATGATTATGCATATCAATAACTACATTACCTACAAGATTCATTACATACTCTACATTAGTAGCATCTTTGTTACGTGTAGGATTATCAAGATTTGTGATACGTTTACCATTACATGTATACACAGATGGATCGTTATTAGAGGTTGCTATAACTTGATTAATAGTAGCAACATCATTCGGAGCTATTCCTGCTGATATGTTAGATATTCTTTTATTTTTTCCATCATATACGTTATTTATTTTATCTCTAACTATAGTTTGTTTTACAACAACACAATCCTGATCATCTTTACCAGATTTAACTTCGGTTAATCGTCTGCCTCCACATATAAAGTTAACACCAGTAGCTGATAGTTGTGGCACTTGTGTTAAAATAACAGCATCATGTTCTTCCGTGCCTAAACTTATATTTGACAATCTTTTATTTTTTCCATCCCACTTGTTATTTTGTAGTTGTAGTAAGGTAAACTTTTCACTTCCTTGCACAAACTCATCACCTTTCTTTGACACCACCTGATTTTGTTTAACAAAAGCGGATGTTCCTTTCTTCAAGCTTTCATTCATTTGTCTCACAGTAGCAGCATCCGATGGAGTTGAACCATCTTTCAGATTGGACAACACTTTTCCATGACAATCAATAACAGCACCATTATATAAAATACAATTATCTTTAATGTATTTAATATTAACACCATCACTTTCTTCTTTAGGATATCCAATATCGTTTATAGTATATTTATAGAAGGAAAATCCATCTTTTTTCTTTTCTGGTATTACAGAATGCAAATAACGCTTATTGATTGTATCTGTATCCTCGGTTGGATCTGCAACATTAGTTATTTTATAATTTAAAGCATTGTACTTTTTTCCACTTTTAGTCTTTTCCAACAGTAAAGCGTATTCCATCGCAGATAGAAAATAACCTTTATTAACAACATCTCCATTGTTGACTGGTTTTGCAACATTAATAACCCTGTGAGATTTTGCATCATACAGTTGGTTGTTGTCGAGTTTTAAACTTGTAGATGTTTCCTCCTTTACTGTTTTTAAATTTGTTGCATCTCCATCTTCTTCTGGATCCTTAACAAACTTTAAACGTTTATTATTTATGTTATAGTCACCTTCGGGTGTTTGCGGTAATCCACTTCTTTTTCTGTTTTCTCCAACTTGCACTCCTAACGCGGAGTATCGTCCGAACTTGTCGACGCTCATGTTAGAACTGACACATTATACGCCTGCAACTCTTATATATCCGCGGACAATTATACGATTATGCCGCGATTCCTGAGTTCGTCAATCAGAGCTACCCATTCATTATTTAAACCTGTATGACCGGCTTCCATGGCTTCATGCAATAGTCTCATTCTATCAACCAATTTATTGATGTCGTTGTAGTAAATCACATTCGTATTGTATAGATTTTTCATCAATCCTTTGCCAGATGTTGAAGTATCTCCTTTACTCTTTTTACCATGTTGTTCAAGAAGTGATAAATCCATAAGTGATAAAGATTTTCTTTTCAGTGGTTGTCTCACCGCTGGTGCAGTACGTAATGTTGGCAATTTTCGTGGAGGAAACAACTTTTTTATAACAATGTTATATTTTGTTGCACGTGAACGATTAATCATTGCATCCTTTAAGTAGTTTCTTTTATGAGCGTTAGTATTTTGTAGAATTTCCTTAAAAACACTTAAATCTTTGGATGAATATCTTAATGGTATGTTTTTAAAAATTAATTCATAAAGTCCTTTTGTTCCTTTATATTTATGCTCACCAATAATGATGTAATCGTCTTGTGTTATTTCAAGCTTTGAATCGCCGATCTTTAATTCATTCCCATCAATTCTTGCTCCGTATACGTGTGATCTACTCAAATTCGGGTTTGATTTCATGTCATGTAGCATTTTCATTATATATTTTCTTCCAAGAGGTCCATGTTGTAATATATCGCTACTCAATTGAGTTAAATTTGGAATAGATTGTTCAGCTTCAGGTATTGGCTGTTCTTCTTCCTTTTCAACAATTGGTTCTTCTTCTTCTTTTGTTTCTTCTTGCTCACTAGCACTGGTATATGAATCATCATCTTCTTCTTTTTTTAATGCTTGTACTTCTTGTTTAGAAACTGGTAGTAAAACATCTCCTTCATAACGAGGTTTACCAATAGTTTCTGATATCTGTTTTAAAGGTTCCGTAATAGGTTTAAATGTAGTCTCTAGAAATTCTTCTCTTTCACTTAAACCCATCCTCAATGCACGATTCTTCATCCTAATAGAATCACTGAGTGATTTTATTTCTTTTAATAGTTTTTCTTGATTCACCATGTTTACACTGTGAAGTTCAACGTGTAACTAGATGTAGCATCGTAGTTCAACGCATAAATACAAATTTATCCAACCCTATACGATATCTACCATTTTTAATATCTTCTTCCTTCATAATAACGAGAAAGCCATATTTCTCATTCCATGCTTTGCCACACATTTCTTTAAATTTCTCAAATGGCATATCCGCATTTACATGATCATTGTATATATGCTTTAAATTTGTTTCATCTTGCTTGAAGATGATCAACATATTTGCATTGTCTCTTATGAGTTGTTTTGGAATCTTACTGTATGTTTGACCAATATAAATGCTATCGATATTATGATGTCTTCCCATAGCGAAGTAATTCCTTATAGTGTCGTGATTTTCACAAGACACATCGTCAAAAATAAAAATAGAAAATGGTTTTGCTTCATTTGGTTGCATAATTGTTTCACTGGCATTAAACTTGTAGAAATGCACTTCAGGTACACTTGCAAGTACTTTATCCAATAATTGATATTTTGGTTGTTGCAATGATTTGAAAAAATGTATATATTGTTAAAGCGCAATCCTTTAGGATTAGTTATAAGGTTAAAAACAACATTTGTTTTTTCCACAATTTGAAGGACCAGTTATTAAACATCTTATTGTATTTGGTAGTAATTCACCATGTTTACCATGATTTAACTTATCATTGTCGACCGTCAATTCATCAATATTATTGATATTAAATCGATTTTTTTGTTGCACAATCTCCATCTTGTGTCAAGGTTTAAACACACAATGAGCTATTAAGTTACTATACCAGGTCTTTTGAAGGAATCCAAGAGTCTTCACTTTTATCGAATCCTAACCACCGGACTTTAACCATATCCTTTTTCCTTTGTAAAACCTTTTCAACAAGATATACATCACCGACTGTTGATTTCAACAATTCATGTCCGTAGAATCCACCTTGAAGTAATTCACCCTTGTTATCCTTTAATAAGTAGGTTTCAGGTATAGTTGGTTGCACTTTATAAACTGTAAATACTTCATTAGTCCAATTTGGTAGATATCTTTTACTAAATACACCTTTGTATTTGCTTATACGAACTTTATCGTTGACTTTAAACTTTTTTGGTTGTAACTTTTCCAATTTAGGTGTTGTATTATTTCTGATGCGTTGTAATACAACCTTAGCATTAGCGCTGTTTACCTGGATAGGTTTCATTCCGATGGTACGATGATATTTGTTGTTATACTCTTTTATAAGTTGTGGTAATATGTCATACCACACGTATGATCCTCGTTTTGAAAATTGTTTGTACATCGCTCCTTTTAATGTTCTATTGAATCTTTCAATTATTGAAGCTTTAACTTCAGAATTTGTAGAATAATGATTTATTTGATATTTCTTCATTAAAGCTCCAAAGTCTTTATTAAAATATTCTTTTCCATCATCGGTCTGTAGATGTTTGATTTTGAATTTATTTCTTTGTATCGTTGTTTCCATAGCTTTTGTAACACTTTTACCAGTCTTATCCTTCAATGGTAAAGCGTCAGCTATTTTAGTAAAACAGTCTATAATTGTTAAAATATATTTGAAACCTTTGTTTAATTTACTGTGCGGTATCATTTCAATGAGATCAGCTTGATACAGATCATTCATTCCCTTAATAATTGTACTTCTTCTTGGAAATCTTCTTCTTGCTGGTTTATGTAGTTCATTTACAATCTTGTCCTTCACACTTTCCATCTTCAGGTGTTGCTTGCACATCGCTTGTAAAAATACTGATCCGTACAACAGTTCTTTCTCTTTTATATAGTTTGAATATAGGTCAAGGCCATTTCATATTAGTGTAAAAAAGAGGGAACATGGCATTGGGCTTGCCATGTCCCCTCTTCTTTACGGAAAGGAAAAAAGGAAGAAGGTAGAGGACGAAGAATAGGTTTACTGGTCGATAGGGTTTAGAGAGTAATGTCCAAATGGCAGAGTTCTTATGTTGTCTTCAAGGATGTATCTCTTGTCATCCTTATAGCTCAATGCCGATTTGGTTTGCTTCACACTGAAAAAGACGATGGTTGAAGCTTCTTATGGTGTTAAATGTTGCAGTTGTTTCAACATTTTCAAACAAACATCTTTTATAATGTTCAAACTGTACGTTCTTCTTCAGGAAAGAGGTTTTTATTCCTTTGGCTTTCTTCGTGACTTGATATTCGTTCCTTTCGCTTATGTACAGTTGAAATGAATATAGTTTGGACATTAATGCTACAATTTCCATCATCGGCACACCATTTGTTTCATCTTTAAATTTTCCCAATACTTTTTTGTTTCTGTCGTAGTCGTAATTTGGATGGTCCCTTGGGATAATCGGAAAAGTCGAAATCATCTTTATACATAAAAGTGCGTAGATCTTCGTACATGTCATTTGTTTTAATCCAGTAAATTAGAGCATCCGTATCCATATATGCAATACCAATGTTCTCTCTTCCATAATAGTTAACCATCTTCTTATAATGAAACTCGTACATGTGTGTTTTAGAAATATCCAAGATTGACATTCCAAGATACAAAGGACGATCCATTGTAACTGACTTCTTGTTCATGGAAATAAGAACTAGATTTTCATTAATAATTACAGATGTACCAAAGTTTGGTTGTTGCACTAATTTCTGTAATTTTACTGGATCAGTTACCAATTTTATATCCTTATGTTTCCTTTTGTTTTCCAAAGTCTTGCCAAATATTGCGTTGTTCATTAGTTTGAAAAAGTCTTTTGAAAACTTGATGTAGCAGCAGCTCTTCTTCTTGTGTTGTTGTCAATGTACGGTTTTAAACCAACAAGATTGAGAGAATTGTAATACTCGATTAATTTTTGTAATTCTCAATCCCAAGTCTAAGGCCTGTTGTATCATCCAGTAGTGTCCAACATACCGAGACTTGTCGGTTAAAGTCATCATTAATTTCGGCCATCTTCCAGTTGGAGAAATTTCGGTCTTCGGAAGCAGTGGTAAATCATAATGTTGATCATGAAGATGTTCAGGATATTCAAAATTAACATCAAAAATGTAACCAGTTTCACCATGCTTCGGTATATCCATTATGTTTCCAATCGATTCTGGATCTATCCATTTAAAATTATCATATGGAAGGGGATTCGACATTGCCCATCCGTATAAGTTATTTGCATCGAAATAACCCAGGAATGTTGTTGGTTTTGATGCATCATAATCGGGCAAATACTTGTTGTTTGCCCTGACATGTCGTGTTACACTTTGCGTCAATCCTCCGCGAACTCCTGACTCTAACATCAAAACCATATCTATATCTGTAAGAAGTTGTATTTTACAATTTGTCTCTTTCAACATGGCTTGCCACGCTAGTCCAGGCGAAGTGTACGAATGAAGAGGGTCCAATTCATATGCTGCAAAACACGTATTTCTAAATTCTTCCATCACATCACATAATAAAGTCACATCTAGTTTAACATAAAAATCTGAATATTCTCCCAATGTTCTAAATCCTAATTCGTTCCATACTTTGCATGCGTGATTATAATCATCTTGAGATATATCCATGTCGAAAAGTTTACTTTTAAATTCTTCTTTTGGAGGTAATGATGTTTCATTAAATCTTTCTAAACTGTCTATGTAATCATATGGAAAAACACCTTTTCGAAGTACCAGATCCAGTTTGTCGTTGTTTACAATCTTCTTCGTTTCGATTAAATCTTGTTTCCTTAGGTTTTCAGAAAGTTTGGACAAACTTGACGGCATAAATCGGTAGGAGTCCAAGAATCTTAATTTGAGGTTTCCAACTTCTTTGGAAAAACTTATGAACTTTTCTGAAGTTTCAGCTAACACATCGATTTTACCGTCGTCTCTTCCTAATTCGGGTATTATAAAATGAGCGTCGTACCCACTGAGGTTATGCAGAACCACAGGAATAAATAGTGGTAAACGATAGCTCAAGTTGCATTTATTACAAGCAGCACCCCTGTAATAACCTGTGAGGTGGTCGTGATCTTTAATTTTATAATTCTCAATAGTAAAATCATTTTTGCACAAAAAACATCGAGTTGCATTTTCATGTTGAATTTCTTCTTCTTCGTCCATCGGTTTCATTGGTACAATATTTGTATATAATCTTTGTGTATTTCCAGCTATTGAATATAGGTGATCAAGAAATATTTTTTCCGCATTTTCACCACGATATACTAGAGGTTCTGAAGTTAATCCATATCTGTTTAAATGTTCTTCTGATAATGTTGATTTGACCATTAAACAAAAACTGTTTGGTTTGTGCATTTGATACTTTACACTTTTTCTTGCTTCGCAATTTTCTTCTTCAACTGGAACAAGTGTTGATTCAAAATCCGCATACACAACTAAAGGGATACGGTATTGATGATGAACTTTTTCAAATGAAACGAATGCTCTGTTTTCTGCAGGTAAATTAATCTTTGCTTCATAATTATTGTTACATAATCTTTTGTGCTCTTGTAACCATTCTCTTCCTTGTCTTCCTTCTCGTTGAAAATTAAAACATCTCTTGCAAATCAACTTTTTGTTTCTATTTTTTGAAAGTTGCTTGTTAACAAGACGATCGAATTGCTTTATGTACACATAGTGAGACACATCTCCTCGTGTTAATAGTAGTAAATCCGTATGATCTGGTAGTTCTTCTTTTGCAATACGTAAAGGATACACTTTGTTTGAACTATCTAATGCAAAAACATTGATAGAAGTACCGGGATTTTTCTTCTCAAATTTTGATATATCTTCTAGTGATACAGGATAAGTTATTCCTTGAAAATTGTACTTATTTCTTTGATTTTCATATTCCCGGTCAGGTCTATACGCATTATTTGGTACAAATTTAGCTGTCATTGCATAACGAAAACATTCATTGTCTGCATTTCTAACATTAATACAAGATTTTGTATCTTCAATACTTTTAGGCAAAGGAATGTAACTAGATCCCCTTAGTCCATATCCGTGTTTTTGAACTCTTATATCTAATCCTTCAATACTTGAAACACTCCATCCGGATCCTCTTCCTTCATGTTCCTGAATTTTGGTTAATATTTCTTCTATACAGTTCTCTACTATTGAATCAATGTTTGAACTTTCCATGATGGTTCGGTTTTTTGTTATGAATCCTCTTGGTGATAATTCTTCTTGTACATTTATAAACATAGCTTCTAGTAGTAAACTAAATTTAAGAAAGTTCAATCTTTTCAATTCTTCTTTTAAAGTTTTACTTACGATTGGTTTTGCTTCTCTAATAAATTCTTCTAAGTTCAAGTTTTCATTTTGAATCTTATGATGCATTACTACCTTACCGGGTAAAGCAAATACTTGTAGATTCGGTAAAGTAGTTGAAGATGTTGCTGTTATTTCTTCTTGTTCTTCTTGTTCTTCTTGTTCTTCTTGTTCTTCTTGTTTTTCTTCTGCGTTGTTGTGAATTAGTTCTTTATGACAGTCTAATAGAATTTCATCGTGAAACGATTCCGAACATTTATCGCAATGATACATGTTGAGATGTTTACTCTTCGAAGTTTCGCAGAGAAATGAAATGGGCTCTCACATTCCTCCTTTTATAACGGTCCCCCTACCACTATTTCATCTTCTTCTTCTTCTTCACTATCCAAGAAAATCAAACGTTTTCAACAAAATAATATTAACCTTCTACAAAATTGATTGTCCGTTCATATTTTTTTAATACTAGTTTGAATTTTCAATATTTTCCTTGTTTAACTATTATTTCTTTATATAACATTATTTACACTTTCTACTTAGAGCGTTTTGCTACTATCATCTCTTTATTCCATTTTAACAATCTGCATAAATACAAGTTCATTTGTCGCGCCGACTCACTATAAATCCAGCTTTCGTACAGTACACATCTCTACGACTAAATTACAACATGTATTTCAATATGAATTTTCCTTATACAAATACTATTTCAATAACTTTACAGCAAAACAAAATTCTAACTTCATAAACTTGATAGGAAGATATGCGAACTTTTAATTCAACCCCGGTTAATTTATGCGCAAATTTAGTTCGACCAACAATTGTTGAATTTCAGTTTTGAACTAACTTTTAATTTATGCGCAAATCTACTTCAAACCCTCACCCCACAAATTTGGTAGGGAGAATTACATTAATTTGATACTTATTTCTACCGTTACACTAGCTCCATTCTCAAAAAGATATAAATAAAATGGTCCTGGATACTGTTCTTTTTCACGTCCTGCATGTTCCTTAATGAATTCGTAAGCCAATCTTTTTGAATATTCATTATGATACACTTCTCTTACATAAACAAGATTTTTTTCTTCCAGAAATTTCGCTTGAACTAATGGTATTTTGCTTACATCATCCTTGTCCATCAGAGGTAGCTTGTAGGTGAAAGTATTTGGAGGTAGTTTTTGCGGTTTATCAAGTAGAGAACAAAATTTTCTATAGAATTTCTGCTCAGTGCCTGTAATACTATTAAAAGATAAAGCGGTAAGCATCTTGACGGCACAAGGTGCAAGTACAGACTAGAAACCTGGAGGTTCATAGCCCGCCTTTTATGAGTTTTAAAAATGGGGAGGGGGAAGGAATAAGGATTGGGAAGGGATAAGGTGTAGGGTGGGGGAAGGGTAATTTGATTTTTAAACCACTTGCGCTGTAAAATAGCCGCCAACATCCACACCTTGTTCGTAGCACTCCTTCATTGTTTGAGCCCACTGCCGCATGCGGTCTTTATCATTTGGTGTTATAAGAAAAGAATTACAATCATCATACAATATAAAAGAGCCGATTCGTACGTAAGATCCTGAATCCAACCATTTATGAGCTTCAGACATGAATTTTTCTATTGTATCGAATGGGAATTGGTGGATCAATTGCTATAACTTTCAGTTCTTCACTAATTTTAACGCTATAATCATCATCATCATCTTCATCAACATCTTCATTGTCACTGTCGTTATTTAAAGTGTCCTTCAGGTTGTTCAAAAACATCAGAAATTTCGGAAGAATTGAAATTTTCATTAAGACGAGGAGGCATTTTTTAAAGCAAGTAATATTGTAAACAGCTGAGACGAAACAACAAGAGTGGCGTGTAGAAGCGGAATGAGGAATGAACAACGCTCGCTCCGCTTTTATAACGGTATGCTAATGAGAGGGGTAACAGCTGGCCGTGACCGATTATTGACCCGGGAGGTGAGGGAAAAGGAAGGTAAGGGGGGGGGGGGGGGGGGGGGAAGGTATTTATTTAAAATAATTCGCATAACTTTTGACTAAAATAAGATAACCAAATTCTTCTTTTTACTAAAATGTTCGTCTTACATAGACCTTTTCAATGATGTATCGCTTATCATAATCCGTCAATCCATTATCGAGTTATAGACATTTAAATTTTCGGGGGATTTAATCTCCGCTTGAGTGGACACAACGACCTCAGAAAAGTAGGTCACGAACTTAGAGTGTTAAAAAATAATGAGGGAGAAACACAACGCTCTAACGCATTGTGTTTCTCCCCCATTATTTTTTTAAGCAAAATTTGGAAAAACTATGTGAATTTACTGTTACGTCCCCACCTTGTAATACCATCCATTTTATGCCTGAGGAGATAGTCTTTAGAGTCTAACTCATAAACGGATTTTTCTTTACGCAAGGATTCAATAACTTTAATATTATATTTTTTGCCGTTACAATTTGCCAAAATGTGTTCGTTGTCAATAACACTTTCAAAAAAATAAAGAACAACTTCTCTAATCCTATTTCCTTTCACAGCAATAATTTCGGATTGGTATTCAACAGTGGGGGTTTCTGTCAGTTGTGGTTCGGAAAGATGTTTCACGACATGTACACGGCAGAAACGTTCGTTCTTAACACATTTCCTCCCACAAGCTGATCCTTTCTTAATTCCCCTAGTCAGCACTTCAGGGCAAGTAGTGGGAAGGCTAAATGCCCTACGGCGCTTTTCTTTTAATAATTGAAAGCGCTCTGAAGGAGCAGGTTTAGGAGCAGGCTTAGAGGATTTATTTTTTGAATAGGTGTGGTCTTTATGAAGAACTGTTTGAGGTGGCGGCATGTTGTTTTGATGGCGGCGGTGATTGTTGTTGAGATGGTGTGGAGTCGTTTGAAGGTAGAGGCGGTGGAAAATATGCTGCCAAATATAGTAGTCATAGTGAGCGGAAGAAGAGCTCCAGAAGTTGAAGGTTTCGAGTCTAGTTGCTTCTTATACCAGTCGGAAGCATTTTTCAAGCGAAGAGTTTTTCTTGACTGGAGTCGAAGCCGTAGTAGAAGTAGAAGTTAAACTTGTAATAGAAGAACATTCTGTAGTGGAAGTTGTAGTAGGCAGGGATGACATCGTGGTAGTTCTGTTCGCAGCTTGCAGCGTAACGTCCTGGAATCAGAATGAAAATCTAGCCGTGGTTGCTGCGTCTTTTATAACGGTATGCTAATGAGAGGGGTTAACAGCCGTTAAGTGGGGGAAGGTGGGAGGGAAGGAAAGAGAGGGGGTGTTTATTTCAAATAATTCGTATAACTTTTGACTTGAAATAAAGTAACTAAATTCTTCTTTTACTAAAATGTTCGTCTTACATAGACCTTTTCAATGATGTATCGCTTGTCCTAATCCGTCAATCCATTATCGAGTTATAGGCATTTTAATTTTCCAGGGGGGGGGGGGGGGTTCCGCTTCATTAGTCACGGGGGGGGGGGGGGGGTTCCGCTTCATTAGTCCGGGGGGGGGGGGGGGGGTTCCGCTTCATTAGTCCGGGGGGGGGGGGGGGGGGGGTTCCGCTTCATTAGTCACGGGGGGTTCCACTTGGGTGCTCATGCGGAACTGATATTCTCACGAGATAGTCGTTGTGTGATAATGAAGACAAATGTTCATCACGCCGCGACCACTAATTAACTCGCATTTGCGGTGTTCACATCTTTCCTACTCATTACATATACGTTTCCTACTTCATTATTTCAAGACTAATTAACTTGCGAAAACAACAGTCTCTGTCTTTGAATGCTGATGAGATTTCATTAGGAACCATTCTTTGCACGCTATATGAAGCTACACCGGCAAACAATGCAAGTCAGAGAGGCCATATAACTGTACAACGACCTCAGAAAAGTAGGTCACGAGACTTTGAGTCTCATTGACCCTTCGAAAGTGGTTCAAGGTCATTCAAGACTTATAAAGAACCAAGGTGATGGGAACAGTAGTAACTGTTCCACCACCCTGTTTGCCTAACGGTTCCCACTCCCAACCCACTAGTTACGTTCTGCGAGGGACATCGACGCAATTTTGTTTGGCCCGTCCGGGTCCATCCGTAACGGGCCGGTCCGGGTCCATCCGTACCGTGAATTCGAAGGGAAACTGGAACACCTAATGCAGAAACGCAACTCTAACACCCACCCAACTAATCCCACCCATCATATTCCTAAACAAAATGCAAAAACCTAGTCCGCAATTTGCGGATGTCCCACCCCTTCTAAATGAAGTTCAACGGAACTTCTGAATTTACAGTTAATCTACCCCCTATCATCTAGCTGAAAGGCAAAACAACAACATTAATTATAAATAACAACACTTAAAACTAACAACACATCATTATTAAATATCAAATAATTCAACAGCAACCAAATACCATAATTATTCTTAAAATTAATACACCTTAATGCTAAACACCTCTTAAAATTAATACACCTTAACGCTAAACACAACTTATAACTAACATCGCAATGCGCAAAATTAATTCTAAAATTAAGTGCAACTTACAACTAATATTTACAACACACACACACACATACCACATTGCATTAAAGAACGCAACGTAGTATAAGAAGTTCAAATATATATAGGCCTACTATATATTTGAACCTCTTACCGAGTCGTCAACGACTTTTCGCTATGAAAATTCGTTGACGACTGACGCGAAATTGGGCTCGTATCGCTCCTCGGATTTTCGAGTGGTGGGAGTAATTAATGCAGTGGTGGGGGGACTCATTTCACTCCAGTACGGTCTTCAATCCACTCCAGTTCGCAGCAGTGTAAAATGAAACGAAGGAGTGGGGGTGGCGCATGCGCAGCGACGTAAAATCCAAGGTTTGAGGTTAGAACTTTCCGTGCACAGTAGAGCTAAATCGAGTAATACAGGACTCGGCGCATGCGCAATAGCGAGGAGTGATTCCGATCCGGAGAACTCGTTGCATTCGCAGGAGCGCTAAAGTGAGTAATACAGACTAGGCGCATTCGCAGTAGCGCTAAAGTGAGTAATACAGGACTAGGCGCCGTAGCGTGAAGTTGGCTCACTCCAGTACAAGTTATAGCAGCATAAAAATGAAACGAAGGAGTGGGAGCGGCGCATGCGCCGTGACGTAAAAACCAAGGTTTGAGGTTAGAATTTTCCATGGTGGCTGCCATGTTTAATTCTGTTTCATTCAAACAATAGTAGTTCACGGCTGGCATGGGATGTGAAGTGTGGTAATTAGATGGGGTTAGCAAACCGGTCGTGACCGACCATTGACCGGTCATCGACCCGGCGGGGTTCCGCTTGAGTGACCACCGGGGGGGGGGGGGGGGGGGGGGGGGGGGAATTAATCTCCATTTTTTATGGGGGGGGGGGGGGGGGGGTTCCGCATGATTAGTCACCGGGGGGGGGGGGGGGGGGTTCCGCATGATTAGTCACCGGGGGGGGGGGGGGGGGGGGTTCCGCATGATTAGTCACCGGGGGGGGGGGGGGGGGGTTCCGCATGATTAGTCACCGGGGGGGGGGGGGGGGGGGGGGGGGTTCCGCTTGAGTGAACACGGGAGGTTCCACTTGGGCGCTCATGCGGAACTGATCTTCTCACGCGATAACCGTTATAAAAGAAGATTGTTCATCGCGCCGCGACCATTAATTAACTCGCATTTGTGTTGTTCGCATCCTTCCTACTCATTACATATACGTTTCGCCAACTTCATTATACAAGTCTAATTGCTACTAACCTGGAGTTTCATTTACATTAGCACGTGTCGTCCTGTTTGAATCACCTTCGCGTGCTCGACGTTATATCTCATTCATCTGTCTTGTTCTGACTTCTACACGTCTGATATACTTCTTGTGATGGATACGCAATGTTTAAAATTGAAACTTTTGCAGACACAACATATATTACTTTTACTAACATATATTACTTTTACTTCAACCCCGGTTAATTTATGCGCAATTTTAGTTCAACTCCCAATTGTTGAATTTCAGTTTTGAACCAACTTTTAATTTATGCGCAATTTTAGTTCAACCGAGCGCCATCTCCACTCCCCCCATTGATTAATTCACCATCTGACATCTACAGTCACGCATATATTTCGACGCGTCATGTTTCATTCTTCATTCTCGTTCTATCCGCGGAACTTAACACTTCTATCTACCTTCTCTCTCTCTCTTGTTATGACTGCGCTATGTTTGAACTGACTTTTATTTTCGTTCAACTATTAGAGTTTTTATTAACACCGTCGAATTACAATTTTGAACTAACTTTTAATTTATGCGAAGTTTTAATTCAACCCCGGTTAATTTATGCGCAAAATTAGTTCAACTCCCAGTTGTTGAATTTCAGTTTTGAACCAACTTTTAATTTATGCGCAAATTTAGTTCAACACCCCGATTGTTGAATTTCAGTTTTACACTAACTTCTAGTTTCGTTCAACTATTAGAGTTTTTATTAACACCGTCGAATTTCAATTTTGACCTAACTTCTATTTTATGCGCACTCTTCGCTCAACCGACCGCCGACGCTCTCACCATCTCCACCCCAACATCTATTGTCCCCACTTCTGGCCCACCGGAAGCTGCGTGCCGTGGCACGTGGCTTCCGGTGACGTCACTTCCGGGCCAGAAGTAACCAAAACACACTACTTATAACTATTTGTTATAAATCCAAGCGATGGAAAATTAAAGAAGCTTATTTAAACGGTTCTTAGTGGAATAGCAAGAATTACGAATTTATAACCATAAGAGTCAATTTATTAAATAAATAAATAAATAATAATCTTTATTTTGCCAAATAACACTTGTACAATTATATACAACAGAAAAGTATATGTGCTCTTCAATATACATAAACAAATTGTAGTTTTTACATAAATTGTACAACATTAATAAAATACTATGATGTTGTATAAAATAATTATCTTTGAAAATGTATGAAAATACATGTTTTAATTAAAAGGAAACAACAATAGTAATAACAATAACAATTTAAAACAATCAATGGAAAATTATAATTATTCTATGTAGTGGCAAAATAAATAGGGATCCCCTAGAACAAGCTGTATTGGGATCTCCATCACATGAAAGTATTACTAATAATTAGTAGGCTAGCAACGACCGTATTGACTTTAATGCTTAAATTATTGATAAAAAACATGAACAAAACAAACATTTTATCTGTGCTAAAAAGATAAATAATATAAATAAACACATTATCAGTACTAACTCAAAAACTCTAAAAAAAACTCTGAAAAATTAACAAATTAATTTTTTAATAACTTTCAAACTAATAAGAAATATTATTATTTCTAGTATCAATTATGGTATTTCTTTATAAAGAATTAACAATCTCGGATTCGCCGTGACCGACCTGGCCCAAGGGGTGGCGCGGCTCTCGAAGCTGGAGCTGCGAAGGTCCAACTTGCAGGCGCGAGGATGCGGCGAGAGGCTGTGGAAGATCCGGCTGTTCCTACGTACACGGGAGCCGTCGGCCACCCCCGTGGTGCCGGCCCGCTGGCGAGGTCCGTCCGCCATGTCACGTGACACACGCCACACGCCGTAGGTGTAGCGCCACAGTCCCTCACTGTACCGGGGCGGCCGTGACACTGACAGCCGTGCCGAGTCTCCGGCGGCGCGCACGCGTCAGCCACAGGTGTCGGGGCCGGCCACTTGTTCGATCACTTGTTGGCTCACTGGAATTGATTTGTTCTAGGAAATTCCATTCACACTGTTACTCTCATTAAACATAGGAACAAGATTATCATATTGAGTATTTTATCCTGTTGCTTAAGTCATTAATTAATTAAGGTAGGCCTATAATTAATGATCCTGTCCTGTCAAATGAATCACCTTCTCATCAATCAACACGATCATCACACTCTCTATTGAGTTGTATTCAGCTTAAAATACGCACCATAAAGTAAATTTGTGCACACAAAATATAATTTAATATCAGCACCTTATCATACAATTTTGGCCAAAACAAAGAGAATACATTTGCAATCTAAAGTAATAAAACTGTACCGGAAGCCAACAGTAATGAGAGTAGTCATCCTAGCAAGCGTTATTAAAATTTACATGTATATATGCAAGTGATTATTATTGATAAGGGAACTTATTGAATATCAACTAACTTGCTATGTATGGTATAACAAGTAAGTGACTAATTATTAATTAAATTAGTTTTTTATATTTTAAGTGTTTTTTGGATATCCAAAATAATAATTTGTTTAACCGTTCATTAACTGTGGCAAACAGCGTTAATGATTATAGTCAGTTGCACGCAGGTGGTGTAAAGGGAAGGTCAGCAAATAGCGGTAACCAGTAACATCACAGCGTGGCTCTTATCAGTAATGGAGTTGGCTAATGAGTTGGACATGGACGGTCGGCTGAGGACGCAACTTGTCGTTTAATGGCCGCGTGATACGGTTATGTCTACGCACAGTGTATACAAATGGTTGAATAATTCCACTTTTAAGTTGCGTTTGTGGATAAATTTAGGTTATTCTCGAGGTTCAGTTTATTCCAAAACCTTCCCACAATACAAAATAAAAATAAAATGCTTGTTTGTATGCAAAAAAGGCTTTGTATGTTTTTAATAATCTTACAATGTTGTATAAAAGTCTATTAACAGCATAATAATCTTAATAATCTTCGTGACAAATTACTCATCATGCAACGTCCTATAAAATTATCTAAAAAATAGGCGAATGAACTTTTTTCTCTAAAACATCCATCCATACGGAAAATTGGCTTGGTTTTTGTTATGAAATCTATTTAGACTACTAAATTAGTTGAAATTTATCAAACAATTTTTTATATATTAGCATCCCCTACTTTGTCTATCACATTGTAAAGAACTGTTAATATAATGTATTAAACATGTCGATCATTTATGCGGATAGACGGTCACCCATAAAAAACATAGTCTCAGCAGGCGACGCTTGATCTAATAGTCTTTCCCATTCACATTGTATCACCTCCTTTTGAAGTTAAGCACCTAAATAAACTAAAGCATGAACTGTAAAGGAACAATCAGCTTATGTGTGACTTGCACAACATAATTTTGAAAAATGCCGAGCTCTCAATGATCTAGGACCTGTATCATAAAAAGACATGTATCTGTATCACATTATGTAACTCGGCTGATTGGAGTTGGAAGTTTCGCACGCCCAACAAAAGTTAGCTATCAGAAGGTTAACTCGTGTACCAAGTTAAACTTTAATTTTCCATGTACTGTGAAGGCTGAAATGTTTTCCACAAATGGGGTGAACCTTCATTAATTGCAATATATTCGTTTTTTATTTAGTTAAAGAGATTAAATTTATTTGTTAATACAAAGTTTTATTTTGTAAATTATACTTCCTATAGATTTAAACATAATTACTTAATTAAAACTGTGTAATAAATAGTCTGAGAGAACTTAATAGTACGATATAAAAATTAAATACTCTGACGAAAGGAAATTATAGTCTTTTCTTCCAAGAAGAGTTGGAAGAACATGTGAGATTTTCAAAATGAACAAAAGAGAATTTATTTTATTTTTTGTTCAACAATCGTTTAGACTCGATAAACAGGAAGAAGTCATTTATAAAGTAAAAATTACGTTTTGTTGACTGGACAAAAAATATTCCAAAGTGTAATAAGCAAATTGGTTATATCTGTTATATGTAGGAAAAGTTAAACTTTTGGTTATAATTAGCTGTTAACCAGTTCTTCGTACCGTGGGGAAGCGTACTGTGTAGTCTACTTAGTCGAATCATATAAATTCATTCACGAATTCAATAAGATATCTTCCGTTGGTTTTCAATACATCTAAATACGCTTGCATGCCTTGTTCTTAATAAAAGTCACTTCCCTATCGTAGAACATGAGGATATAAGTACAACATTTAACTTATTTAAAGAAATTATCGTTAAAAAGGTCAATTTCCCACCCAAATAAAACAACACAATTCTCGTCAGTATTAGGCACTGCACCAGTGTAATATTGTTAAATTTTATATGACATAACGTTGTTTATCCCTAGACACATCAATTAAACATGAAATCCAGACTAAAACACACCATCCTTTAAATTCAGGGATTTGGCATATAATGTAAAAAACTATTCTTGACATATCGATTGTCGTTACAGCACATTGTATGATGTCCAAAATATACCCGAACTATTATTGAGATTTTTTTATTATTTTGTTTTATGTAACCCATCATTTTGATAAAATATGTAGTGAATACCAAATTAATTTCTTTGAAAGGATAAATAAGAAATATGAGAAGAGTTAAGGAACAAAGATGATTATAATTTTATTTAATATTCGTGTGAAAAGCGAATAGAGATTGGTATATTAGTGCAACTTGGCTACTTTTACGTTTTAAGTGGCAAAGAACCAAGATTAAACAGGAAATTAAATTTGCTAATATCCTTCAAACCACTTTAGTATACAATAAAAAAGTTAGAATAACACGTGAAAAATTATGAAGTAAAGCTTTTTTCATGTGATAACCGTAAAAAGTAGGACGAGTGAGCATCACAGACGGAAAAAAAAGAACCGTATGGAAAACGCCTGTAAGAGTGAATCGTTTTAGTTTATTTTTACTATATTTTTAGCATCAGGCTATAATTTATTTCTTGTTTAATATAGGTGAAAAAGCATACGAACATACCAATACCCAACAATTATCATACCTTAGTTCAAGAGCAGCATACTTAAAGGCTATTTTACCAATAAGTTCAATTTACACAGAGAGAATGAGATCCGCACCGGAGGCTGAGAACACAAGCTTAGAGAGACTTGCGAGAAACTACGAGATAAGCTGAAGACAAGCTTTGTCGGATGGGATTTCGACGAGCCAAGTCCAACATCTCTGAAAAATAAATTGAGGATTTTACCTTTTTATTTTTTTAAAATACTTTTGAGTGTAATATATCTGTCTGAATAAAAACTTGGATTTTGAAGAATTTCTGTCAAAATATAAAATTAAATTAAATGTAATGTAATGTTTATTTTTATAAAGGAACGATTTCATTTATTTCCTTAAGAATTATAAAATACAACAACCTCTACAAACATTAAACATAAAATCAGGCTTTTAGTTAAATATAAACTAAACTAATATAAATCAAATAGAAAACAATACTGAGTAAAACTGAACTGCGTAGCTTTGGAATTGATATTAGGAATAAATTGATGTGTATAATGCGTAATGGATCATTGTCAGTTTTACAGATAGATAATGTACTTTACAGCACATCTCATATGGTAAGTATAGTATAGGTACATTCCAATCAATACATAGTTTTAAATACTAATATCAGATCATTTAATTATATAGTATATAAGGTGTTTACAAGCAACCGTGAAATATTATGTGTATTTTTTTTCTTATGTCAGGACACTAAAATAAACATCATACAAACAGGGGCTAAAATACTTCCTTGAGCCACTAGCCACCATTTGGTTTTTTTCACTTAATAATTTTTACTTTCTCCCCCTATACCATAGTATATGGAGAAAGTATTGTTTTCGTCAAAGTTTTCGAATTTGAGTTGTTGGTGGATTTATCCATTTTGGTTCCCCCTGAGTCCAAAAAAGTGGTTTTCGGAGTGATGTCTGTGTGTCTGTCTGTGTGTGTGTGTGTCAGGATGTAAACAGAGCTAGAGAATGCCCTAATGGTCCGATTTTAATGAAATTTGGTATATAGGTCCAAATATACGATAATTCCAGGCGTTTTTTTTTTCATTTTTTTGAATTTTTGATTTTTAAGGGTATTTTACCCCCAAAAACCCTCAAAAATCGTCAAAAATCAAAATTTCTCAAAAACGGCTCTAACGATTTTGATTAAAATTTTGTGGTTTATTAAGCTTAAAATGGTGGATAAAATGACACCACCCGCATCTCCGAGAAAATGCGCGTTCAAAAGTTATGGAGTAAAAAGTGTTTAAAAAATCAATTTTTTGGATTTTCAAAATAGCTGTTGTCTCGAAATAAATTTTACTTATCACCATTAAATCAAGCTCAAAAAACTAAATAATCCAGTATTTTAAATTATTGCTCTACGTCAAGTGGTTGAGGAGAAAATTCAATTTTTCGTTTAGCGGTAAACGCAGTACGTTGTTAAAAGTCACGGATGCACTAGGGTCAAGCTCGCGCTGCTCAGCTGATAGCTATCCGACAGAGTCATCTAGACATTAAGGGGATCCGCCACTATCTCCAACTTTTTTTTTATTTTTGACTTTTTTATTACTTGAGGATTTTTTTAAAATGGGTACTTGGCTAATTAGAAGATTTTATGTGAAATATAGGATATATTTTAATAAAATTTCATGGTTTTGGTCCTTTATAATATTTTTTACCAATTTTTTCTATATTTTATTTCTTTGAATATCTTTTTTATTATTCAACTAATTGCAAAAACCAAACTACCATTTTATTCCTTATATAAAAAGGAAAAATCTGGTGTATGGAAACCATGGTAACTCAAAAAACAATAATATGGTGAGCATATTTTGTAATATCAAATTTTTGCAACGAGAAAAACAGGTTTTTTTAAATAAATATCATTAAATTTTATACTAAATATGCTTGTATTGGAATTCTTATACACCAGAATCTTTCAAATAGTATTAAGATGATGTGGTAAAAATTTTATAACAATAGGCCTAGTACTTTCATAGTTATTCAAACTTTTGTTGGACAAAACATGGAAAAACACAATTCCGGAAAAACGGCTCTCAAAGTTTTATAAGTCTTTTCTCCCACTCTAGAACTCGCCTAGGCTATATGAAACACCTTCTTTATCTTTTTTAAGTTCTTTCTCTCTAAGCTGTGCACTCTTCAATATTTTCAATATTTCACACTGAACTATTGATCACTTTTCACTTTTCATGAACAAAAAATTTATCAATTAGGCCTATTTGTTACTTTTGCAAATAAACAGAAGTAAACTAAAGGAAATATCAGTTACAAGTTCAATAGGCTAGGCCTAGTTGTTGTAAGTAACTATGTATATAAACAAACAAACATAGCCAAAAAGCAATTCAAAACAACAATAGTAGTTATCTGACAGCTGACAAACAGTACAACAGTGATGCAACCTTATATTGAAAAATTTACCAAAATAGTTTATAAGTTATTTTTATTAGGCCTAGCTATATGACTTTATTATTCTAAATCTACCAAAGCCATTATTTTTACCAACAATACACCCTTCTCATTATAAAATTATAATATACATAAGTAAAAAATATAAAAATAATGTGGCAAATAAATAAAAATGCATAAGTTATGTTGAAAATTCGCGAAATTGCGATTCGCGCATTGTTTTACATTTATATAAATTTTATCATGAAAAAATATTCAGATTGGCATAAAATTCCATACATATGTTCACTATTAAATGCTGATTCTAAAAATCTCAATTTTGAAAAATGTCAAAAAAATAAAAAAATCAGCCGGAGATAGTGGCGGATTTCCTTAATGTTTAAAGCTTTTAACACATTTTTTTATATTGTTGGGAGAAAGTATGTGTCAGTTATCTGATACCGTTTATTATTTTCGTGACGGATGGTTATGATAGGTTTATATTTTATATGAACCTTTACCACAACAATGTCCGTTTATTTGGTTTTTTTATTATTGTTTATGTTTAAAATGGTGGTCATTTTAAATTCAACTGAAACATCTCTAAACCAGTAAATTTTATCAAAATTTTACACTAGACAAAAAAGTTTTTCAGCTAAAATGATTTAACTAATGATAGGAAGTTTGTAAGAATCTGACAACAAATAACAGAGTTATTGAGATTTTTTACATAAACTATTGATTATCCTCGATAATTAATGCAAATTTAGGTAATTTTAGATATTTTAATATTTTTCGTTATTTTAATGTAAATTAAGTGTTTACATACGCAGTTTAGGGGCTAAAATACAATTTAATCTATTCAACCTATAAAACTATAGGCTATTAAATTGCTTACATTTTTAAAACAACTGTTGTATAGAATGAATGTTAAATTTTTAAAACTAATATTATACAAAACTAAAGAAGTAATAGAATTTATGCTGAAAAATAACCCAAAAAGTAGATTTGTAAACATTTGATATCCAACAATCCTTTTCCTTTTTACAATAAATATTGACGTGAGGTGGTCACTTACTTTAGCGAATAATCTGGAAAGCTTTTAACTGTTAAAATATTTGATATTGTTCAAGATTTTACTGAACAAAACTTTCAATCCTACAAATATATTTTTCCTATCTAATAATTGTTCAATGTGAGGTTCGATTACTTTTAGTAAAAATAAATATAAATATAAATAAAACTTGACATATGATTATTGCGGTTGGTAATCCCACGATTAGAAAAGCAAAAGAATACTATCAAAAGGACTAACATCTACTATTTTACTACGCAAAAATAAACAAGCTGCCTAACAGCATGTGCAGTAAAATCAAATTCATTGCTTGTATACCTACAGGTGAATTTACACCCTAATTTTGTAATTAGATAATTCCTATTTATCTACCATGTAAAAATTTTAATTTTAGTTCAAGTTTTTATTTTCAACTGTTTTTCCTTTTTTTAATGTGCAAATTTATTTACTGAACTAATTATCTTACCACGTTTAAACCATTAAAGTCATTTAGTATCACCCAGTGTCATTCAGATGGGTTATTAAACGCATTAACCAATCTCGTTAATGAACGTTTATACATCTTAAACCTAACGTCATATTTCATCCCATGATTCAAAACGGTATGAGACACCACATATCCGTGGCAGTCTATGATGTTTAACATACCACTAATGAAAACCGCGGACACGCCAGGCTACTCGTCACATTGTTCTGGATGATTCATATCGTGGTCAACCCAAATGGAGAGATACTCATCAAAGCGACAACTTACACCACGGAATAGATGTTTGTGGACATTTTGGTCCTTATACTTTCTTAAAGTCACACTTGACGCCCTAAGAGTCGGATCAGAACAATTATGGACCATCTCAGTGACAAATTGTCTGACATTGAAGTACTTTTTCTTCTCGTATGTGCTAATAATATTATTTTATGCAATGATTGTATCATGAAGGCCCTCCCGCACTATTGAGTGGTTATATATAACATGAGTAAACCGAGTGTTATAAATATTTCACCAGTAGCTTAAAGGCTGCATACAATCGTTGCATATGCTTTATCTTTTAGTTTAATTGATATACGACCTTGGAGGAATTATATATAAGGAGAGGCCACGTCCTTATGGACATACCGTGCTAAAGTGAAGCCAGCCGCTCCCCTTCACTAGAGTGGCACGGCCGGCCGTAGAGTGGCATGCTGCCGCCGCTGTAACACGGGAGAGATAGGAAAAAACGAGACGCGCGCAACTTTGAATAAAAATCCTGAGCACACCAGGCCAATCACATAGTCCAGCTTTTAATAAATAAATATAAGATTGATAAATAAAAATAAATATAAGAATTGATATTTTTGAACGTAAATTGCTCATTATATGTTGTAAAAAACTTTAATTTCACACCTCTTTAAGTGATGTGAAGAATCATTTACAATATATTTCACAGTAATTTATTGGCATACAAAAAATAAATAAATAATAAGGAGTACGGAATTTATGGTACAAAAACTTGAAACTAACTCATAAACAATAGAAGATTATTCGTCAAATACTAACAACTTAGTAGCTATATGTACTAACAAGAACAACTATCTTTTAAGGTTATAAGCACAATTTGGATTATTTATTAATATTAATAAAAAATTACCAATTATGATTACGGTTTTTTATAATAGCATTAAATTTTGTCGACGTTTGTAAAATACAAAGCCTTAACATAGTTATTTTTCAACTTGATAAATATAGACCTAAAAATTAACAAATTATTGAAAAATGTTTCTAAAATTTATTCTGTCATTTAAAACAACTAATTACACTCAAACTTCCATGTATCAACGACTCGATAGCCCTCGCCACTCGACGAGCGCGGCCCGGCGGCTTCGCTTCTAGCCCCGCGTGGCCACTCCTTATATATAATTCCTCCAAGAATACGACCAACTTAAATTTGGTAAACTACCGTAATAAACATGTCGAAAATTTATGTGTGGTATGAAATAATGCCTGATTTGAAATGAATAGGCTTATCAAATTAATCGGATCCAATATTTTCTGTGTTTCTATTATTTTGTCGTAGTTAAAAAGTGGATATTAGCTAACACGATGAGAACACGCATTTGATCAGATACGTGTTACAAAACCCAATCCGCAAACCCGTGTGTTGCAACATGAGATTGGTTGGGAGAGCAGTGAGAACATTGTCAGCTGTGTTGATCAGCCGGCGCGGCGTCGACAGAGTGCTCGACACCCTGTAGGGACCACCTCACAGACAAGTCACTGTGAAACTTTCCAATTTTAGTATCTTTAGGACGTATTGAAAATTAAAATTATTCCAAAATGACACGAAATAACAAGGTATTTCCTAAATATGTAAGATACTCCGTGATTTAATTAACGTGATTAATTTAAAAGATAAAATATTAAATTACATACAACCTATTATCAATGCACAACAGATCAAAGAAATCATCTTAAAGTTAGTCTGTTTAATGTCATTTAATATTTGAATTAAAATATTAAAATTAATTAAGTTTTGAGACCTTACACTTAAAAATTCAGGTATCCCAATTTCAACATAGCATCACTATATCTAACTTAATTGGGTGCAATTATGTTAATATTTAGAGAAATTATTATTTTATTATTATTAGTTATTATTTTAATTTAAATCAAAAAATCCATTTTACGATTTGATAAAGCTATTGTTAATAGCCGTCAAGAGGGTTAAAACAATAAAGATAATATTTTACATAAACCAATACATTTAATATAAACATTGGTTCTTTTACTTGGTTCTTAAGTTTTTGGGCATATAAGGGTGACGATAAGTTGAATACAAGTAAATAATATACATGCAAACAATACCAATTAATCACACGTGGGTATAGAATTTCATAAAGATTAAAAATGGATTTGCCGATTAACGAAATAAGATTTAAATTACCAATCATTAAGTGTATACCAAAATCATCATTTTTATGAAAAAGATAAAACACCAATTTTCTTCGAGGAAAGATCAGTAGACTGCTCGATTTTGGTTAAAATATCTGCAATAATCTTTAGATATTGAATATAATTATTTAACCAATCTTATGTTGTATAGTGTATTTAATCAGTGCAAAATTACAGAAAACGCATGAACATTAAATTCACCAACATTAGGAACCCACAACAAAGACTACCACTGAGTGGCATGCCGCCAAGTAATGAAGCCAACTGCAATTTGCGATCGGATGTTTACTCTCCATAAAAGTCATAATCTTGGAATAATATTTTTTAACTTGTCTTTTATTATGAAAAAAATACATAAAAATACCAAAACACAAACATCCAAGCATCAGGAGTTTATTCAAACCACGATCTGTGAAACTTACATCACAAAAGTATTATTATCGATTTTAATATAGATATTTTGTCATTAATTTTAATTAATACTACTCGTATTTGCAATTTTCGTGTGTTACTTTTTATAGCCATTGTTAAAATAATTTCTTGTCAAGTTATGAAAAGCAAATGTTAAGACAGATCCTTACGTGTAATGAGATAAGTTTAATTGATGGGTCAGGTATTATAGGAAAACACCCTAAGGGGTCTCAACCCCGAGGTACCCTAGCCAAACTGTGGGTATCTTCAACCCCACAGATTTTTCTTCTTTCCCTGGCTAACCTTGTGAACACTCAAAATAATGATTGAATTTATTTCAAGTGAACAGTGAAATACAATAATATAATTAAATGTTTTTTTTTTTTTTTTCAAGACATATCATTGAACATCTTATAAATCCACTGGGCCTAAACTAGCCCAAAAGTGAATAAAATTTTACCTAAATAAATACACTATTTTAAGGACCATGTGTTAACGTGTTAAATCCCTAATTTCCAAAAGTTTCAGACAATTTTTGTAAAATTATTTTATCTTCCAACATAATATAAATGTTACGTGTGCAATTTATTTAATAAACCCTGCTAAATTGTATTTTGAAATAAATTTTTTTGTAAAGAAATTACAATACAGATTTCAGAGTAGTCTTCCATATACCTCTTCAGCGTTTTTCATTAAACAGTGTTATATTTCATGAGTGGAACCACTCTTCCTGTATATCATCTAATGATTTTCACAAATTGTCCTTGATTTCATACAAATTAGAAATAAAATTATGTATTGAAAAAAGAACATTTTAAAGTCAACATGGTTGAATTTTTTTATTTGCCAAGATTGAAAGGCAAGAATAATACACTATTAGAAGTGTTTAAAAATCAAAAATCAAACTAAACAGCTCCTAAGTCGCATTCTACTGTTTCCTATTACGTCATCAGATCTTCAACGAAGCGGTGCAGTTAGTCGACCCGGTTGATTGTGCTCTGTCAGCCACTACATAACTCTCCATTATGGGGTACGGCTAAATATACTGTCTGCTGACGATCCTCCTTTGGTGGTGTAACTTACATTCATCGCCTTCCTATATTACGGATTAACGAAAAAGCTTCAAATGATTTCACATTTTCATAAGAGATGTAACGGGAATAACTTATGAAAATCTGCAGCCATTCACAAATTTGATTCTGTAAAAATATTAGCATTACAAGATTTTATTTCAATTTTATTTTTCAAATTGAAGTTGCGCTTCTATTATGTTTACACCTCCAAAATCTTTGTGTAAATATAATGAACGAAGATAAACTTATTTTTAGCAGCAATATCCATTTAGCACGCCTGACATTTTAGCTGAAAATTTAGGTTATTAGTAAGTGCCACAATAATAATTAGCCATTTACATAAAATCCTATTAATTCCCTTCAATTTTACATAAGAATTACACATCTGGCATTTTCTTCATGAACTACATCAAATTCATATTGTATATATCTGCAATACATTCAAAAGAAATCATAGATAGCCATATACACAGATTGTAACTGCAACTGTTTAAAGTTTTCATATAACGAAATGACATGAAATTCAAACATTGACTAAACATGTACCTTCTAATAGGTTGAAATATATACACGCACAATTCCCAAGCACACCCATAATAAAACACTCATATGTACTACAATCTTGTCAGATATATTTTACTAACAATATTTCTATTATATATTACCTATAATTGGAAACATAACTTTCACTTCTTTGAAAACGTCATAAATCATTATTGACAAGAATCATGATTATAAGTACCAGAAATAGGAATACGTAAATTGCGAAGATGTAAGGTAAAGTGTAGGTTAAAACAACTGAAATGATATAGAAGGATATAAAAGCCATAGAGACAGTGAGGCTCCAGGCTGCCCATCTTTGTGGATCGATCAAGCTTCCCGGCCCGCGTACGATCCCGGACTGTGTAGGCGACGAGGATCGTAAAATATTGTTTAAGTTTAAGCTTGTAATGTATAAGCTGATGTTGAAAATAACTCTTCGATAATGTAATTTTAATAAATGTTTTTTTAAACTTTTGAATTAAATAAATTAATTGGCAAAGATTTCTTGAAATAAAACCAGACAATTCATTTAGAGTTCACAAAGGGAAGGTGTAAAAAATATATACCCACCACCACAACCCTTGTTGCAGTATGATTTTTTTGTCAAATCAGTGACATAGTAACATTTTATTATACAAAATCCAGCACCACATTTCATCAGAACCAACCCTACTCCACCTGCCTTAGTTTGTTCCGATCCCTTCCTCCTTTGTTAAAAGCTGAAGCAGACAAACAAAAATTTAGGCATTGTTTGAGAAAGTTCTTGGTCCTTGGTCCAAAAGGAATTTTTCAGTGTCTTGGACTATATAAACAATGACTTCAGATAAACAATTGTAAATAATTTTATTGTATTATTATAATCAAAAATAGTTTAATATTTTGTTTGTTATTATAAGGTATTTTTAAGTTTTTTTTTTTTTTTTTTTTTTTTTTTAATTGACTCATGTCATGTAGGCCTATAACCATTGTATCCACGGCAATAAAGAATTTCTGATATCTGACATCACTTGAAACATTTTAGGAATGTTTTTGACAAATTTAAGTTAGGGTGTTGTGGGAAATCCTATCATTTCTTCGTGTTTTTAAGTGCATCTTACATAAATGAACCGAAAAACTTTGGAAAATTCCCAATCTGCTTGATCAATTCATTTTATAGGATTAAAAATTCAAAGAAATATAATACAGTGAAATATATTACTTCGCTAAAATTTATTATAAATATAATTTCAAAAGGAGTTAGAATGCCACTACTCTGCCAATACCAACATTGTTGGTGTGAACACGGCCAGCTGAGTTGATCGTCTGATTACAGGAGCGGGAAAATCAGCTGATTGGATGGAATAAACAAACACCTGGTTAATCCGTTTTCCGTTGTACACTGACGCTCTCAATCCCATGCATAGAGATATTTTTTTCTTCAAACAAATATTTTTTATAATTTAAAATTATCTAATAAATTATATCTAAAACTGCTGGTTTGTTTAAATAAATGTTATTTTCATAAAACCAAACCAGTGTTTTGTAACAATCAACATCTCAATTTATGACCACATTGAAAAACTTACATTCAGTTTTTTTTATTTTAATTTATTAATAAAATATAATTATATAATTATAATATAAATATAATTATAATTGAAGCGGTTGTATTTTTTAATTAACAGTAATGAGAATTGGTTATAAATTCTGGATCCAATATAATTTATTTGCAAAATTGCTATTATTAAAATAACCACAACATTTGTATTACAAAAAAAATTTAACATTTTTAGGTTGGAAGTTGTGTTTTGAATGTGGGATGTAACACAAGCTGCTTAAGAATTCCCAGAATTCAAAATCTACACAACCATATACTTGATTGAAAACCCTTGACGTGAAAACTCCAAAAATATTGACTCTGTTCCCTCCATCCTCCCATCCTCCCAACCTCCCTATCCTTTATAAAATAAAAATCCATGAACGTGTTGGTCCTTCATCAGTTTTTTCTGATGTTTTTTTTTTCTGAAAACGGCAAAGGAATAACGTTCAAACTGAGAATTAGCTGTATTAAATGATTTGGAAAACTGTGGACAGCCTTTATCCTACAACTTTCTTAGTATTTTAATGAAAACTATTTTTTTATTTGAGTAAAATAATCTTTCCAATTGTCAAGAAGATCTGATGAATTTCCTACAGTCGGCATAATTATCACGCACCGTATAACTACTTCAATAAATACTTCAAGATATTTGAAATCCATTTCTAAAGGTTGTGGTAGTTCAACTGCTATGGAAAGTGTAATAAAAATTAAAAAAAAAAATTACTTTTAAATTGTAAATTCTTAAATAGAGTGAAAAATTATAACTGTTGTAAATATAGCCTAAAACAAAAACTGATGTCGACCTTGCCGGAATAAAGTTTAAAAAGAATAAAAGTTAATTGAATACATTAACTAAACATGCTACAAATGAAATTCAATCAATATGAAAATATCTTAAATAGGTTTTATGCAAAGAAGAAATCTTTAATTAATGAAATTTTTTCCACTTTCGATTGAAATAAACTAATAGGTGAAAATTTCTTGAAATGACACCGGAAAGTTCATTAAGATTTCACCTGTTTTTGAGGGAAGGTGTAAAAATATGTATTCATCCCCCGTCCCCTTATTCTAGTATGAACTTACAACAACTTTAATTTATGAATCAAAACAGTAACATAGCTATACGTGAAAATAGTAGAATTTTAAAGTTAATAAGTAATGGTATGATTAAACAATAAAATAATTCTTATGATATAAATATAACATCCACAATCAACAGCAGACGTGGTTGAACAAGCCTGTGGACACTTGTAGACCGACACAAACAGAGGTGCTGGATGCACTGACTGTACACAAACTGGCTGGGTAGCTGATTGGTTATAGTGTTCGAATTTAATGCAAAGGTGAACGGTTCGATCCTGAGAAGAGTTAGTAGCTTTAAAAGTGTTTGATGGTGGGCCCAGTTGCCATTTGTCAATGGGCTATTAATGATTGATGCTATCAAACAAAAAGTTGACTTTAGATAGTAACAATACCGGGTTTGGACCGTTCCCCTTGAAAATGTTATCAGACGCCTCAGACATACATATACACAAAATAAAATAAAATACTTAAAATTAAAGTTGTGAATAGTACTGATGGGCTACTTCTAGTAATACAGAAAATAATGCTTATTTGTATTCAACTACATTATTGAAATTATTGCGATGTCAAAATAAATTAAATAAATGAATTCAAGTTTAATCAAATTTGTTTATTTGTACGTTGTTTGTTTGTATGTTGTCTACTAGAACATAACAATTTGTAAACGCATTATTTTACAAGCTTTTATTCCTCATCCCATTTTTATTATTTTTAATACTGTTAAAACCAAATATTTCCATTGAAAATCTTAAGATTACTTATACTTAGATCTTACTCAAAGTTTCCTATGTATATTTTTTTGAAATTTACAACTTTTCAAGATTGACATGAAATTTTGACTAATGCCAATATTTGGACCCAGATATTGGTCAGTTCGGTGTTTACAAAATTCAATTATTTCAGGCGGTTTATCTTCCCGAAGCACTTTGTACCATGTAAAAGTTTTATTTACATACAGGTTTATAAAAATATTTACAAAATGTTATATGATCTTTTGCTTAGCATATTTTTACAAACTTTTGAAACCCGGTTTTGTTTATAAAAATTTTCCATTGATTTTATTAAACTACTAATTTACGTACTAACGTGATGTAAGTAACACATAAGATTACAAATTGGTTCAAATATCACACCTGGGTTACTAAAATTCAATACTTATATATAAATGATACATCAAATCATTCGAAAAAGATCGTACTGAACAACGTAGCAAAAATACTGTATAGGCCCTAGGCAACAGCTATAAAAAAATAAACAAATTTATGTTGAGAGTTATAGTAAACAAAAAACTAAGTTATCGCTCTGAAAATCCATTGAGATGAGGTCAAAATTATAATCAATATAGAAGGGACAAAATGTAAATTTGCGTATTACTAAAGCTTGAAAGCTCATAAAATCTTGTACACCACATATACATTGTCTAGTTCCAAAACACCTTGCTGACTGTGCAGCGGTAAACTGAGCCCCAGGTAAACATTGCGCCCCCCACTATGTATCCGGCAAACAGTTCCCTAATCCTTTCACAATATAATATTCAGATTTTTTCAATAAATCTAAAGAATAATACTGGTCTGAGCTCTAGAATGAAATAGGCTATGTTGTTTTTAAAAATGTAATGAATATTTCTAAAGTAATATTTTTATAATTTTTCTGAAATATTTGTATGAAAGTGTTCCTGCTAAATTCCGCTTTAGGTCTTTATGCTAATATATGTTTTGAGTATATAATTATAGTTAGTTGCATTCCTTGAAGATTGGCTGTGACCATAAGAGATAAAGAACTAAATACAGTATATACAATAATTTAATTTGAAAGACGGTGAAAAGTACTCGATGTCGTCAACAAAGACAAGTCATTTCAGTCGGACAATGAGACTCCACCATGGGTTCTCTCATTATAGCCTGATCACCATATTGTTTGTGAGAATCGATTTCTTCGAGTAGTAGGCTGTTGATATACTGCTACATAAAATTTATTATCATTGAATTGCTACATATTATATTACATTTATATCTCCATAATATTACTTGCACGGATGTTAATGTGATTTTAATCGTGAGTTATTTACTGTATTAAATGAGTTTATTACTGTATTAAATAAATGAGGTAAAAACAATAATACTTCAAATGTTTGTGTGGTATGTTTATTTTTTATTGAGTGAAATAACAAATTATAATGTTGACACAATATCCCTAACAGTATTTAAATTATTTAATATAGGAAAGCTCATTTTATTTGGAAAAATAATTATATTTGCTATAAAATACAATAATATAAGTGTCTATAAAATGTTTCCGCATACTAAATCCAGTATCCTTTTTCTTCGTAGGTGTTCAAAAGTCAATCATAAAATCACAACGTTTTATAAATTATTTTCACACAAGATTTGAAGCATAAAAACACGGAAATGGATCATGGTGTAAATGTTTGAAATCAAACCAACAGTAAATAGGATTAACCAGAAGTAGCGTCTGTATTGAATGGAATAATGTCCACCGCCGCCGCCACCGGCCCCAAATAAATATGCAATCCGATGAACGGGATATGGCCAATCTATGTGAAAGCAACTTTGAGCCTTACATAATATAACTTACTGCAACATGGCCTAGCTTACTAGGACTCTTCACTTAAAACAATAAGGGGAAACCAATATTTGATTTGCTGATAAAAATTAAGTTAGAATTAAAAAATGTGACCTGAGCTTTTTAAGAACTTTTTTTTAAGTAATATACTGGGTTTGAATTTGATGTTATAATGTATTTTAGTTTTATATATATTTTATCTGAAAATAGAAACCAAATTATTTTTAATGATAATGAAAATAAATAAATAATACAATAAAATTAAAAAATATGTCCTGTTTTTTCAGTTATTTTCTTATGCTTTAAAATACTATTGGAATTAAATAGATTATTCAAAATTTTAAGCCATTTACTGAGACACCAATAGCGTGAAACGTTACTAAGTACTCTTAGTACTCTAAACATTATTATGTACTCTTTTTATGCAGCTTTTGCAGTGGTCATACGATCTTGTTAAACAATTGTAAATTAAATATTTTAACCTCGAGGCATCTTTGAGGACGGAAGTAATCAATTAGTATTTATATATATATATATATATATATATATATATATATATATATATATATATATATATATTTTAATTCAAATAATCTATATTCGATTGAAATAATTTTTTCCTTAAAAATGATAACATTTATAATAAAAATATACAAAATAAAAATAACATCGTTTTTACATTTTGAAATGCGATTTAGTTTACGATATTGCACTAAATTGTATACTAACAAATGACAGAAATGAAATATTACCATTCAAAATAGTAATATTAGTAAATAGCATTAATTTGTTTACAAACTAATCTGTAGAGCATATTTTTAATACCATACAGGTTTTTTAATCAAAATCCATATATTTATAGCTAATTCAAAAACTACATTTTTGCGTTGATAACTTTACGTTTAAAATACCTCCCTCAAGGATAAACGCAACTCGGTGCTTTGGCATCCAGGAACATAAACTGGAACGTTTCAAAGCTCCCAGTTGGTCTTGGGCGAAGCCAACTCAGGAAAACCTTTTCTCCTACGGAGAACTTTAATTTACAAAAAGAAGCAAAGTTTTACTTTATGTATGAAGATATATCCACAGGATGTTAAATAATTGACATAAAATATATATACTGTACATTCTACTAAGAGCGTATTGTGTAAATAAAATTATTTAACCGGTGTTAAATTTATAGTTTAAAAATAAACAGATAAGAATTTCTTATTATGATAAATTCGTAAAAGGAATAAATCTGGTAATGCGTCAGTGGCAATTGAAAAATGTATACAATACAATTCAGTAGTACATTCTTCATAAATGAAAAAAACACAGTATTCTTTGCAAATAATGTATTCCTTGCTTTGTAATGTGTTCTTTGCAGTAAAAGTGTAACATTTCTGATTACAAACAACACGTATAATGCTAATAAAAAAATTAGTACATTTTTGTCAATCAACATAAATTTCAATTGAAGTTTGTGAATTAAAACCATTTGGATTTTTTCCGGAACTCTGTGGCTCTAAACAAACAAAACGTTTCTTATATTTAGCTTGGTAAGGTATACCAAGATATATACCATATCTTAAATAACTTGATGAACACAAATCGATAAAAAATACTATATTACACTGAAATACTTAATCTCTGCTCTCCTGTAACCTATTTGATAAACGTTCTTTTCCTCTTAACATCTCATTTGATAAAATTATTTGATAGGATGAGAGAGGACCTTAGAGAGACATCATTAGGTCTTATTGGGTTTAAGATTGAGACTCCTATACTAAAAAACCATTAATTTATTAAGAATATTTTAAAACATTTAAATTTACATGCAATAAAAAACTTTAATTTTACTTGGGAAATAAAACACCCCTGTCACAGCAGACCTGAATATTTCAATAACATTTAGTGATTTCCTCATTTCAACCAGAAATGTTATATAAGGTTATGTAGGTTTGATTATTTGTGGTTTTAAAAGCTAATCTTATACTCTAAAACATCCTTTCACTGTTTGTCCTGGCAATTTTTTTTATTTCAAAAAACTTTTTATTCTTGTTCCAATATGGGGGGTTTGCCCACGAGAAATCGATTAGAGCTCACCCCATGGCTGGGAAAATCCAGTTTCCGTCCTACAGCCCTTCAAAGTTCCTATGTTATTATTATAGATTTTTTGTAGTTAATAAAATTTTACTACTTTATTTTTTGACAAATGTAAAAATAAACCAAAGTGTTACATGTTTTACCTGCATAATAAATATAAAAAATAGTGCATCACCCTATGTCTATGGCCTGACGGGTGAGCACATAGAATGAGCGCTTCTTACAAGTTTTAACAGTTAATATGTTTCCTGAGCAAATGGTCCACCCCCCGTACTATTAGTTAATTAATAACTAGTAAAGGTATAAACAAAATATCACCAGTATCTGGTAATTATATAATCTTCCCCATCCCCCCCCCCCAAAAAAAATAAAAAAAAATTAAGGGCTGAGAACTATTACTGTCATGAGTATTGTAATAAGCAAATATAAATTAGTATTAGTCCTTCCGGTTGAAGGTACTCTTACATACCAAATTTTATCTAGTTATACATTTTTATATCCTACAAGAATAACATGAAATTTTTCTCATACATGAATTTCTTTGATCATACAAATATGGCAATCTAAAGACTATTTCGGGGCTTGTTCCTTATGATGAAAATGGATTTTCCATAAAGCCAGACACATCATGCAGATCCGTTTTTTATTAGTTTCCCATCCCTGTTTGTTTCTTTAAAGTTAAATCGAGATAAATAGATATCTCGTCGACGTACCTTTTTTTAAAATAACATTTTAAAACTAGTTAATTTATATCAATGTTTTATGAGTTTTAACTTATACCAAGTCTATTTCTTTCACAAAGAAAACTGATATGTACTTTCGGAACTGATTTACGGTTTCTTATAGTTAAAAACATAAACAGTTTTAATGCTAATGAATAAGTTTAAATCTTCCTAAAAAAATTATATTATATCTCATATTCAGAAGAATATCTGTAGTTGAGAAATTCGCTCTTACCCGTCACTTTCTTTTAAGAGTTTTACCTTAGGAAAAGCATGGTCGGACCTAAGCCTGGGATTATTACCATTAAAGTTCGTATAAAATGACGTCCTGAACACGTTTTAAGTATCCTTAAAAAATAACACTATATAAGTTTTTTCATGTATTTCTATTTTTTTATACATTTGCATACAAGTGAAAAAGAGAGAAACGTGTTTTATTTATCACATGGTCAATGGAGCGCATTATTTGGTTGGCATAACATACCATATCAGAAACTAGCTCATATTAACTTAAAATATAACACACACAAAACTAATTTCCAATTTTCTCAAACTACATAATATTTTCACTAAAAACTTTATTTAACAGTATAAATAACAGTCTGCACATTATAACAAATTATCACACTATGCTTAATGTTTTAAGCAAAGGAAATTGTCAGCTGAGCCATTATATATTTACTTTCTTATTTGTTTACTTTTTTTTATTTAAACTAGTTCATCCAACATAGAATTCTGTTTTAGTCCTAAAAATTATTAAAAAAACTTCCGATCAGCCTTCAAAAGACAATTTAATACAAATGAACAACAGTTGTAAGTACGATACGGTTCGAAAAAATCATGTCTTTCTACAGCGAATGTTGTCTAGGCCTATTACAACTGAGAGAAATGGTTTTTATCAAAAACGTTTTACTTTATTGGGTTTTAAATTCAGTTTCTTTTATTTTGAAATATTTTCCTACAAATAAAGCCCCATACAGCAAAATATCAAAAAATTATTTAATTAAAACACTTCCCAGAAGTTTCTGTATGTTAATTTAATGATCGGTGTTGAATAATAATGCAGAGTATTGCTACTGCTTAGTTCTTGTTTGTTATCAGTTTACTGTTTGTTAATTTTCTACATGGTATATCATATCTTTTTTAAACCCTGTACAGAAATCTTCTATTATTTTACCTTATATATCCCAATCTATTAATATTGTAACTTTTAAATCCTAGATCCCTCCGAATTAAGAGTAAATATATTTTTATATTTTTAAAAGATACAACACAAATATTTCTTTTACACACATTATCAAAGCCAATTAACCTAACATTTTTCACATGCAGTTTTCAATTCAAAATGTTTTTATTTCTTATAAATCATACTATCCCAGTTTTTATTAAAACTTTGTTAAGTATAAAATTAATTTACTTCAATAGTTAAAATTGCAATTACAATCACAAAATGTGTACGTTAGAACAAATAAATCGAACATATTATAATTAAGTATAAAATAACATAAATATATTCAATTTATATATTTTTCTGAGCAACAACAATTTATGTATTCATACAGTGGCATTATGTTTGTTCCTCTCTTAAACTCTGTTTTTAAGTACAGCAATCTTGCTCATGTTGTAACAGCATCGTAGTAGGTAATGTCTGATTCAGAGAGTTGTTATTCCATCTAACTCACGAACAAATTGAAACCCTTAACTCTTGCAATAGTATCTCCTTAGATGTCCAAACAAAAAACGGTAAAAACGAAATAAGAGCGACTGCACAAAAAAATCGCTTTACGCTTCTGAGAACTTATAAATGAACAGTACTTAAAGAATTTGAACTGAAATCCTATTTTAATCACACTGGACAATATACTATTCCAAGCGAGAATACTTTTCGAGGTTGTAAGTTCTAAGTTAACGGCTATAATGAATAGTTTTTATAATAAAATCGTGCAAACCTCAAAAAAACAAAAACAAAAGAACCGTTCAAATGTTCCGTTTCAAGTCATTTTAAATGACTTTTTTCCGAACTAAAATTCACCGAATCAGTGAATGTAAAATAAAATAGTCTTTAATTATAACTTAAATTATTTAATAAAAAGTAACTTGTTTCACTCTTCTCTGTCTTAGAGGACAAAAGAAAAAACGAAAAAAAGAAACAACCTAAAATTTTCTCCTGACCGAAACGAAAATAAAATAATAGGAGGGGAAGGAAACAATGGACCCACCCAGGCTTGGGAATTGGGTTTTGTCTCCAAGGAATACACATTGGAAAGGGTTGCATAATCAAATAAAAATCCGTACTTAATTTTGGGCAGAGCCAACTAAAGATAGTTCCTGCTTTAAACACCTATCCACAGCCAATTAGTGTGGGAATAAAAACCGCGCCGAGAGTTTGATTTTGAACCCCCCTGGGAATTTAATGGTTCTCCTTTTGCTTTTCATCTTCTTTTTTGGTTTGGAGGAGTCAGAGGAACCTTTTGTAGGACTGATCCCTTGCTCACTTTCAGTACTTATGACGGCCACCTCACCGGTTTCTCTGTGCTGGGGACTGGGGTCACTAAGATTCTCCGTAATAGTCTGTCGCCAATCGTCTTCGGCCATGAGACTGAGGCAGGGCGAGGGAACGTTACACCAGTCATGTTCCATCTCAATTTCCTTTAGGATATTTTCTATGGACGTATGATTGAGTTCTATCAATGGTTTCGGTCCGTTTCCTTGATTAACTCGTCGAGGTTATCTAGCAGTTCCTGCTTAGAAAGAGAAGAATTCAGAATCGGGTGTTCGTTACAACTTCTTAGCTCTTCTTCCAAGATTTCATATTCGTTCAGGACCACATCAGTCTCATTAGTTGGCCCGTCTTGATGTAATAGAACCTGAGCTTTTAAAGCCTCGAGCACGTGTGTCCTCCATTTCTCAGGAGTGAAGAGGAAATTTACATCGGTGATCTCCAGGCCTCGGGACAACCTTTCTGTGAACCAAAGGACAAAGATCCCACAGTCGAAATTATTTTTCTGGCTGGGGCAGGATTGTGGGGTGTCCACAGTTTTCCAATCCCCCAAATTGAAAGGGTGGTTATTGGCTACCGCATACCGATTTAACGCCTGTAGCGCAAGTCGGATATGTTGCATGTGTTTTCCAGCAATAAATCATACGAGTTGACACATTTCTTCCTCATGTCCGTCCATGGAAATCAGGGCCAAATGCCCCCTCCCGATTCTGATATGCAGGGGAATGAGTATTAGATCGTACTTAAACGGATTGACCTTCCGAAATCTTCGGGCAGCAAGATCCGGTCTCTTTGTTTCCAAATCGACAAAAAAGAAAGGGTCCAAACACAACACTCTTGGTCGCCTGGGAAGGCCCTCCCGACTCCTCCTTTCTATTAACCTCATATAACTTTCAATTATAGTATCATTTAAAAGACCACCGGGACGTAAACACGCAAGGTCCTCCGACAAGGTTGGTACAAGGGGCCTCATGGTCCTGGAAAGAAAGGGCAAGCTCATGCAACAAGCACTACTGGGCTAACAAAGCAAAAGGGTAAGGGAAGGAAATGTGGACTCGCTAAGGAAGTGGGAGTTTAGCGTGTCTCCAAGTAGTGATATGGTTTAAGGTCTTTGGCATGCGCACACCCGATTATTTTGTTCTTGGTGTCTCTTAATCTGAACATATTCACCCCAATTTTGTCATCAATTATATATGGCCCTTCGTACTTTGGCGCTAGCTTGGCAGCTACAAAGTCGGCGGCAGAGGATAATGTGTGATTGCGTTTCATCACTTGTTGCCCAACTTGGGAAGGGTTTTCTCTTCGCCTCAAGTTATAGTATTTAGCCTGTCGTATGTTTGCTGGGGTGTACGTTGTACTTCAGGGCCTGCACCCCTAGAACTGGGATGTCCACTACCCAATCCCAGCTCAAAGTACCGAGTTGGGCGTAGCTCCCTTTATCAACTGAAGTAGGGCAGCTTCGGCTGTTCCGAGCCCTGGCGGAGGTGGCCTTGTGTCAATCGCGCGCTTACTGGGTGTCTCACTCCAGCCTCCCCCCAAAAGGGAGGGAATGAGTCAGGATGTCGGGGATCTGGGGCTTCCGTGCCTTCGGGTACGGTTGCAGTGCAGCCGGCGCCTTTGGCGTGCGGGTTTCCAGTGACCTAGTTATTCCGCTTGGGAACCACCCATGACCCAAGTAAAACCTAAAATGGGGACCTCGGGATCCGGCTCAAGCCCCTGGCTTCGGCCAGTCCGGATATTGGGTTGGAATCGAGGGGGCAGAGGTTGTCGGTATGCTCGGCACACAGCTTTGGCTGTGGGGGGCCCTCCAGCCTCATCTGGGGGCGTTGCTCACAAACGAAAGCTGAGAAGTAGCATGGGTAGTGCTGCCACTGTCACTCACAGCGGATGGTCATTTTGGGTTCACCGCCGGTTGAGTACCACAGGCCTAGTGAATTCCGGGTTTTGTGGGGGTCTAATCCGCCTCAATGTGATTTGGGACAAATTGTTCCATAACTCCCCTGGTCGCAAGACTGGTCCGGTTAAGGCTCACGCTAGGTACGGACTACCCGTGAGGGTAGGGGGAGCCAATACGAGGGTTACCCTTGTAAAGGAAATAAAACGTACAGAACGTACAGAAATGTCGTATGTTTGCCAGTTTTAAGTGCTTTTGACATTGTACCCTTAAATTCTGCATAATTTGTAGTCGGCTCTTGTGACTTCGCTCACGCCCTTCGTCGATATCATTGGGGTTCAGATCCAATGTAGGACCATAGACCGCCTTTGGGGTTCGTAGTTCCCCACAGAAATTTAGCATGGCAGGGGTAAAACCTGTAGACTAGTGTTTCGAAGAATTCATTGCAAACCTAAATTCATCCAGATGAATATCCCAACTTCGATGATCATTTTTCACACACTGGGAAATCATTGTTTTAATGACTCGAGTCGCCCGTTCCGTGGGATTCGATTGGGGGCTGCAAGGGGCCGTAAAACGATGAATAATTTGCCATTCTGTTGCGAGTTTTTCAAAAATTCTCGAAGTATACTGACTACCATTGTCAGTCAAAATGATTTCGGGGGATCCGTATCGGAATAAAATAAGATCGGCAAACTTCTGTGCGATCTGTTGAGCCGTGGCAGGTTGTGTTGTAGGAACGGTTTTATGTTTCGGTTTAGCTCCAGTCGTAGTGTCGAGTACATGGAAAAATAATAATTGTCGAAAGGGTCGCAAAAATAAGTTCCAATTGTAAAGCATTGTGTTCGTCTCGTCTGAAGTTAAACAGTTAAGAACCAAAAGTACTATGTAATACTCGAGAATTATATCGATAAAAATGCAGACAACAGTCCCTGTTCGGGCGTCAAAATTAAATTCTTATTAAAAGCTTTAATTTAATTTAATTTAATTCGCTGAGACAATTTTTTTTTTTAATCGGCTAAAATCTATTCGTTATTATTCAGACCAATAATAGTCGTCCTACCTTAAATCAGGATACTCGTTCGTGACTCGGGTCTCGAAAAACTGGAACTCGTACGGCAGCAACTCGGACTCGTACCGGCACTCGACTCGAACTCCAACTCGTCTCGGACTCGAACTCGTGTCGGACTCGAACTCGTCTTAATGGAGCCGTGGCGGCGACTTTTGCTACCGGCCGGCGTTCCAGTGCGCATGTCCCGCCGCCCGCAGGCAAGGACCAGCACGGCCGCTGTGAGCCGACTCCGCAGGCCACACACAGGTCGGCGGCGGTCGGCCTCATGCCGAACCCAACGTGTTTACGTTGACTATCACATTGTTCCAATATATTTTTTATGCCGATTGAATTAAAATAAAATAAAATTGAGTTAATTTATAAATGTGTTTCCGAATTTTGATTCATCGATATTAATTGAGAATAATTACAATAAAAGAAACCAAATGTCGAACTGTCGGAAAATAAATATAATTTACTCGTAAAATAAAAATAAATGACTTTTTTCCGAACTAAAATTCACCGAATCAGTGAATGTAAAATAAAATTGTCTTTAATTCTAACTTAAATTATTTAATGAAAAGTAACTCGTTGCAAAACCTATGTATATATACATATAAATAATTGTGACTTTATAACTGCCTTTATTTGTTTTAGTTCAATAGAAAGCCATACCTTTCAGTTTATTAGATCTTTTAATCTATTTTAAGATAAATACACATCTTAGAAAAGAATTTATGGCTGGGGTTACATATTCTACAACTGCAGTGTGCTGTTGTATGTAGTGTGTGCTGGAAGCAGATTACCTTTGAACGACTTATGGAGTTTGAAGCTTGTATTTTATTCACGTTACAAATCTACCAATCTGGATAGTGCTCAGTTTTCACAACCTACAGAAATATGAGAAAAAAGGAAAAGAAATGTTAGGCAGCGACCTTAGCTCTTAGCTCAGTGGTAGAGCTCTGGATTATGAGCCCTTTTTAACTCCTTGCTCGGGGACAAAAATATCGTTCGGCCGCTTTTATGGTTCGGAAGGCACGTTAAGCCGGTGGTCCACCTGCATAGAACTTAAAACGGCCTTTCAGGGGGGGGGGGGAACTTTCAGTTAATTGCTGACCTCCCTCCACTTAAAGCTATAAAAAATTTTTTATAGTAATGTTTATTTGTTTTGACGTAATGATATCACAGTATTTAGTATGACAGTCTTAAGGTTCTTTAAAAGAATATATTATCTTTATCAAATAATCAACAAATAAATTTTACTTTTTATTAAAATTCAGAGTAGCCCGGGAACTACGCTTTGACATATTAGAAGAATTTTATATTATCTCCGTCAGCAGTAACTGTGCCATTATCAAGTCATGTTCCTGTATACAATAGCTTGATAACAGCAGAAACGATGAAACATATGTATGCTAGCTGAATGAACTACGAATTGGAACTGCAGACATACTTCTAGAATATCATTGGAACTGCAGAATATTAATCTCATGGTATTTAATTTTACGAGTACCCATCAAAGGCATAAACAATGATTGTAGGTTGTCAAGTAAATGTTTCCGATCCGTATTTGCATAATTTTCTAATTATTCACGTCTCAAACACAGTCCACAAAAAACTGCATTGGCCGTAAAATATGTGATTTTAAATAGCATAAATTTCAGTGCAATTTGCCAAAAATCATATCCAGTACAGTCGTAAGGCAGAAGTTAAAATCGCATGCACCATTTCAAAATTTTATTTCAATTGAGGTTATCCGACTATGGTTTCTAATTTTATTATCAATTTGTCGGATTTACAACAATTTGTTATACTAAATTAAAAACTACTATGTCGTAATATCTGAATGGAAAAAAATAGTTACTGGACAGTTTCATTGTTTCTGTTTTAACGCCCACTTAAGCTAGGGTCTAAATAATTTTCATTTCTAAAAATATTTCAGAAAGAACTTTTCGAAGATATTTTTATATATTGAAAATAAAGCTTTAAACTCATTAGTCTGATATTTAATGAAAATATCATTGGTCTTTAACCTAACATTACTATTACTCACTATATAGGCCTGGAATGAATTCTAAATCAAATTCCCAAACTAAGCGAAGGAGGACTTAACAAGCCATTCTGTCCTGGATCCCTGCTGACACGCGTTACTGGACCATTCTTCTGAATGAGGCTTATTCAGCACAAGTTCTCCTAGCTACCAACTTTCCAACACAATATAATTATTCTCTTGAACTAAATGTTTTGACAGATTAACAATTAAACTTATATTAAAATCATTTGTAATTATAACTTATGCTCACTTTTAAATATTTAGATGTTACAGAAATGTTGATTATATTGAGGGGAAAAATATCAAACAGGCTAAATAAATAATAGAAGAATCTACACAGGTATATATATTTATATAGTAAGAAAATAATTAATTTAGCTTAAATAGTGTAGACTTAAATTACATTTACATTAATTATGAAAGTAATTAATTGAATTGAAATACATGTATGTATAGTAAGATTATAATTAATGTAATTTACTATCAGGTAATGAATTAAATAAATTAATTGAATGGCATAGGGAGAACGCGAAAGAATCTTAATGTTTTACTGTGGAGTCATGGTCGCGGCCAAGGATTAGGTTGTAAGGTTAGGTGTAAGGACGTGACTATCTTCAGTTGCTACCTCACCCTAAACGAGTCCATCCAGGAACCCTCGGCACCTCCGGGCACGTCGTCGTTGGTGGCGATTTCAACGCCAGGGCCTTCGAGTGGGGAATGCCCTCTACCATCACTTTTGCGTCTGAGTCGCTTCTTCCGAGGATCTGTGGCTGGAGGGTTGTGGAGGACTACACGGGTAATGACCAGTTGACTACCAATACATTGTCTTTGACCTGCATGATCAGGAGAATCGTAGAGTTTTCACATCTCGAGAAGGTCCACACCGTTGGAAAATAAAAAAACTGGACGTGATCAAGTTCACCGAAGTTAGCTCTCGGGGAGCGCAGGGGAATCCTGGCGAGGCTGGGCCGAGGCACTAGTAACACCCACGATGGAACTAATCCTCTCGGCGTGCGATTAGTCTATGCCACGAAGGAAACCCCTACGTGACAAACAATCCGTCTACTGGAGGACTGAAGAGATTGCGAGAACTCAGAAGAACATGTTTAAGAACTAGACGAGCCACCACAAGAGCAAGAATTCCCGCATTTAGAGTTCTTAGGTCGCTAAGAGGAAATCTCTCCGCCGTTCTATCAACAGGAGCAAGGCGATTAGCTGGAGGAGACTTCGTGACAACATTAACTCCGACCCGTGGGGCCTGGGTTACAAACTTGTAGCACGAAAAATTGGCGCCCGCTCTCCATATTCCATTATGGAGGGCGTCACCATGGGAAGGATCGTCGCTTCGTTGTTTTCTGAACATTCTCAGCGACCGCCGGTTGGCTTCGGAAGTTCGGAAGTCGTTTAAAGAACGTTCCACTCTTCACAATCGAGGAGCTGGAAACCTCTGTTCTTCCCTGGAGGGCAAAAAGGCTCCTGGCCCGGACGGGATTCCCAGCGATGATTTAAAAGGAAGTCTTTACAATCAACCCTCACTTGTTTTAGAGAATGTACAACGCCGATTTGTCCGCGCGGTCCAGTCCATGCTTCTTTATGGAGCAGAGGTGTGGACAGACGCTCTAAATAAAGAGTTATACAGGTTGCGACTCGCCCGGGTTCAGCGTCAAGCGGCGCTCCGGGTGTGTTCCGCCAACCAGACAGTGACCGGGCCTACCGTCCTAGTGGTCACCGGAGTCATCCCTGTCAATCTCTTGGCATGAGAGAGGAAGGCGATTTTTCAGAGACAAGGCGAGATCGGTAAAGACACGGCAAGAACAGAAGAGCGCTCCCGGACCTTCCAGCAGTGGCAACACAGTTGGGAGCACGACAGCCGAGGACGATGGACTGCGCGACTTATAAAGCAGGTCCAACCATGGTGGAAAGGCAACATGGGGAGGTGGACTACTACCTGACCCAATTCCTGACAGGACACGGCTATTTTCGGTCGTACCTGAACCAGATAGGCAAGACCGGTTCACCGGACTGCATTTATTGCCCGGGCATTCCCACGGATGCTGAGCATAACTCCTTTCGCTGCTCCCGTTGGGAAGGGCCCTGCCTGAAGGCTACACAATTCTTTGGTGCATTTTCGGTGGACTTGGTCTGCCAAAAGATCTTAGAGGATGGTGGCTGCTGGGATTGTTTGTCACAGTGCGTCCGGGCCATCATCCTTAGAAAAAAGACTGATCTGGACCGCTATGTGGCTCAGATCCCCTGACCGTGCGGCTGGTCAAGGAGTGAAGGAGTGAGCCCAATTGGCTTAGGTTAATTTAGACCTAGCCTGACGTAATGTGACAAACCATTCCAGACTTGATTCTTAAAGAATAGAGTAGGTTTTTTAGTGGGTATACTAGTTTTTTAGGGGAGTCCCATACTACAGGCTCGAACTCTGTGTGCGAAATACATTTTTTCTGTCTCTCCCTAAAAAAAATAAAAATAAATACTGTAAATAAAAATACATTCATTCTTTGTTAAGCATTGAACAGAGGGAATGGATGACATATTTTGTCAATGTGTTGGTTTTGTTTCTTTACTATTCTTACTATAAACGCAGTAGCACAAAGACAGTGAGCTACTCACACTGAAATGACAATAAACGAAGAAGAGCAAGGCAAAAATATGTTAAGATCAGTCATATTATAATTAAAATATATTTGCTTCGAATAACTCAACCGGCTAGTTAGTCTTGGCAACTAAAATATGTTATCAAATTGAATGAATAATTGTGGTCAAATGTAAATTTTGTTTGATTTCTTTTCGTACAAAATTGTATTTGATTATGTCTGCTTTGTATCCGTTTGAGTTTTGAGTCATGAACTGGGGAACTAACCGAACGTTACGTAAGGCTCTTCAAACTCAGTCGATATGGAGTTTGCTGCTCTCCTGTTGACCGTCGCTTTCATCTATGCATGTTGACACTCAACATCGCTTGTTTGAATCCATTCAACATTCTAATCTTGGAAACAAACATACAAAACTTATTAAACCTTCGATTGCTTTTTTGTTATGAAAACGATATCATTTTCGTTTCTAGATAATGCTTTAGAGAAATGTAAATATTTATTTTGATCTCCAGTTTCTTTAGCTAAACCAAGTACAAACAATGCTGTAATTCTAACAAATTTAATTATTTTGTAGTGATTATATTTGTTAAGCTGTCTTATAAAAGATATTTAAACCGAACACAGATTTATTTTATGTGTGATGAATAACTTTGGAAAGTCTTTTTTATTCGTACCTGGTACATAAAGGGAATAATTGTCTATTTTTGGAAAGAATCTATTGCGGCACGACAGTGAGAATAGGCATAGGCCAAGTGGTCCACAATCTTGATGGGTTTCCAAAGAAATACCTTGACCTATAGGTGATAGCCTTAATTCTATTTCTAAACTATCAGTCCACATGCCTCCGGGTGGTGGGCACCCCCTGGAACGGGTGTGGCCCCATCGTAATGCTAGAATATAGCTAATGATCCCTATGGTTTAGGGATGGAACACACCACCTGTGACTCCCAGCGGGTGAGTGGTCGGCCAATCACCAGCCACGAAACCGCGCATAGCACATGCCTGCTCCCCTGCTCGTGTTAGGCCATTGCGGTCTGCCGTCATTCAAGCGGTGACCACCCTTCTGCCCTGAAGACTGCAATATTACCAGATGCAAGTTCACCAGAGTTCGAGACAAAGTACAGGCAAAGTAGAGTAAGCACCACATAAAATCATGCCTAATTTGTTTCATGAACAGACGCTCTCGGTGCGTAACCCCCAACTCATACTGAGACGACCCCACCCGACTCAAATAGACCGCTCCTCACTTTCTTGGGAGGAAGAGGAGATTCAACATAAAAGTCAAGAAATATGCAATCTCGTATCACATAAGTATAGCTTTTGGAAAAGGTTAAAGGGGTAGAGAAAAGGACAAACAATGTTCTAATTTCTACGGGAAACATAGCTATAACCTATATCAGCTTTAAATATAAAGTCCTACTAACAATTGCAAGTGAGGGTTTAAGGCCCACATCATGTTTGCACTCTCACCACTCCAGGTACATGATTTTGGGATTATGCATGCTCTACAGCAGACAAGACATCTGTACCTCATCATTATCATCGTTAAATATTCCTATGAGAGTTTATAGTAAATTGTTGTTAGTTTACAATAAACTGTACTGCTTTTTTTACAAATTACAGTATTTAACTTTTTTATCTTCACGTTTATGTATGAAAATATTCTAAGGATGGAACCGGTTTTAAAATTTTATGCTCTTTTTTTAATTTGGTTTTAATTTTCCTTACATAGCATGTGAGTCTGTGGGAAATTTATTTAATTAAAATGTTTATATGTGGAATTGTAGGTGAATATAAACTTCATTGATAAAATTTTCAATGGTTGGCTTATAAAAGGATGCAGATGTTGTATCACGTGATAATATTAGTGTATTTTCTGTGAGTGTTGGGTATCAGTAATTGAAAGCTTCTCATATACCAGGTCGTCGGAGGATACGGTGGCACAGAAACGTATGAGTAGGGGCAAAGACGTAGTAATCAGTCATCTGATGGTCGGCCTGATTAGAGATAACAAGACGGTCAATGTAACAACAGCCTCTGCCAATGCCACCTCGGATTATTTCACAGAAGAACTGATGTCGAAACTTTGTTATGAATGATATCATTTATTCATTCAAAGAAATTCTCATTCTTTAATTAGCGAATTTTATATTCGCTAGATATATTCATGTTTATAATCATGAATTGTGAGTGAATTTGATTAATTTTTTAATGAGCGGGACAGTGTTTATGTGGAAATGAGTAGAAAAAACTATTGGTAATTTTACCTGTTGTTGCAAACCTATTGTAACAATAAAGTCAAAAGAGTTATGTAATATCAACTTTTTACAATTTTTGCAAAATTTATTATTTTAATCACATTGTTACGTTTAATATTTATCATTAAAAAAATGCCTTTATAGTTGAGATTTTCTTATTGATTATGAGTCTTAGAGAAAAATTAGCCTATTGCACAAATCATGAGTCTCAACTAAATGAACTTATTGAGTTCGTTTGTAAATAAACACGTGATATTTTAATAACGAAAAGTAAATGTTTCTATATCAATTTCGTCGTTCCACTAGATACATTTATTTAGGTTTCTTGGTTGAATCACTTTTGAAACATTTTCCTAAGTTTTGGTACATATTTACATTTTACAAAATCGAAGAATAAGTGCATAAAATACTGGTTTGAGAAACAATTGCATCTTACTAAAAGAAGCTAAGAAATTTGCTAATACTTAGTCTAGTAAATTTAAAATAATATGGGCATTTAACTATTCCTTTGAACTTAATGACTGCGGTTGACCAAACGTGCTTGTTTTAATTACTCTTTATGCTGCACACTAAGCCAAAAGAGTCTTATAGAATTGTTAAAAGTTCTTAAGATCGAGTGTAGAACAAGTTATATTTCTAATTTATTATAGAACGAGTTCTTTCGTCAGGGAGCGTCAGAAGTACCTGACGGTTTTCGTGTGACTGCAGGATGAAAACCATTGTGGTGTTTAAGGGCTCGTTCTCAAGGCCATTCGACCCCTTTTACATGAAATGGAAAGATGGAAATCCAAAATAACGATTAAAATTCTCTGAGTGCTCAAGTCTGATGCGACGGGTGTATTTTACGCACTGCATATCTCACACTACACTAACACACTGCACTGCATATATGGCCTACACTAAATTATCATTTTTGTCATACCGCTATCGAAAACTGCTCTTTAAGTCAATATACTCGTAGTTCACTCGTCAAGTTTGTTGGTTAGTATTTATTTTGACCTTTAGGGAAAATCTGTTTTCATTGAGGTCAAAATCTCTATAAATAAACTTCTGGATATACTATACCTTCTTACCGAGATACAGCTGTTCGTAGTAACATCAAAACGACTGCAGCAGCAGAAAATCAGGTAAGTGTTTTAATACAAACAACGAGATGAACTCACTATTTGTTGGGAAGGTTAATAGTTTGTAAAATCTGTTTTTACATAGTTACTAAATTACAAAAAATTATAGTTCGTTACACGAGCCTAAAGTTGTTTTTAGAAACATTCATTTCACTATAAAAACTAGCACCTCGGTCAAAAGCTTAGCAAAAAATATCATTTTAAAACTATCGTAATAAAATCTTTTAATAACGTTTCCTAAAATGTTTACTGTATCATAATTTATTATTATTTTATAATTCACTCACTTGAGATAACTAATTACAATGTTTCTGATCTTATTATCTTGCAATTGGTGACTTTGTAGCAAAGTTAGTTTGTTCAAATATTTTGTGTACCTGATACATATTTCGCATTCCTCGGTTAAACATTATGAAGAATTTTAATTCACTATGTTTTACAACTCATTTTACAAACTGTTGAATCATATTTAATCACGTTGAAAATAGCAATAATTTGCATTATACAGTAATTTTACCTTCAACTGCCATATTTAGTCTATTACCACGAAATCTCGAATTTCCCAATTCATTGTAAATTGGATTGTAGCAAATTTATTTTTCACTGTTATTTTGATCAAAATAGTTTGAATGAAATCAGTATTAATTTAACTAAGAAAAAAACCTCCAGCTCTCCGATAACCTGACGTGTTACAAGGATTTGTTCGCCATTGATAAAGCCTCTTGAGAATGAACTCCCAAGCATAGCTGAATAAAAACATTTGCTGTCAATACGAAGCGATCTATCTGTAAATGCGTTTTGCCACATAATATACAAGTTTTCTGAATGTTGAAATCTTTTATAAAAAGATTATAAAGAAAACTCTATTTACGATCAACACCCTTCTTTAATTTATTTTGAGGTTTTTAGGTGTGGATTGTGTAGTTATGCTGTCATCAAAGAACTCTTATACTCCTAAAAATGTTTTTAAGGCTTCCTAATTGAATTTGACAAAAAAAATTCACAATTAATTCCAAAAATCTTTTTAATTTCCCTCTTTTTGGGTGAATTTCTTTCGATGGTATTTTCTATTGAATTTAAAACATTCAGAATATACAAACCCTATAGTATCTCTTATATTACAAAATATCTCTATAACATTACTAATTTAACTTTTTAGGGAAACTATTAGCCAGTACAATCAAAAGATGTAGTTTCTCTTACCTTATATTATCCGTGCCAAGACCTCCATATCAAACATCAATCATTTACATTACACGATTTTTGTTATTTTTATTGTTAAATCTCCCAAAAAAGTCAACCAAAGAAAAAATTGAGCCGTTGCAATGAACCGTCTCAACTCAATTTTCTTCCATTAAATTTTTTTTTTCTAAAAAAAGATAACGTAAATTCTGACTCATTCTTAAAGACAGACATCAAGCCTTTGTGAAAATTAACTTCACCTACGTATTAGTTAATAATTACAGTAAGACACTGTACTTTACAACTTCAAACATATTGCTTGTAAAAATGTAATTATGTAACTATAAAGTGAAATAAAGATGTTTTGAATTTGAATATAGGACTAGAGCATGACAGATTCTCAGGGGAGTTTAAGCTTTTCTTTAGCACCTTTAGCAGTTCCATCAGCACCGCTTTTCCTTTAGCACTGAAGACTTTATAATCTACTACCGGCTATTAAATGTTTTATAGTTTGCCTTATTAAAAAACTTCCAATTTATATTTAGATTTATTTGTTTTATGACAAGAAATGCTATGAAAAAGAAGTAGTATATTATACATTTACTACATTTAAAATTTAGTAGAGTGGGTAAGGAAACAGAACAACCCTGTAAAACGACCTAAATCTTTGTTTTTGTCCATTGATGGTCTTAATATAGGCATACTTGGTACGTTTTCTTTGGTTTTAACCAGGAATGAAATGTAATATGTATGAAATGATATGCCATAATACATCCAAAAGCTATGACTTATACCGGGTGTCTCAGACCACCCGTACACCCCTTTCAAAATCAACAAATTTAATTCTTCACAAAAACAAATTGTGCCATTCGAAATAAACCGATTGAGCTCTATCCATTGGTTAAAATTTCCATGTACAGGGTGCACTAGAATTAACCTATTCAGACCGGAAGTCATTAATATCAGATACGATTTTCCACTTTTCATGATATTTTTGGATTCTAGACATAATTTTAAGAGTACTTTACATGTTAATGTGTATCCGTAATCCTAACTGTTTAGGAGATAATAGCGAAGGAAATTTTATTTTTACCCATTAGAATAACTTGGAGCAATTTTTCATATCCATTACAACTAGAACTTTTACCTTTAACATAACTGTCCAGTCATAAAAATATATTAGATCCTCATTTTAAATAATATTTCATCATAAAACCCCGGTTATCGTGTAATTAATTATTATTTTCCACACATTTAATTATAATATCTGCCATATTGTAAACTTTATGGAGGGATAAAATAATTTATGACAAAACTAATAGTTTATGATGCTAAAGTGTTTAAAAGATGATGCTAAGGCATTTTTAATCTAATGAGAAATTTACAGAATTATTGGATGGGAAGTTTAACTCCATGTTATTCTCATGAGAAAAATTTAACCTCTACCACCATTATCTCCGAACCCCCGAAACCGTTAGGATTAGGAATACACATTGAATTATAAAGTTGTCTTAGAATTATGTTTAGAATCCAAAAATACCATAAAAAGTGGGGGTTCGTATTAAAAATTAAATTGTCCGGGTAGGTTACTCCTGGTACACCCTGTACTTTGAAATTATCAACAATAGATAGAGCGCAATCAGTTTACGCATAATGGCATAATTTGTTTTTGTGAGGAATTTATTGTGTAGATTTTAAAAGGGGCGTGCGCGGGTGGTCTGGAACACCCGGTACATTTAAAAAATGTACTAAGTATGGATAAATTTATAGCAATAATGATTATAACTGTACTGTGCCTTTTAATTTTGACCAATAATATTTTGTCAATAAAACAGGACAAAAGGAAAATGATTCAAGTTGATCAAACTTAATAAATGCCATGAATTTAATGAATGTCAAATGAGTATTTAAGTATTATTCTTTCACCTTGTTTACCTTTTTATTGGATATTCAAACATTACTAAAATTGAATAAAATAGCTATGTGAAGGAAGTTAACAATTAGTTCCACTTTTCTAGCAGTAAAATTGTTAAATTTATATAAAAATTTCTACTTATATATAAATACAAATTTTTTACACTGGTAAATTAAGAACGAAGCAATTTTTATGTTATAAGAGATTTTCCTAAGGGTGTAGGTAACAATAGTTTATTACCGAAGCTGTATTTCCTCTCCTGAGATTTCCTCACATTTCCGCTAACGACCAGTCCTCCCAAAAGAGTTCTATAACAAAGTTGCCTCCAGGTGGGCAAACGTTTACGTTCGTCTGTTTATAAAACTATCTTGAACATTTTGGTTAAAAAATGATGCAAAATATAATTCAATTTAATGTGCTTTTATAAAAAAATATTTTAATATTTATGTTTACTTTAATAAGCTTTCAAAATAAGAAGACACTATTATAATAAAACTATATAGGAAATCTCATTTTAACAACCTTATGCGTTAGATGTATGTGTAAACTTTTTTATTAATTCTGACTAGCCCTTGAACTGTAATTAATAGTTATTGCTTCAAAAAAGTAAAATATGTCGTTAAAGATGTAGTGACGTACCTGTTCAATAAATTCATATTATCGAAATGTCAAGGCATATTTATAAATAAACGCATGCCAGTAATGAGAAAGATCAAAAGTTTTGCTTTTTGTCTTTAAAATCATGCGATCATATTTTTTTACTCAATTCACACAGTTGGTATCGTAGTTTTGAGATTACGTTTTACCATACCTAGATGTGAAATCTTAAAGAACCTTCATGTAGGGTATGACAATACTTGCTTAGTACCATTCTGTTGTTAAATCTACTTTGTAATGCATATGGTATTCCAAACCTGGTTTTTGTGATTTTTTTATTATTAATTTAGTTAAACATATTTGAGTTCAAAGGCTTATAAGCTATCTCATTGAAAAAGGACAAGTCTTCAAGACGTAAACTGTTATCTTGTGTAAGCTAAATAAATTACAACATATTTCCATAAAAAAATATTAATGTTTACAATTTTATAAGTCAGGGCGATAAGTTTTTAATGTCACTTTCAACTTCTTCCTAACAAATACTGCCAACACGTCATTTGCATCTATTGCACAGACAGCCTAGTGTAACAATTATATTTTATATTTATAATAATAAAAAATTAATCCTTAGTACCCTTTTAAAATATATTAATAAAAAAGTAATAAAATTGTAACTATACATTTGTTTTAATCATGGATTTGTATTTCATAAAATCAATTAGTAAAATCTACTTTAATATATTTATATGGCGAAGTAAGTTTTTTAAGAAGGTACTCGCCTTTCAATCAGATGCACTGCGACTGTGGCAAATTTGACTCACTAACTTTATGCTGAAGCACGTTGGTGACCCTCGTGATGAAGGCGTTACTGGTGTATTCATTGACAAATTAAATAAAACTTGGTAAAAATTGTAATTAAATTATTTTAAACGAAGAAAATTGTTGAATGAAGCCAAGAATAAATTGGAGTGTCTAAGATTTCATAACCTTACTTAATTTGTTTATTTTTAAAAGCCAAGCTGTATTAATTTATATGATGACAAAAGAACTGCAATGTGTCCTATATTTATAATTTAATCATTTGAAAGTACTTTTGTAGTATAACTACTAAATTTTGGATGAATAGGCCTAAATGCCAATTTAACGTAACATAAATATACTGTTCGAAACTTGTGCTTAAGAATTTAATATTGGATGCCATCAATTTATATATTTACTTATGAATGAAATGAAATTTTTACTGAGTTGAATATTAGGACCACATAGTCCTTTTTTACAATTAACTTCTAACAAATAACTTTTGCTTATACAGTCATATTACGAATAATCACAAATAACTGGCAAATATTTAATATTAAAATACGTAGGGAAATAATACCTAAAATATTTAAAACCCATTACAGATATCTCGTAGATCTTCAGAAAATTTTGTCATTAAATTTTAAACTCTGGTTTACCTGCATCTTCATAAATATGTCCTAATGAAAAAATAATTACCTCATGAGTGTTAGGAATCAATGTTATTGTATGTAAACTATGATAATATCTACTTTGACATATACAAACTATATATGTCATATACAAATTATTATAATATTTATAAAGTAAACATTATAAATATTATAATATTAGATAAAGTTTATGAAATGTATTTGGATTTCTAGTTCAAAGCAACAATAAACGTCAAGAAAACCTAATTTGAGCTTAGCAAAGATTAAAGGAGTTTGATGGTGTAGCATTTGAACATGGGGAATTTGAAATAATTCCTGCAAATATTTTTGAGGTGTGGTAAAATATTGTATAATCATCGATATATGAACTAAATGAAGGTATTTACAAAACATTTTAGGAATACTTTTTTATATTGTAAACATTTTTATTTTGTAAATAGAGTTAAATTTAACTAAAATTTATTTTTAGTGGTTGCGTTTAAATTTTTGAAATACTAAAATAGAAAATAATAATTTCATCAGTTATAGATGTATCGCACCAGAAAATATGCAGCGGATGTACGTTAACCAGTGCTTTTTCTTCGGTCTTATCAAAACGCAACACACGCTCGCCATCTCCTTTCATCACCTCAGGGGCTTTTTGTCTTAGTTCCTTGCCGGGGTGGCTGGCTTACTAAGCTATCAATTTTAGGTTATACCTTACTTTTAAACAAGTTTAAAATCATGTATCTCGGGTCGAAATAGGAATATTTTTTTAAATAAATAGTCCCAACTGACTTACCGTCTTCCACAGTCAAACCAAAAATATTTAAATCTTTTCTAAAATCCAAATTTAAACAGAAGACAACAAATTAGTTAATACTTACGAAAAGAATTTAACTTCTACTGTAACTGTAAAAATAGTAATAACAACAAAAAATATGTAAAAAAAAAACGCAAAACTAAGAAATAATTAAGTAAAACCAACAATGTATCTGCACACTTATGCTGTATAAGATATTAAACATTATTGCTAAGGTTTTATGTAATACATATTTGTCGGTAATGAACAATTACATGGAGTAACCGATGACAATGAAATGAGATTATTTCCAAATTCATAGGATCTCAGTTGTAGGCCTACGTTCCAATTGCTAAATAACAATTTCAGTCTTACTGAACGTCGCCGGTTTCCAAACTTTTCTCATCAGGTCAAGAGGTGAGTTCTTTGTTATCCTTTACAACGTTTCATTGTCTTTATGATTGAAATATTTCATGGTTTAGCCACACCCATTTCTCAAATAATAAAAAATATATTATGTAACATTTTACACCAAGAAAAATTAAAGCGGTTACTCTGTTTGTAGAAAAGTATATATTGTCTTACTTGAAGAAGTTTTACTTGACCTTTTACAAATATATTTCAGACCCTTTTGTAATAAATTACATTTATGAGGTTAGAAATGTAGTTTAGTCTAGTTTTACAGAGAAAATAAGCCATTCTTAGCCCTTATGGCTGGCAATTTGAAACTTAATAAGAAGTAATCTCTGCCATTGTAAGCCGTGTTCAACGACTATTTTATACAGTTCTCTATTTTTCTATTTACATTTACATACATAATAAAATACTAACTATTTGCAGAAACAAGACTTTGGATAGTTAAATTTTAAATCCCTTTTAGTATCATCGTCGATATTGCACTGCAATATAATAATTCAATTGCTGTATTTTTTTCGTGTAGAACGTTTTTATTCTCTTTAAGCATGAAAATAAACTTATATATACAACGTTTGGGCTAATAATTTGCGTTGCGTTGTGGTAAAATAATTTTAAAAATACATAAATAAGACAAACTATTTAAACACTTTACTTCGTTGTCAACCCAACCACTGCTGAGTAACCTGTACGAACGTGCAATATTTTATCATCGTTATATTATATGGGGGGCCTATAATGTTGTAATTTGACTCAGTCATACTTAGAAGGCAATAATCTCGCTCAGGACGTCCCCAATGAACTTTTGCAAATTTTATTTTTAACCTATTTACTCTTTTAATATCATTTGCCTTTTAGTTTTCTATTGATCAATGCCTCATGATTAAATGTAAAAAAATTGTACATCTTGAAATTCAAAAACAATAAAATTATAGTTTTACATGCAAGTTATAAAATCCCTTTTTTAGTACTATTAATATAAGTAAAATATGGGCCGTCTGAGGTTTACTTTTGAATGTTTGCATGTGAGTATGGGCTTGATTGTTTATTTTGTCAGTTTGTTTGTAAACATCATTTATTAACTGTCGCATCATTTACATAACAGATCAAAGGAACAGCTCAACTCATACAGTTTTATAATTGGTAACCCTCGCTTTAGAAACAGAAGGATATTTATACGTTACATATTTGTATATAATACGCTCGAATTCCAAAACCGGACAAAGACCAACATGTTTACTTAATCCACGAGTATTTTAGCTTTGTAAAAAAAAAAAAATCGCGGAGTGTGCCTATTAGTTGGCCATCGGCTGATAAAAAATACACGGAAAGCGTTCTATGTAACCTTAAATAATCAAATGCCTTAGTAAACATATTATTTTGAGGTAGTAAACAAATCGGTAATACCCACAAATTTAAATAGGCAATAGTTTTTGTCCACAAAATGTTGTTGATACTTCTAATTTGCACAAAAACCGTCTATCCAACATACACTATTCCTAAAATGAATCTATAATAACTAAATACAATAAAATCAAATTTTTTATTGTAATAACTTTTTTTAAAGAACCCATCAGTAGTTTACTGAGTAGTTTATAATTGGAAATAGCAACATGTCTTTTAATTTAAGAATTTATCGTATACACACACAAAACCCGATACGTATGTGAACTAAATAACGCTTTAATATAAGTTAACATATAAAACTTATTACTGAAATACAAAGTAGCGTATCAAGACAGCTGTTGCTGTTGGTTGACATGCCTGGAGTAGTGGTTTTTTGGGATAGCATGTCTTGACTTGCTCATCTGGCACCTGACAAACGCTATTCGTTTATGCAAACAACAAACACCCATGATCCGAAGTGAGCATTGAAATTTTCCCACAACGGGTTGGTGGTATCATAATTTTGCTCAACATACGATAAACGAGTTTTAATTTGGCAATTAAACATTTATGGTTACCCACATCTTCTGAGTATTTTTCCTCAATAGTCCGACATAAAATTCCCAATCCGCTCAATGTGAATATGACACAATGGATACATGGCAGAGTGAGAAACATTTCTGTCTTTGTCTTGATTCGACAAATCAAAGTAACAAAAATATAACTTTCTTTATACATTTTCATTGGAAAATAAATTTACTATACAAATTTAATGTGCCAGAGTAGACAGTAACATATTTATAAATGAATAACATAACCTAACATGATTCCAAATGTAGCTGGAAGTGTCCTTTGCACAAATTGTACACAGTTAGATGGGCAGTTGGTTGCAAACATAGTTGTAGAGATATTAGAATGCTTGCTTCTCCAAAGCCTCGCTCAAGCTCAAAGAATTGCCTTGGTTCAACGGAGAATCTTGTAATAGGAATTCTCAAATAAATTTTACGGTAAATAAATGTACGATTTCATTATGCGATCCCGATAATTAATACACAATTATTGAGACAAAACTTAAATTTCTTTTAGCATGGTTGAAATCACAATGTTTCATAGCCATCACTAATGAATCACTTTATTATATCGCAAAAATGGATTAATAACATAACAATCTTTTGCTGAATTACAAGTTTAAGAAAAACTAAATGGTTTAGGCATTAAGACAATTTTATTTATAAAAATACTAAGTAGGCTACAACTGAAAAATTTAATACCATCCCTTACTCTTTGTTTGGCAGCTGAATTAAATTTCAGTAGGTAAAAGATTCATATCTGTGGTCAGCGAATTCATCAAATTCTTGTCACTATAGTATTAATTGTTAGATATAAACATTTCTAATTCTTTTTGCGAAGCTATTTTTAAATTGATTGTGATGCTCTTACCTCTCCTCTTTTTCATTATAATCAGTTATACTAACACTCAGAATCAAAGTAAATCAGTTCACCAGCGATCTCTATTAGTAGTTATAGAGATCGCAGCAGTTCACTAACATCAAGGTAAAGAGAAATGAGATTAAATTCTCATGACTGGTACTATATCAATTATACTGAAGAAATCTATGCTTTCATCATACAGTTTTCAAATTTTATAACTAGGACAATTATGGCTTAAATTGAGGTTTAAAATAAAGAAGGAATTGGTTTTTTTTTGTGTGTGTGTGTGTGTGTGTGTGTGTGTGTTTTTTTTTTTTTTTTCATGAAGTATTTACAAGATGTCTCACAACTCCCTGGAACCCTTTGTTTCCAACAATCTTACACAAATTGTTACAAATTAAACCGTAAGAAATACATGGGGGGAAAATTCTTTTGAGTATAAATTGAGTTAGGTAAAAGTATTCTGATGGTCGTTGTGTCATCTGCATAAGAATACTTGAAATAAATTAACAAATTTAAACTGTTTGATGGATTAAAAAAACGGACTCTGTGATAATTTGTATAAATATAAAAAATATATGAGAATATGTGAAGGGGTATTTAATGATAGTCATTAATACTAAAAATACCTGATATTTAATGAAAAGTTTGGATCAACATACAAATATTAAACTAATCAACATTTTATTATTTATAGAACCATCTACAAGCACGATTTACTCTAAGTACCACACACACGGGGCAGCCAATCACAACCGTGCAGCATCTCTGTTGTATACACGTTGCTGCCAATCACTCACCGTGGAGCATGTCTGTTGTATACACGAGGCAACCAATTACACACCGTGCAGCGTCTCTGTTGTATACACGGGGAAGCCAATCACTCATCGTGGAGCGTCTCTGTTGTATACACGTTGCTGCCAATCACTCACCATGGACAGTCTCTGTTGTATACACGTTGCTGCCAATCACTCACCGTGGACAGTCTCTGTTGTATACACGTTGCTGCCAATCACTCACCGTGGACAGTCTCTGTTGTATACACGGGGCTGCCAATCACACACCGTGGACAGTCTCTGTTGTATACACGTTGCTGCCAATCACTCACCATGGACAGTCTCTGTTGTATACACGTTGCTGCCAATCACTCACCATGGACAGTCTCTGTTGTATACACGTTGCTGCCAATCACTCACCATGGACAGTCTCTGTTGTATACACGGGGCTGCCAATCACTCACCGTGGAGCGTCTCTGTTGTATACAGGGGCTCCCAATCACACACCGTGGAGCGTCTCTGTTGTATACACGGGGCTGCCAATCACTCATCGTGGAGCGTCTCTGTTGTATACACGGGGCTGCCAATCACTCACCGTGGACAGTCTCTGTTGTATACACGGGGCTGCCAATCACTCACCGTGGACAGTCTCTGTTGTATACACGGGGCTGCCAATCACTCATCGTGGAGCGTCTCTGTTGTATACACGGGGCTGCCAATCACTTGCCGTGGATCGTCTCTGTTGTATATACCAGGCAGCCAATCACTCGCAGTTGAGTATCTCTGCTGTATATACCAGGCAGCCAATCACTCACCGTGGAGCGTCCGTCTTGTATACACCGGGCAGCTAATCACTTGCTGTGGAGCGTCTCTGTTGGTCGGCCCAATATCCGCCAGCCGTACAGTTACTGTCAATTAGGTCTTTCATTAGCGTACACATAGGGAGACCTATGTCTGGGCGTTACTATAAAACGAAAGCAGGATTTCGTTTCCCTCAAACATCAGATTTGCCAAAAATAAGTAGATAAAAATTCGACATTAACTAAACCTTAAATGCAAAGATGATAATTAAAAAAATAACAACTTTTGCCTCTAAATCAATTCTTACTTATACCGTAAATTGGCACCTATCTGTTATTTCCTTGGTCTTCATGTGTTTTACACAAACCAACTTAATGCTGAAAATTTAGTAGGCTATTACTACGTTTTAATTACGATAGTCGCTATTGTAAAGTAATTTTTTTTCTTGGACTATTTGTTCTACTGTATAACAGTATTTAACGAATTGTTACAACTGTCTCAACAACAGTTAAAATAATTATCATGCAAAAGAAACAATGTTTCGAATTCCAACTACCTAGGACACAGTAAAATTATAGATAACGATGGATGAGCGAGTGAGGACTTTGTCTCTAAAGTTTAATTAGACAAATATTTTAAATTATCATTAGGACCTTGTTGGATCTGCTTACTCGACTCTACCTACTGTAAATCGTAGTGTATAAAGTGTGAAATGCTATTGAAAAAAAAATTCTTCATGTTTGCTACATTTGGTTGTACACTTGAACTATATGTATACAAGTTTTAATAGGCCTTTTCAAGTTTGTGTCCATTAAAATAACATAGGGACTTTTAAAGCACGTGCTACAGAACACCGGTTATTCTAGAGCAAAACGTGTAATAATCACTGTTATTTTTTCCATATATCTTGTGAGATGAAAACTTAAATTTAAATATAGTACAAACATCAAAACTTGTCTACTTATACTATTAAAAGGATTATACAAAAGTATTGCCTATTGAAGAGTTTTGCCTTACTAACTTAAAACATGTGCCACAGAATCAATAAAAAACAATTGTAAAAGCGTATTTCTGGTCACTTTTGATTTATTAGTGTAATGGTAATATAGGGAAGCAATTATCCGTGAAAAAATTATTGCCCAGTGTAACCCGGTTCTAATTATTCTTTATTCAAAGGTGGCCTGAATATGAAAGTGATCAACAACTCTTATGTTTATATTCGTGTTAATGTTCGTAAGATGTGGTATTTTAACTATTATGGAGTAGATGCTATTTTTTAAATATTTGAACTACTCATTAATAACATTTATCCCATAATACTCATTCCATATAATGTGTATAGCTCTATGGGTTCATATATATCACTGTATAAAATTCAGTGTAAGTATACAAGTTATTAAATATTTATGTGTATACTTATAATAATATAAATAATAATGTATGCTTATATGTGCTAGATTACCAGATCAGACTACAGGCCAAACCGTAAGAGACCGACATCATTATAAAGTCCATCCGGCAAACCCAGAATAGAGATGTCCTTCTAGAACTGGGGTAGTCGAAGGACAAGATTGTTTTGCCGCTTCCCTCAAGACTGCGCTTGGGGACAAAGATTCCATCAAGGCCCTAGAACCGAAATGCACGGTCGAGATTCGGGACCGTGATGCCCTCTCCACTGAAGAGGATGTGACCAGTGCGATCCAGGTGGCACTCCCGAAGATACCGGCTGATGGACTGAGCGTTTGGCTGAAAAAGCCTACCCTAAGTCAACTCCGAATGACTGTTGCTGAGATGGGCGAAAAGCATGCCAATAAGCTGTCTTAGCCTTCAGCACCTCAGAGTCGGTTGGGTCAGTTGCATAGACATACGGAGGTAGTATCGAGATGCTTCCGTTGCCTTGGTTTCGGCCACTCCTTTTGAAACTGTAAAGAGTCCGACAGGAGTGCCAACTGCTTCCAGCGAAGCCAGGGCCACAAACGCAAGGATTGTTCTTAGAGCCAATCCTGCTTCCTCTGCAAGGAGTCAGGCCCCAGTGCCCTCAGTCACTTTCCCGTGTCTGGTCTGGTTGCGGCCTTCAGAGCCGCAATTGTTCAGGCAACAGACAGCGGATGGTAATTCGCATCCTTCAGGCCAATCTTCATAGATCCTGGGGAGCTGATAACCTTCTCGATCAGTTGGCCCAAGAACTCAGCACTGACGAGCTCCTTGCCAGCGAACAGTATCATTACAGAGACCCAAACACTTGTTGTATTATGAGGATCTCCGACAGCCTTGGTACTGCTGCATTTTATGCGCGTAACACGCAGGATCTCTTGGTGCGGATGCGGCCGAGGATTTGTCAGGGTTAGGTGTAGGGACGTGACTATCTTCAGTTGCTACCTCACCCTCAACGAGGCCGTCCAGGACTTCCGAGACAAGATAGAGAGCCTAGAGGTATGTGTTCTCAGCACAACCGAGCACGTCGTCGTTTGTGGCGATTTCAACGCCAGGCCCATCTATTGGGGAATGCCCTCTACCAAATCCTGGAGGAAATACATCCTGGACTTCATCGCCAGGGTCGGTATTCTCGATTTCAACCAGGGCGACAAACTACTTTTCGGCACCTCGGGCAAAGAGGCACGATCTCCGACGTCACCTTTGCGTCTGAGTCGCTTCTTCCTAGGATCTTTGGCTGGAGAGTTGTACTGTGAGGACTACACGGGTAGCAACCACCAGTTTATCAGACAAATCATGCAGAGTAGAGTTTCAGAGTTTCCGCATCTCGGGAAGGGCCACGCCGGTAGAACACCAACAAACTGAACGTGGGTCAGTTCACCGAAGTTATCTCTCAGGGAGCGCAGCAGAAGTCATGCGAAGCTTCTGCCGAGGCACTAGCAACATCCACGATGGAACTGATCATCTCGGCCTACGACCAGTCTATGAAGAGAAGGAAACCCCGACGCGACAAACAACCCGACTACTGGTGGACTAAAGAGATTACGGAACTCAAAAGAACAGGTTTAAGAGCTAGACGAGCCCACCACAAGAGCGAGAATTCTCGCTGAGAGAGTTCCGACCCGTGGAGCCTGGGTTACAAAATTCTAACACAGAAACTCGGCACCCACTCTCCAGAATTCTATCATGGGGAGGATAATCTCTGCATTAATTTTGGAACATCCACAGCGACTGGGTTGACTTCGGCTGGATAGAGGACGTTCCACTCTTCACAATCGAAGTTCTGGAAACCTCCGTTCTCTCCCTGAGGGCAACAAGGCTCCTGGCCTGGTCGGGATTCCCAGCAAAGCCTTAAAGAATGTCTTTACATTACCCTGACTTCTTGTTAAAAATCTACAACACCTGTTTGGTAGGAGGGGTGTTTCCGGCTCCCTGGAAAACCACCAGGCTTGTACTGATCTGCAAGCGCAAAAGTAATCCCGAGCTGCCATCGTCTCACAGGCCTCTTTGCATGTTTTATACCGTTAGGAAGCTGTCCCAGAAGCTGATCTATTCCCGCCTGACTTCTGCCATGGAAGATGCCAGGGACTTATGCCCCCGTCAGTACGGCTTCAGAAAGGGACGGTCAACGAGCAACGCTATCACCAAAGTCCAGAGCAGAGAGCTATGGAGAGAGCAGAGAGCCACAACCATTTCTCCCACCTAGTAGTGTTTTTTGTTACCCTTGATGTCAAGACTGCCTTCAATTCGGCGAGATGGGTCGATATGTTGGATGCACTTCGCAACACCTTTCTCATTCCTGCATATCAGTTGTGGCTCATCGAGGATTATCTCCACTCTTGAAGCCTGATTTATGACACAAGTTACGGAACGCGGACGATGGAAGTCAGTCACTTCTGGAGCCACGCAAGGTTCAAAACTCGGCCCTGATCTCTAGAACGTTATCTATGACAGCCTCCTGAGATACGAGATGTCTGAGGAAACCACTTTGGTTGGGTTTCGCCGATGACGTCACAGCTCTCATAGCTGCAGGCAACGTTGAGCTGGCCTAACTAAAGTTGAGTCCCGTTCGGAGTGGGAAGGGAGTTGGTCCAATCAAACCGTTCTGCCAAGTACCTAGGAGTTATGATGGACACCAAGTTAAGCTGGAGGGATCAGATCTTCCATACGAAGGAGAAGACAGCTAAGGTAGTCACTCACCTTGGCCAATGTTGGGGGTCCCCAATCCAGCAGAAGACGTCTATTGATATCCTAGGTCATGTCCATGCTTCTTTATAGAGCAGAGGTGTGGGCAGACGCTTTAGATAAAGAACTCTTCAGGTTACGATTTGCCCGGGTTCAGCAACAAGCGGGGCTCCGAGTGTGTTCCGCCTACCTGACAATGTCCAAGCCTGCCATCCTGGTGGTTGCCAGAATCACCCCTGTCAAGCTCCTGGCAGGAGGGAGGAAGGCGATTTATCATAGACAAGGCGAGATCGACAAGGACACGGCAAGAACAGAAGAGCGCTCCCGAACCTTCCAGCAGTGGCAACACATCTGGGAGCATGACACCCGAGGACGATGGACTGCGCGACTTATCAAGCAGGTCCAACCATGGATGGAACGAAGGCATTAAGAGGTGGACTACTACCTGACCCAATTCCTGACCGGTCATGGCTATTTTCGGTCGTACCTGTACGCGATTTACAAGACCAGTTAACCGGAATGCATATATTGCCTGGGCGTTCCCGACGATGTGGAGCACACCTTCTTTCGCTGTCCCCGTTGGGAAGGGCCCAGTCTGGAGGTGACACAAACTTTTGGTGCATTTTCGGTGGACTTGGTCTACCAAAAGATCTTGGATAATGAGGGCTGCTGGGATTGTTTGTTCCAGTGCGTCCGCGACATTCTCCTTAGAAAAACGACTGATCTGGATCGCTTAGCAGCTTAGATCCCCTGACCATGCTGCTGGTCAAGGAGTGAGTCCAATGGGCTAAGGCTAATTCAGGCCTAGCCTGATGTAATGTGACAACTAATTCCAGGCTAGATTCCCGAAGAGGAGAGGAAGTTTTTTGTATGGAATGCCCGTTTTAGGAGAGTCCCACACTGCAGGCTGGCTCTCTGTGTTCGTAATACATTTTTCATGCCTCTCACTAAAAAAATTACAATAAAAAAATAATAACTTATATCTTTAATGTTATTAAATTAATAAAAAACAAATGGGAATGAATAAAATGATAAAAAAGAATGAGTGAATAAAACATTAAATTGGATGAAAAGAAATTAATAAAATACAGTAGCACTTACTGCAGGGAAAATTAAGATTATGTAATTAAAATAATAAAGGATAGTATTTTCAATTGATAAGATTTCAAAATAATTATTATCATAAAAAATGGATATTTAGAAAATCGATTTATTGTCCAGTTCCAGACAAATTCATTTCATATTGAAACTATTTTAAAGTCAGTGCCAGTCGCAGTTGTAAACACAAATCAGAATTTACTTCGTTTCGTTCGAATCCAATAATCTAAATTCTATGAAAATTTGTTAAGATTAACTATTTAGATTAAGAATTAGAAGTTTTTAAATTGAAATGTAAAGGTGGTTTGTTTTAAATTTTAACTACTATCAATTTTCCTGACCAATTTGGCTACCCATCACCCAACAATAAATAACGACCATGCATGAAATGTGTGTCAGTCTGACCCTGGAGGCGAGAACTTTCCACCATCTGTCCTCTAAACTGATAAACTGCGAGTTTCAAACGTCCATTTGTCTGACATGAAAACTCCATAGAGTCATTTTTAATGTTCATTGCAATTTTACATGACTAAAAACTACAATACAAGTTTTGATCTGTGTTACTTAATTAAAATTAATAATGTTTAAAATGAAAACTTAAGTATTTTTTTATTTATTTTTTTTTTAGATAAGGAAGAAAATTCTGACATTTTAATCATACAATTACATAGAATATCCAAATATCTAGAGTAGACCTACTAATCAACTAAAATAAGTACTTAAGTAACTCAGTTCAAGCAACGATCAACAATGTTCGTCTATGTATGGTTAAAGTCACTAACATAATATCTATTACATAAAATCAACTCCAAATTCAAGGTTTAATATGCCACATAATTATAATACGTATTACTAGGTGTTAAACTTTCCAGATCTCGTTAGAAATTTATCTCATATTTTTTTTAAACATACTTGAATTCTTTACTTAAAAAGGTCTTTTACTTAAAATATTACTTCTTGAATATTTTTTATATTATTCAAATAAATGCATTATAAAAAACGAATAAGTATAAAATAGTAGTTTTCATCACTGTGATTGAAAGTGGCTTTTTGTGCGCAATGGCAAAGCTCGCAAATAGCGATTAATTAAGCACGGAAAGACACTTGAAGTTCAAGTGATGAACAACAATATTCATCATAATTCAAAAATAAGAATAATAGTACTTAATTTACATATAAATTAATTTAAATTTGATTACGTTTAGTAGTCGACCTCAAAATGTCGAGTGTATTGGGAGCTATTGCATTTTTCCGGCAATATGATTTTAATGCAAAGTTTGATCGCCTGCCATTTTTTACTCGTTTTTGGTTCTGATTTGCCGCATTGTTCTTCATTGAGAGAGGTTTTTATTGTGATTTACATTTCAATTTATGCTTACATTTAAGGTTTTAGTCTGACTACTATTGTGAACCACCCTCTTGGAAGTTCAAGGACAATTAAAACGTTGGGAAGTAGACTCTGAGCCTCAAAATCAGTTTGCAAAATTTTAGTTTTGTTAATTAAATAATTTTAAAGATATTATACAGTTTCCTGACTTTTCCCAACCTGTATATCTTGTCTAATGGTAGAGGATATTAACCATAGCCAAACTTATTAGAGTTGCAACATCATTAGGCCTAATGAGGTAGTAGCAAGATCTCTTATACATGATGTGAGATAAATCATCACTAACATAATCTCTCTTTTGTTTAACATGATAGACGCAATTTTCTATTATATTTGTTAGTTATTAAATCCTTTTACGGAAATTTCTAATTGAATCTATAAAGTGTTGCCCTTTTAAGAATATGAGATAAACAAATTAAGAAATTACTTAAACTCCAAAGTAGCTAAATCCATGGTACCAGGAAAGCTCCCTTACCCAGTAATTCAGTACTACTGCCAGGTCGTATTAAATCGTATCAGATATTTATTGGCTTTTTATTTTGGGCCCAGGGATTCCTAACTATGTATCAAGTTGAAATATTTAATTTTATTGAGTAAGGCACAGATACCTTTTTCTTTTGAAAAATACCGTGCTTGTAAATAAATCACAACTAACGGTAAATTGTATTCAATATATATTTTTACTGTTTTTTTTTAACTTAAAAAATTATTTCTCTCAAATTTATTAACTAAAAATATTGTTGTATAAACATGAAAAATTAAAAATATTGCCATTTAGTTTCCCTTTTTAATACAGCAAGGGGTTAATACTATAAAATATATACCATGTGAGCTATTTTAACCTTGAAAATTAATTACCCTTTGACTTTATATTTACATCTCTTCTAACAAACCATTATACAACAGCTAATAAGTAACTAATTCATATTTCAATTCCATTAAAAATCTCCAAATTAACGTTTTGAAATTAAAAACTTGATGACATAGGGTAATGGAAAAGTAGTTATAAAGCTTTAATTTAAACCCCGAAACAGGAATGTTCTGCAGCATGTAATATGAGTTCGTTTATAACGATAGTTTCGTAACTGTTTCACATCTAGAAAAACGTTGATGAGCCCTTGTGGTTTAAAAATTTTAATAAAACAACAACACTTATATTTTTTCATCCAATAATTTATTCAATAAGATAAAATTATATTTTCATAAAAACAGAGATTTTTCTATATAATAAGATGTGTATATTTACATACATGTAAGAGTTTTTATTCATTGATATTTGATTGTTTATGAAGAAGCAGCTAGTTAATAGTAACAAACCCATGCAAAGCACGCTAATTCTACGGACTATTCTTTAATAATTGTTTTTTTCATCTGCGTTGTGGTATGCCATAAAAACAACTCATGTCTGTTGTTTTTATATATTATTATTAACAATTATAAAATCAATAAAGCATTTGATAAATAACAATAAACTTACAATAAACATACAATGGCTTATTTCTAATTTACTTCTACACTAACACAGAACATACGTACAGAACATTATATAAAATTTACTTTGAGTTTATTTCTAAAATAATACCTGTTGAAAAAATCACATATTGAGCAAAAGCTGCTTAGGTTGAGGATATCTTTCTTTAAAACAACCATACAATAGTCCTATGTTATATTTCAGACGGCTGCGGTCTACCCCAACCAAAACAACAACAATGCCGAATGCCGCCTCGCGGCCGTAGCGCTAGGTGCTGCAGAGGTTTACGGGGATCGTATTTCAGAATTAACCGATTAAGATAGAGATTAGCTGTTAACTTTTTCTAAAAGTAGAAAAAAGGATCTAGTCGGCTATTTTTTTAGAATTTTTAAATAAAATTTCTAATTTCAGTAATAACTGTCTAAAATCATCTGTTTTTTAAGTTTTGTAAATGCAGAGGTTTACGGGGATCGTATTTCAGAATTAACCGATTAAGATAGAGATTAGCTGTTAACTTTTTCTAAAAGTAGAAAAAAGGATCTAGTCGGCTATTTTTTTAGAATTTTTAAATAAAATTTCTAATTTCAGTAATAACTGTCTAAAATCATCTGTTTTTTAGTTTTGTAAATGCAGAGGTTTACGGGGATCGTGTTTTAAAAATAACCTCTTAAGATAGAGATTGGCTGTTAACTTTTTTTTAACGTAGAAAAAGGGATCTATTCGGCTATCTCTTTAGAATTTTAAAATAAAATTTCTTATTTCAGCAATAACTGTCTAAAATCATCTGTTTTTTATTGATTTTTAACTGAAGTTTTCTATTGGTTTTAATGAACTAATTACAAAAGTGTAACAGAGGGAAATTAGTACCGTTATTCTTCTTTGATATGACACTTTATTTATAGCTCTAGGCTTCATTTGGCAGAAGATAACACGATTCTAAAAAAAAAACCTTGCATTTGGGTGAACGCCAGGGGTAGACCAGAGCCCGGGACCACCCCGGTCTACCCCTGGCGCGCACCCAAATGCAAGGGTTTTTTTTAGAATCGTGTTATCTTCTGCTAAATGAAGCCTAGAGCTATAAATAAGGTGTCATATTAAAGAAGAATAACGGTACTAATTTCCTTCTGTTACACTTTTGTAATTAGTTCATTAAAACCAATAGAAAACTTCAGTTTTAAATCGATAAAAACAGACGATTTTAGACAGTTATAGCTGAAATAAGAAATTTTATTTTAAAATTCTAAAAAGATAGCCGACTAGATCCTTTTTTCTACGTTAAAAAAAGTTAACAGCCAATCTCTATCTTAACAGGTTATTTTTAAAACACGATCCCCGTAAACCTCTGCATTTACAAAACTAAAAAACAGATGATTTTAGACAATTATTACTGAAATTAAAAATTTTATTTAAAAATTCTAAAAAGATAGCCGACTAGATCTTTTTTCTACTTTTATAAAAAGTTAACAGCTAATCTCTATCTTAATCGGTTAATTCTGAAACACGATAGCCGTAAACCTCTGCAGCGCCTAGCGCTACGGCCGCGAGGCGGCATTCGGCATTGTTGTTGTTTTGGTTGGGGTAGACCGCAGCCTTAAGTCAACATTTGGGGCTCTATATTTCAATGGCTTACAGATCTTAAATATTCAATATGTTATAGTGAAATGTGTATAAACACATTTTATTTAATGACACCAGTATAACATATCACCATGGCCAAAACCCATTTTCTATTCAACTCTGATGGGCGACGGGCTGTTCGGCTCCAACAGAGGAGAATCGGACCTCCGCCGTTGATTCGTTCTGCAAATACTTGACTGCGAGGTCGATTTGTCTCTTGAGTCGAATTATATTTTTTATTCTTTCTTCAAAAGGAAACTATTTCTCATAACCAGGAAAGTTCAAGTTAATACATTTCCATTGATGGTAAATTGATAATCATTGTTATTTGTGTTCGTTTTATTTGTATACTTTCACTATCCATGTTATAGTGGTAATAGAATGTAAGTTTTAAAGCATGGTGAATCGATATGGCTATGAGAAGCAAGCTGTATTTGTTGCCGTGGTTACATAATATTACCAAGTACCGAGTATACTCTGAATTCACAATAACTCTCCTTAATGAACCACTCTGAAGTATTACGCAATCGGTGGAGTTAGGGGGCTTATTTTCAACAGATTACTTCATTCAATATTATATACTGTTAACTTCCACACTACAGAAGGATTACAACTTCCATCCAATTTGTTGTAAATTTTGCATCCTCCTTTAATTTTCAACGTTGACTCGGTAAAATTAAAGTATATCCAACTGTAATTTAAATTTTACCATTAATTTTCTCTTTCAAAATTGTTTTAAGTTATTTATTTTTATACTACTAATATATATGTAATTGGGAAATATTAATTAAAATGTTTTAGTTTACTTCAGCTTATCAATGGGAACTGGAGATCGCCTCCTAACCGAAATTCGACCAACATTTAAGTTCATCTCGATCCAAGAAGTTTAAAATAGTATATTTCGTCACTAGTCCGGAAAGTGGTCGTTATCGTTGCAAGATCGAGTTTCAAGTACGAGGCGAAGCCGAGTTATTTAATTTTAACCTATATACCCCCTATATTTAACCTATATACCCCCTCTTACGTTGTTATTTGTTTATCTTGTATTTGAACTATTTACAACTAAACAATCAGCTGTTTGACATTTATATATTGGAGTCAACGAGGTTTAAGTTACTGTAAGCAGAATAGCAGCGCTAGTGGTGTCAAACATTGGAAGTTTTTTTCCGGTCTAGTCCCGAAAACCACTGTTTCGAGGTCTAGTCCCGAAAACTTTGTTTACCAACACGTTTATCCAACCCACCGGGAATTAACTAGTTTCGATTACAGCTGACCGTTCCGAAAACAACGTTTATCGCAATGGTATGATGAAAATATTTTATAACTGATCCATCTGGTTTTCCTGTTTTTCTATCAGTTGTTCTTATAACAGCTGTCTAATGATTCAATCAATTATCCTTACTTCAATAGATTAACATTGTAATTTTGAAAGCTTTTGGGGAGTAGCCCTGGAGACCGATGTGAATTAGAATGTGAATTTGCTCATCTACAGGACGATACATTTCTAATGGTATGAGGGGTTTTCTTCTACGATGCATGCGAGCTGAGAAAAAAGGAGAAAACGGAACATGCTTGCTTATTCAATGGTCTTAGGATAAAGCAAATTAATTTATATTGCTTCAGCATAATACACAATTCCATTTATTTATTCAGTAAAATCAAGTGTATTCCCTAAACAATAATCGTTTCCACAGAAGATATTTTTCAAGATAATTCCTATTCAATCAATGCAGATTATTTTCTAGGTATGTGTAGATCAAATTGTTTTAAACATGCAAATTTCAGAACACATCTAAGTAAATTTAAGGTACTAATTAAGTAGTATAATATATGCAATCAAGATCTAACAATAATATATTCCCTGCAGATCAGTCAATAAATATTAATAAAATAAGATTATTGTCTGTACATTACTTAGAATCTTGGATGTTACGTTTCATACATTGCAGAATCCAAAATCTGTGCGATCTAAATTTTTGTCTTTCTGTCTTTCCCTCTGTATTTCTGTGACACTCGTGGGTCCTTCTTTGCCCGCTTTACACATGAACACCGCTTTAATAGACGTTCTCAATGTTGTCTATCATCAACTAAAGAGTGGTGTTGGTAACTTTAATTTTCTGTGACCTTAAGAAACCCGAATGAAGCTAGAATATTCCAATCGCAAAAGAATTTACATAATTCGTCTAATAAACCACAAAGTTTGACCATCCCAGGTAGGAGGTACTGATAAACAGGTAGTGCACTGGATTCCAAAACGAATTTATAAACTAAACAGTCTTGAGTTATCCATAAAAGAACCATCCAACACTTAATTCTATTTTGTTTACTGATATAGGAACAGGCTTTCTATAAAAACTGTTGAAATTATATTTATAAATTTGCTAACAAAATATGTTTTATAGACGAATCAAACGATAAACATTTCATTACATTAACCTGATATCTATTACATCACGGTTCCCTATATATTTCACACTTAAACTTGTGAACTTTTGTAAATGAGCACTTTTTATAAGGAGCAACTTTTATAAAGGTGAACTTTTTATAAGGAGCACTTGGGAATTGATATTTTGAATCATACTTTGGAAGTGCATAGTACTCCCAAAGATTACTTAGACTAGGCCTATACTTAAATTAAATCACCAGATATTAAATTTAACAGAAAATATAGCCACTGGAAATATACTGTTCACTAAACATAGTTCAATGGTGTAATTTTTCTTCTAAGTAGTTTATAGAAATTTCCACTAAGTGAATTTCCCTATTTTGTATTACGGTAGTAGCCATGGATAACTTTTGATAGGGATCTCTGATTTTGATAAAATTTGGTATGAAGGCCACAGGTCGATGAATTTGGACCTGGTCTATTTTCATGAGTTAGCGAAGTAGCATAATCGGGTTATGGGAACGGGGTTTTATGGGGTTTCATAAGGGTCAAAAATGAGTTTTTGCTTTGTTTGACCTTAATTTTTGGAATTTCACAATTTTAACTAAGATAATTGAAAAGCGGTTAAAAACAAGCCATTTGGTATTTTGAAGATTTAACTTAGCTTAAATGGTTGTAGAAAAAAAAATAAAAAATATATTAGGTTTGTTATTTTTGTAACGTACAACTAAGAGTTTCAATAAACGCAGACTACAAAACTACGTTTACTGTCTTGTCTTAACTAGTTTCATGATTTTGATTAGTGCACGGTAACCAACACACTAAATTACCTATTCCAGTATACAGTGTGTGTTATTTGTATATCAGTCAAAGGTATGTAGATGTCACAGTTTCCTTGTGTTTAGTTCACTCGTACTCTTCTATTTTTTATTTAGCTTTAATGCTTTTCGGGAGGATTTTGTTTCGTTATTTTACTTAATTTACATAAAACTTTACTCTTACTTTCATTAAACATTAATAAAATATTTTAGCTTCACGTGGAAATTCATATTTAAATATAGTTCGAGTGAATCCACCACTTTTATAAAACTCTTTTTAAATCTTTTTTAACTGACGGACCATGCTCTTCAATTGCCCTAATTTAGTTGTATTGCATTAAATAAATATGAACCTACTCTGTTGTTTTGGGTGATGATTTAGGTATTATCTAACATCGGTCAAACTAACTTTATTGTATTTGCTTGATCCAACTAGATCAATCGGACGTGTAGGTTGGAGGAGGCTGCAACTGTGGAGCAACCTCCCTCCCCCCTTCGCCATCAATATCACCTAACATCACCACACTCTCCCGGGACTTCTGGCTTGGTGTAAACAACACAAAGATCACCACACCAATAATATGAGGCCCCGCAGGGCGTCGAAGCTGGCCTGATTGGCCCCCTGTGGGGCTCGACTCGGAAAACAACCTGCAGGTCTATCAAAGTTTAAAATCAAGGAATTACAAATACAAATATTTAAGTTCCAAGTTAAAAGTTAGTTTTATAAGTGGATTTTTCACTCCGATCGCACGAATGTAAAGTGATAATAAAATTATTATTTAACCTATTGTAGAACAAGTAAAATTGCACTTAGCTAAAAAGAGTATTACCGTATACAGTTTATGACAGTTATTAAACATTATTCCTATAAGAAGTATTTTCATTCATTTGTCTAATAAATTAATATTCGAGACCCTTAAAATTACTTTTAATGTAGTAACTTTGAGATATCATACCATTTCAAGCATTTCTAGTTCAAAAATAATTTCAAATCTTGCCATAGTGTACATTTTCATACATAGAAAGCTGAACTTTTTCAGGATTTAATTCTTTACTAAACAATTCTTATTCGCAACTCCAGTGGAGAACGAAGTCTGTAAACCTAATTGACCCAATTGTAAATTTAATCTTCTCAGCTCTCTCAATGTCTGATGATTTTTTGCGCGACAAAGTTTTAAAATATTATTTTGTATATAAAAAATCTATTATTGTAGTAGTTATACCTTCTCAAGCTTTATACCCAAGAGCTATTAATTTGTTATTCGACCCTTTATTGATTGTAGTCTATCAATTAGTAATTTTTATGACGATTTATTCGTGAATGTAATGTTTTATACGTTTGTTTGTCACAAATTTATAAAAACACTGACGACATAGTATTAAAACTTAAAATTTCCATTTCTTTAGCAATGTGGACAGTTACATACCATTAATAGTTTATAAGTTTATAAATGGTTTACTATCATATGGTTTTAAAATATAGTAGGCCTATACAAAAAAAAGATATTAAAAAAGGTTTTTAATTGTATTTCCATTTATTCCATTCCTGTCTAGCTAATCAACTTACGGTATTTGTATAATTTCGTTGACTCAGAATCCAATTTCGTATGCCACAATCTGTAATCTGTATATGTGTATAGAGATTGAAATAATAAACAAAAAATATATAAGAACAATATAATGTAAAGTGATTTAAATAAAGTAAACCAATTTCAGGGTGTACCCATTCTTCGTGCCCGTCAGTAAAGTGCATGTGATTGCCAGGAATAAATTGGTCTCGTGTCGGTTGCATTGAAACATTTGATAGTTGAATTTTAACACAAAGAAAATTCTTACATTCATAACTAATGGACTCTTGAAAAAGTGTTCAAGCAGTACGGGTACTAGATCATGTTCTTTCACACTGTTCCATTTACTCTCGCTTACCCACTTATTCTCGGCTTCAGAGTTACTCATAAAAAAGTCGCAGAATCTGATTCAGTTTTCTTAAAACTAAGATGAACCCTTTAAAAACTTAAAGGGTTAAGTTAGCAGGCCTCTTTAATTTTGATCCATTTATGATAATATTTTTTAAATACCCATTTTAAATTGCTTTTGTTAAAATATGTATTTTTTATATTTATATAACATAACTGTTGATCTTTTATGAGAACTTAACATATTGTAGAACAATAAACAGGTAGAAATATTAAGTTTTAAGTTATTTATGGTATTTCTGTATGTAGACTATTTTGGTAAATGAAAGTAAAATATTAATCAATTTCCTAGTCGTGACGAATTCCAGGTTTGAATCCTGTGTGGAGTAGTTGATTTTACACGTTGGGTTTTTACATTCTAGGATTTTTAGCTTTATAATGACAATGTACACAATAAACCTTAAATATTTTTATAAGCTTAAGGTATATTTTATTCAGTATTATAACATCAATACTGATTCAAATTAATCAATACTCAAAACGATTTTCAATACTCGAATAAATGAACACTCATACGTACTCGTTAATTATCAGAGAATGAAATAGTAAAGTAGAGCTTTTTCAATATACTTTATTCAGCAGCGGTTGGAGTAAAGGTCGGCTCGGAGTGGAGCTAATTGGCCCAAGGAGTTGTATAATCTGATCCTCTCCCTCGTTACAGCCCGATGATTGCATTATACAGCACTGAAACGCCCCATAGGGAGACCTCAGTCGGGGAAATAACATTACACCCAGGCCAGATCGATGTCCATTGTTTACATGACTACGTTTTGCAGCGTTAAAAAGGGGAGTTTCTAAAGAATTGTTCGAGCTTTGGGACCACATTATCAAAGCCCATAATATTACTTTTATTTTTAATAGGTTTTTAATAGTTCCGTAAACACATGTTCTAAAATGATTTTCTTGGCCACTAGCCGCCATTTGGTTTTTACACTTAACAATTTATGTATTGGAAACGAATCATTGTAGGCTATTACGTTCATATTTAACTAACCGTAGAATCATTGTATTACGTTCATATTTGGAATGCACCTTTGTCACACCAATGTCCACTTTCAGGATAAGAACTATTGTTTTCCCGATAAAATTTTTTTTAAGATAGGGTACATTTAAAACTTTTAAACTCAATTATCTCAAAACCGGTAACATTTATCATAGTTTTGCAAGACAAAGTAAATTTTTTATCCATTGATACCAAGTTTAAAAGTTTATTGTCTGGCGACAAATAACTTAGTTATGGCAATTTTTCTGCAGAAAAACATTTATTTTGCATTATAATTTATGTAAATGAAGGTTATTTTAATAGAGAAATCCTAATAACTCCGTCATTTGTTGTTAGATCCTTATAAACTTGGTATCATTGGTTAGATAAATTAATTACAATTTTTTTGTCAGATTTCAATCAAATTTAACGGTTTTGAGATATTTCAGTTTACAAATTTTTAGCTTAGTTACAAATATGAACTTAATACTATATTCCATTACGGAACTGAATATTATTTTGTGTACAAAATAAAATGGCGGCTAGCGGCTTAACGAAACATTTTAGGATTTATGTTTACAGGTACTTTTTTGTTTATTTTGATGTGGTCACTAATCTTTTTTTTTTATTTTCGGTGTATTTACGCCAGTAGCATTTTTAAAGTTTTGACGGGGAACGGTCCAAACCCCAGTCTTGTTAATATCTAACATCGACCAGTTGTTAGAAAGCATCATTAATTAACAGCCCAATGACAATTGGTAACTGGGTCCGGTATCAAACCTTTATAAAGGTACTAACTTTTCTCAGGATCGAACCGGCAACCTTTGGATTCAAAGGGGAGCACTATAACCACTCAGCTACCCAGATAGTTAGAATATAATTTGTTTTATATGTGCATAAAATATGTACACCTTTTGAATTATTTAAATTTTTTCCGAACACCCTGTATATTATTAACTTGAAAACTCCCGTTAATATTTACCTTATAATAACAGATACATAGTGATGAGGAGTACCGAGTAAGAAATGTGGGAGAATACTGATGAATTTGGTGGTTTCCCTTAGTGAATGCAGTGATTTCCCTATGGTGGACCTTCATTGTACTCACCTGTGATTGTTCATGAGAAAGGTTTACGATTCCAAACGTAAATTTGGCCTGTATTGTTATAATGATTTCATATATATATATATATATATATATATATATATATATATATATATATATATATATATATATATATATATTTATAACAGTAATGTATATATTACTTGACTAAGTAGTGTGAAATAGAGAGAGCTGGCCAATAAAGTTTTGACAGGTGTTATGGAGGATCAGATCGTGAAATGTCAAGGTCACGCTAGAGTAGTTTTAAGGCCCCTTCCCCGCGATCGTATTGGTATGTAACAAATATGAAAGGATTATTTTTAATTGAAAGAAAAAACTAATTTAAAGATATATTTGAAACTTTACAAGATATTATGGAAAGGTGTACTACAAAATCTACTAATCTATGTGTGGAATACGGTTGTACCATGTGTAATAAATAGACGATGGAAATTTACTAGGGCTAACTCCAGTTACATCAGAAACTTCAAAGGAGGAAAGTAACGATTGAACATCCCACCTTCCTCCAAAACCTTCCAATTTGGTTTATATCCCTTATTCTATACCTTTAATTTTCATTCCTTCATCACCGTTTGAAATATCAACACTTATTTCCTAAATTAACAGCATACGCAGTAAGCAAAATAATGATTGCAAATGTTCAAATTTTTTATCGAAACAAGAAAAGAGGAAGATCAAAAAAGACAAATAACAAGAATTGAATTGGATGAGCGGAATCGAAAAATAACTCGAATTTGTGACTATTGAAGATTACAAATTAATGGATAATATGGGGTTTCTCATCTACCTTCCCATCTTGATAACCATTTGTACTTACTTGCTGATCACTAACTAAGTTTAATTTTCACTTCTACTCATAAAATTGGATAATTACAAACGTAGAAAAAGAAGGAAGTGTCTATCGCACGATCGCAGGCAGATATGTGGTCGCGGGATATTTTTTTTTAACTTAACCAGGTTGACATTGACATTTTACGATTTGACGCCGCTCCCTTGCACGGTTAAAACGTTCTAGATGTTTCTTGTGTTAATCAACATCGAACGCCAGTATATAAGAGAGAGTTAATTTATAGCAGAAACTTTATTTTCAACTCTCTCTGCTCTATTTTTGAACAGACGTCATATTCAACTCCATTATGCAATAATTATTGTACTTATCAGTTGATTCTTCGAAAGTTCCACTTCTTTCAAATATTAAATACCTACTTTCCTGATAAAAATGAAGAAGCAGTAAATGAAAGAGAGTAGTATCTAACCCGCTGTAGTAAAGTTATTTGGAAAGTTCCGTTTAAAATAAAAGACTACGAATAAGAAAGAATGAAATTCCTATCTCCCAATTGCAAACTTATTTATAATGTTTAGTTTCAAATAAAGACCAACAAATAATGAAATACCCTATCACGGGATCGAAAACTCATGCGGCCGCTGGATTGGGTTTTAAATCACCCCGGCTTGACCTTGAAATTTCACAATCTGGGCCTCACGTGCACACCTGTCAAAAATTTAATGGATCCAGCTTTCTCCATTTTACACTACTATACTAATATTCTCGTTTGCTCTTTTTTCTACAATCCTTTATTTGAAGTGTGCAGCAAAGCACAATGAGTTATCTAGTTGATCGATAAAACTAACAAACGCTTGAACATCATATGTTGGGGGATAGCCTCATTGCGCACAGCGGTCAGAAAACTGTCAAACTTCGGGGCATCATTGCGCACAGTGGTCACTCGGAGCCCCGCTTGGGGGTGGCATCATTGCGCACACGATCAAAAGCGAAACTTGTAGTCCCGTTCCTATGTTAAATAAATAGAGTACCAATATATATATGCTATATATATTTACATAGCTTCACATTTAAACTTCAAATTGTTTCATTTCACTAATATAATAGTTATAATTCATGGATCTATTATTTCAGCAAAATTATAATTATCTAGCAATATAAACTTTATTTTATAATTACTGTGTGACATATATGCATAAATTTTATAATTATACGTGTAATAAGGTATTATTGCTTCATAATCAAATAAGTTTACCACAGGTCTGCAAAAAAAATTTTTCTAAAAATTGTTTGAAATTTGATAACTGACTTTTATGTACTTTTCAGCGCTGATTTCAAAAATGAAATCCGTTTTTTTCTGTCACGTTAGGTTTTCTTACAAAAAGGGAATCTTTTTGGGTGTATTCATAAAATTCAAGCAATTTTTCACATTTTTCCAAATTTTTAAAATTTTATATTTATAAATCAGGTTCTAAACAAAGTTTTCAGTACACTTCTATTTCTCTTTAATCTTATAAGTCATGATAATAACTTTTTCTCTTGCTGTTGAAGCTTCTTTTGTTGCTTTTCCGGCTGTGGACTCATTGAGGATCAACTCTTTTCAACATCCAGCAGTAGTCCGCTATCATGTTGACCTTCCATCTTCCTTGGTATCTTCTTTCCATTTTCTCTATGTCTTGATGGAATCTTTCACCATGCTCTTCACTTACATCACCAAGGTTTGCAGGGAAATAGTCAAGATGTGAGAGGAGAAAATGAACTTTAATGCTCATATTACAACCAAGCTTCTTAAAGTTGTCAAGCATGTCTGCCACGATTGTCTTGTAATTTGGATCTTTTTTGTTTCCTAGAAAACCAGTAACAACCAATTTAAAAGATATCCAGGCTGCTTTTTCTTTTGTTTCCATTTTGTCCTCAAAGTTGGGATCTCTCATTAGTTTTCTAATGTCTAGTCCGACAAAGATTCCTTCCTTCAGCTTTGCCTCGGATAAACCAGGAAACTGTCCACAAAGATATCTGGAACATTCTCCTTCTTTTGGCAATGCCTTGACAAACTTCTTCATCAGGCCCAACTTAATTTGAAGTGGTGGAAGTAAGTACTTCAGGGCCCTGAGGAACAGGGCGAATAGCTGATTGAATGTTAGGGTAAGAAATATCCTTTTTGTTTTTCAAATTGAAACCTTGTACGTTGCTAGAACAAAAATAGCAGTCATCACTATGGTTTTTGGGCTCCCTCCAAACCATTGGAACGGACTAAGGACCATGGATGCAAAAGTTTGAGTCCGTCAACTGGGATGCTGTCCGCAGTGGTGATTTTCAGGACCTCAATCGGCCCGTCATCTGGGGTAATCATGGATGGGCAGATGTGGAGCAGATAATATCTTAGTATATTCCCTGATGAGTGCATCCCTTCGTCTGGTTTCAGGTGGAGTGATATTACACAGCACTGGGAGCCAGGGGACGGGGGTTGAACCGTCCCCTGGCTGTCATGAAAATACTCCTATTACCATTTATTTTACGTATAACTCATGTAGTATAAAAATTGCTATGCAACTGAAAATGCATTATAGTTTTTTTACATACTTTTTAAAAGTACTTTAGTCTAAATGACAGTTACTGGAGATCCAAAATACCGAAATTGAAACTCACTAGAGTACAGAGATATGTATGAAAATATCGTAAAACGCTAAAACTATACCGGCAGTTTGTGAAATTACTGTACGTGATGGAATTTTTTAAACATTTTTTCTGAAATCAGCGTTGAAAACAACATCAAAATCACTTATTAAATTTGAAACAATTTTTATGTCGCAGACCTATTGGATATTGTTTTGAAAATAACGATGAAAATAGTCTTAGCCGGTTAAACCAACTATTCTTATTACTATATAAAAGTTATTTGAACAAATACACGGTATAGCATATAGAAAAAGTTTAATGTATATATTTACAAAATTTACATACAGCATAAAACAGCCATTACAAGAACTTTATTTCTTTAAGTAAAATGAAGCCTTCTGCATGAAATGCAGGCGGCTAATCTTTCCTTCCTTCAGCTCTGTGTGGATTTTTTCCAAAAACTGTATTCTTTTTTTGTACTTAACATTAGTTTGCTTTCTAGGAGTCAACGTGTTAAATTTTACATATGTAGAAATTTGAACATTTTTTAAAGCCTTTATAAAAAGAAAAATGTTTGGTTGGGGAGCATTGAAATGCTTCCCGAAAGCCGAGTGAAAGGATTCGCATCCGTTTGTTGTTCGTTCATGATTGGTGGATTTATTGACTGATGGATGAAAAATATTCCAGACACTAAAAAATAATTTTAGTTATCTAGAAAATAATCATGTCTGTCTAGAAAAAATCTTCACTTACAAACGTTTTAACGAAGGGTAAAATAATTTCTCTTAAAAACATGAATACAATTGTTTTAAAAGGACAGACAATATTATGTGGCCACAGAGTTTTATATCTCCACTTAATTTAATATTCTGCATGTGAATGATCTTTGGTTTCGGGGCGAGCGGCCCAGCGGCCGGTGCGGCGCTGGCGCGCTGCCGCGGAGGGTCGGGCAAAACTGACCGTGTGCGCAATAATGCTCAACCCACAGGGGGCCATAAAACTGACCCTCGTCAAAAACTTGACCGCTGTGCGCAATCAGGGTACGCCCCATATGTTGAGGATTAACAGTCTACCTTATATTGTTCGACTTGTTTATGACAACCTGGTCTTATGTAGAAATCAAAAGGTCGTAACACAAATTGTATTCTTAAAATAAATAAAGTAAGCATAAAAAAGCTTTCAATGCATATCAGAAAACCCAAATTTTCTTTAATTTAAAATAAATTGAATCTGAAGAAGCTATATTGAACTAACTAAAATTAGGACCAACAGTTTACTTTAATAATAGTGCATTGATTTACAATATCCTTTCATTTATTTATACACAGTAAAAAATTAATAAGTTTATGTATATTAATCATATTATAAACATGTTATACAAACATAGGTTTCAAATTTTCAATATGATCCTATGATAATAACTTTGAAATATTATCTTGAAATATTTGTCAGTAGTTCCCAGGGAGTGTCAAAACGATGTAATGTCAGCTTAACAGTCCTAAGAGTGCGCATTATTTGTCATAGGCATGAAGTAAATCAACCATACATACAGGAACCTGTAACCATTCAAGCTAGAAAACACTCTCAAAATGTTCTACGATGTTTTTCTTAGCAAAATGCACGTTGAGCCGTAATGTTCAAGGCAGAAAAATCAGAGAAAATTAACATGTCTCTTCTAAAACTGAAATAAAAAGCACCCGGTAATCAAAACTTAAGACGAATCTTGAAATCTTAATTTTTTTGCATTTTATACTAATGAACACTTTAATTGTGTACAACTTACCCGCATGGATGTAATTCCTTTTTACTATTCATAAACTGCCATCTAAAGTTTTTACGACTTATATATATATATAGAATATATATATATATATATATATATATATATATATATATATATATATATATATATATATATATATATATATATTACTTTCTCCTAAGGAAGCCTAATAATGAAAAATTGAGATTTTACTCTTAATACATAAATCATAATTAAGTTTTTAATTTTGTTGATGTATACTCTAGCAATGATAAATGGTGAAGTTCATAAATCCATACATAAGGTAACAAATCTGAAAAATCTAAATGAAAAAAATATTAAAGAAAAAAGAAGAGTGAATGGGCAAAGTGTTTCACTCAAATCCACAACAAAGCTCTATTACCTAACATCCCATCAACAGTTAAAACTTTGCATGCCCAACTTTTCTCCATCTGTTTACAAAGTTTTTAAAGGTTTGTTTCTCCACACTTCACACCATAAATTTTACACTATCCTCCTGTGGATCTGTACAAATCTAACTAATATAACAGCTTTCGCTGTAGGATATTGCAGGTAAAAATTAATTTAATAATGACCTTAAAAATGGTAATTTAAGGCTGGTGGTGGTTACTCGTTTAAGAAGTAGTATGTGGAGTGGTAAAAACTTTATCAGCAGGAGTTAAATATTTCGTGAACATTATTACATTCAAAAGTATAATGTCTAAATATTTATTAAAATGCCTGTATTTCACGATATTGAAGACGATATACAAAATATTTTGTGGCCTTGAACATATTTTTATAGGGTATAGCTACAATTAATTGTTAAGTATGCTGAGCTTGGAAAAGGATCTTAGTTGCCTACGTGTAAATAACTTGAGAACATTTAATGGGTTCGAATTTATTCTTAGATAAAATTAATTTGTATGATAAACTATTAAGAACAGCTAAGTTTTTAAATTTATTTATTCACTTATTTTTACTTGGAGTACGTTTTTTTTTTATTTTGTTTTATGGATCTTCAATTTTCTGCACCAACCCATCGAATAATCATATGTTTTGTTAAGATCTTATTCGTCCGTAGTTGTTAACACCACTGAAATGCAAAGAGTATATGGAATAGATATTTCGGAATCAGAAGGTTGTTATGAACTTACAACCTATGTAGAGATGTTCATATTCGCCAACAAGTGTAAACCACACAATACACAACAGTTGAATAATAAACAATAGGCCTAGGAATTAAATTAAAACACATGCATTGATCATCGCAAGAACATTTTGTATAGATGTCATTGCTGTATTTTGCATTTAAATAGTCATATTAGTAATGCCCACTCGATAATCATAAACACTTATCAGTGTACTGGAGTAGACCAACATATTTAGTGTACCTGGCCCAAGGGGTGGCGCGGCTCTCGAAGCTGGAGCTGCGAAGGTCCAACTTGCAGGCGCGAGGATGCGGCGAGAGGCTGTGGAAGATCCGGCTGTTCCTACGTACACGGGAGCCGTCGGCCACCCCCGTGGTGCCGGCCCGCTGGCGAGGTCCGTCCGCCATGTCACGTGACACACGCCACACGCCGTAGGTGTAGCGCCACAGTCCTTCACTGTACCGGGGCGGCCGTGACACTGACAGCCGTGCCGAGTCTCCGGCGGCGCGCACGCGTCAGCCACAGGTGTCGGGCCCGGCCACTTGTTCGATCACTTGTTGGCTCACTGGAATTGGACAATTTATACTTTTTCTACAACGTTATAGTCATTCTTCAACTAACAAAGAGAAAAGAAATTAGATTATTAATGCAGTAAATTTTATAAACTTTTCAACATTTCATGTTTTTTATACTGCATTATGAAGAAAACTATTTTTCAATCTTGATGAAACTACATATAGTAGACAACAAACAGCTGTGAGGCACAGCGGATGAAACCACTTTTGTCGGTTCATCCGTCATTTCCGCAACTACAAACAATTAACTTTACAATTGATCTATTCCACTGTCCATGGAGTATTATTTAGAGATGAACTTACGTCATATTTGTTGGTATTTTGCAATGAATCAAACAAACCAAGCCGGACATTGGTATTTTCCATAAATGATCGTTTAAAAACTCAAAACATAATTTATAATTGCTGACAGAAAACACCAACCAACATTCAGTAAAATAAATTGCATTAAAAGACAGTATGAAATTCTAAATATATTTAACTCACTGAATACTAATATGATAAAGCTTTATAAGTAACGTAACCAAAAAAATTTAATTTTAGTGCGTTATATTTATTAACCAATGATAATATAATATAACCTATGGATTATTAAGTGTTTTTCCTGTCATACAATAGCCATCTTTGGGTACTAGTGAAGTCTGAAGTGTAAAAGTTTAGTTTCAACCTCACATTAATGCTTTACTCTGTATGGTCCCTGCAACAAAGCCACCCCACGCACATTAGTTTGTTATCCCCTGTATTGATCATTTTAGTGCATGTCACAGTTGTTATTCTTACAGCCAAACACATAATTTCAGTGCTTACTTTCATAACATTGAGGGAATTAAACAAACTTAAAATGAAAAAACAAAAGTATAAAAACTTCATTTTCTAGTGAATATCCTTGAAATTATTACAATTTACGACAAAATGATAGTGAGATTTAAGATGGTTGTTTATGAAATCGTGCCATCAAAAGCACCGTTCATAATGATTTTAATTATTTATGGCTCTATAAACACAACCAACCCCCCCCCCTCCCCGTTCCATAGAAAGTTATTCATGGGGCAGGAGCCAGTCCCATGCCTTCCTCCACGTAGGCCGTTTTAACATGGTCCGGATTTACCTTCTCTTGTTTACTGCTAGGAATTAAAAATGTTAATAAATTATTTCAGTCAGATTATTACCAATGACCTTACCTACAATAAAAAAGGGAGTCTAATTTATTCATGTTTGCCCCCTGGATTGATGATGATGACAATAAATAATAATATTAATATTAATATGACTGACAGTGTTTTTTAACTTTTGACGCAAGATTTGAAAATGGTACGTACGTCCCGAAACTAGTCATCTGAAATCAAATGTTTTGGATTGAAGACGTAAAGGTATTATAACCTATTATTATTTATTTAAAAAGGGATATTTTCAATAAAATTGTATAGTCCAGGCTCTGAACAGGTTGAGCATGCACTGAAAGTCTAACAAAATTTGACTTTGGATTATTGTTGAGGAAATTTAGTAGATGTAAAAAATCGATGTTGCCACATTTCCAGAGTGGGCACAACACTGGGGACGCCCCCTAGAGGAAGTTGTAGAGGGAACTGTATTGGCCTATGTCATGTTATATATCATTTAAAAGGTCTTTGAGTGTAGATTCAAATGCCAAAAACATGATCTCTAATGGTCGAATATAACGCGAGTTATTGCGTTTTGAAATTTCGGCAAGGAATTACTAAACACATAAACCACTGGAACAACAACCTCTATTTTCGAGACACGTGTATTTTATTTTTTAAATAATAGCATTCAGTTATTAAATTTGGGCTAGTATAATATTTATTAATAATATTAATATTTAGCTAATATTTCTAAAGCAACAAACATATTTCGCCTAAGTCTTTTTGTTATAATTAATACATGTAGAGCAAAATCACTATTGTAAAAAGAGCACTGAATTTTATTGTTGATACTCCATTCTTTAGTTTACTGAGTACACGGTTGAAAACAGAATTAAAGATTATAGTCAGCGGCCTCATATACTGCCATCAGATAGCGGTAACCAATAACGGCACGGCGCTACTCTTATCAGTAATGGAGTTGGCTGATTAGTTGGACGGTCGGCAACTTGTCGTTTAACCACCGAGTGATAGGGTTATGTCTACGCACAGTGCTTACAAATGGTCGAATATTTAGTATTTTTTGCGTGTTAGAGAGCATTGACACAAAACACAAGATTAAGTTAAAACTTAGGCCTAGATGATTTTATAGAAACAGTTCTTTATGTCCATTAATGATTTACTTCATTCTTTTCTAAATGTACTTAATCTTATGACTAAAGCTAATTGGTACATGTAGTAGGATATCTATTTCATATTTGCAAAGTAAATATTGCAATTTTTACTTATTTACGTTCATAACATTATAATTATCGTTTATATTTAAATTCAGATATAATTTAATATTAAAGTTAATTAAATCATACATATTTAAGTAATATATTAAATAACGGTAGTTTTTATGTGATACAAATATTGCAATGCCAATGTGCACAACGAAAAGATAAAATAATTAAACATTAATTAAACCCAACATCGATTAATTGAAGTAATCATAAAATTTATAATAAATCATCGAAAATAACTCAGACGCTGTTATACAGGGTGTCACAAAAAAGTGTCATTGGCTTTACAGGACCTGATTCTACATGCAAAAATAAGTCAAAAATTTGGAGTAACATTTATTTTGGATTTCGTCTTCGTTTAGCCGTAATCCACCATTTTGTTTTTTATACATAATAATTTTTATTTCCGTGACTGTTCTTTGTATTAAGTTCATATTTGGCATGAACCTTTATGACAGCCATGACCATTTTCATTGGAAAAAATTATTTTTTCCGATGTGTATTTTCAAAATAGTGGCCATTTTAAATGTTTAAACTCAAATATCTCAAAACCGGTAAATTTTATCAAAATTTTAATAGGGCCCAAAAAATTACAAATAAAATTACCTAACTAATGATACCAAGATTGTACGGATCGAACAACAGATAATGAAGTGATTGCCATTTTTATGCATAAAATCATTGATTTTCCATTAAAATGCATGGAAATTTAGGTTAGTTTAGAAGAAAAATCTCAATAACTCCATTATTTGTTGTCAAATACTTATAAACCATTACTTTAAAAGGTCAATTACTTCATTACTGTCAAATCCATTACTTCGTACCATTAGTTAGGTATTTTTATTTGTCAACTTTTTTGTCTCTTGTAATGTTTGATAAGTTTACTGGTTTTGAGAGTAGTGCAGATTTGCCGGTTCTGAGCCATGACGTCATCATGATGACGTCAGCAGTGATGACGTCATCAATGACGTCACTAATGACGGCACCAATGACGTCATATGACGTCTCATGACGTCACATAAATGACGTCATGGTGACGTCATTACCGCTGACGTCATCATGATGACGTCACTGACGTTAATTAGGTCAAGGTCACGCAAGAATACAAAAAAAATTTTTTTGCACTTTTGCGATTCCTCAAAATATGGCGAGAATTTGAAATTTCTCGAGGAATCACAAAAGTGCAAAAAAATATTTTTTATATTCCCTAGCGATTAGACTCTTGACCTAATATATCCGTCAGGGGTCATTGACCTTAACCCAGAACCGGCAAATAAAAAAAAAAAATTTTATATTTGACTTACCCACCGAGATTGAGAGCCGAAGAATAATTTCTTCAAACACCCGACAGTGTGACAAACGACACGCGATCCGAACAGCACCGCGCCCGAAGACGTACTGACTTGGGCGCAGGCGGTTCCCCAGGTACCCGGCCCAGTTGGTGGGGATAAGGAGGTGGTGGGGGTAAAGTGGTCAGAAGGAAGAAAAAATTAAAATTTTTGCAAAAACTCATCCGAGTCTGTCCTTTACCATAACTCGGATTGGAAATATTTATTTTTTATTCTTTCTCAGGTGATCTTGGAACTTGTGAAATTTCAATCAAACCAAAAGTGAAGAAAAAAAAAATTTTTTTGTTATTTGAAACTTTGCCGAAAAATTAAGAAATGTTTGATATTTGGCTAAATATTTAAATTTAAACTCAATATAAGTAAATTGAGTGCAAAAAGTGAGATGTGCACACCACAAGAGTTGAACAGCAACTGAGCAAGTTGCTCCGTGTATCTCAAGTACTCGGTCGAGTGGTGGGGATAAGGAGGTGGTGGGGGTAAAGTGGTCAGAAGGAAGAAAAATTTAATTTTTTACAAACAACTGGTCCCAGCCGGTCCTTTACCGGACCTCCGTAACTCGGATTGGAAATATTTCCTGAGAAATATTTATTTTTATTCTTTCTCAGGTGATCTTGGAACTTGTGAAATTTCAATCAAACCAAAAGTGAAAAAAAAAAAAAATTTTTTTGTTATTTGAAACTTTGCCGAAAAATTAAGAAATGTTTGATATTTTGCTAAATATTTAAATTTAAATTCAATATAAGTAAATTGAGTGCAAAAAGTGAGATGTGCACACCACAAGAGTTGAACAGCAACTGAGCAAGTTGCTCCGTGTATCTCAGGTACTCGGTCGAGTGGTGGGGATAAAGAGGTGGTGGGGGTAAAGTGGTCAGATGAAATAAAAAAAAAATTTTTTTTTTTTTGCAAACCTTACAACCGAGTTAGTTCTTCATGACTAGGTATAAAAAAATAATTTTTTACCTACACTCTTCAACATGTTCAAACGTGTTCAAGGTCAACCATTTGAAGTTTTAAAAAAAAAATTGTCTTTAAAATTTTATTTACAAAAATCCTCCTTCATCCCCATATGTGCTGTCCGGACTTGTGCTTGATGTTGTCGAAGAATTTTCTTCACAGCAACATGTTCCTTGTGTATTTTGGACTACCCCTTCTGCTTCATCCATACTGTCGTCGATGGTTGGACAGTCGTATTCCAATTCCATTTTAATTACCATCCCTGGATTTTGAAGTAGCCGCATGTGCAATTTTTCATAAATTTCTTTTAGGTATTGAAGGTTGTCAACAAGTAATTCCCACTTCATTGTGTTGTGTAACCTCTAGCGTAGCTGAGTTGGAAATGAAGCAAGTCTTGCTTGCAGGATTGGTATTTTGGAATTGTGGTGGTGGGGGTAATTGATACAACCAGACAGGTTGAGACATGTTCAAGGTCAACCATTTGGAGTTTTAAAAAAGAAAATTTTATTTACAGAGTAATGTTGAAAACTGGCAATTTGGCTGCTTTATCTGAACACTCGATGCATTTTAGGCAGTATACAACTGCGTATACCAAGTAGAAGAAGATTGCAATCAATAAGGCCAAGATTATGAAGAGATTTAATTTTAAAATTCTCTGAATTAGCATATGGTCCTTCCTGATCCGTCTTTCTTCCATCCTTCTTTCCATCATCTCCACTAGATCCACATGCTAGCATCTCCTCCTCCCCAGGCTTTCCGCTTCATCGGCCTCATATATTGGTGGTGGAACATCCATGTTTGCAGCTCAAAAGATGAAGATGTAATGAAACACATTGGTGCTGCATCTGAGGTCTCCAAGAGGAAAAGTGGTAGGGGAAAACCTGAACATGTTAGAACATGTTCAAGGTCATCGAATTTGTGTTTTAAAAAAATTCTATCTTGCTACAATACTGTAGCAAGATAGGTTTTTTTATTTTGTTTTTATTTTATCATTCCTTTATTACAATACAAAAATATGCATATTGAAGTACAAAGAGGATACAAAATATAAATATTAGTCAGGAGAAATATTCCAAGTTTGGACTGGCTTGAGTCTTCATGGATGATCTGGAGGAATAGGCTGAAGAAGTTGATGATGGTGACCTAGGCGGCTCGTCATCCCTGGGGACATGAGGACATTTTGTGTTGCAAGCAAAAATTTGCATGTTCAATCGGTATCCCTGTTCGATTAGTGATTTAAATTCTTGAACAATATTGTTTAATTCTTCCATATTTCTTACAAATACTTCTTCATAATTTGCACATTTTACAGTCAGAGCCATCTTGATGTTTTCCGTATGATGTCCAAAGGCGGAATGAATATTAGCATGGTTATTTGAAGGTAGTATGAAATAGTGGTGGGGGGAAGGATTTTACATGCTGTCTGATGGGAGGTGGTTAAATTTTTTCCAACTAAACATATTGATTGAACAAATGGTGCAAAGTTCTTTAGGTGTTTCGTAACTCATAACTGGAGCTACATGGCCTAATTGTAAACATCCATCATTTTGTAGGTATTGTGCTGGGTTAGATACAGCAGCCCTTCCACAATTTTGACAAAATTTTGTACCATCACTAAACTTGTACCACCCAAAAGTGTTGTAACCTTTGTTGTCTAGCTTGTACTGTTTGATAAAAATTTTAATTTGCTGAGGAGCGTTGGAACGTAAAGTATGACTAAATAGCTGTTGATCTTGAATAATTTTTCTTACACAAAGCTCAAATAGGGTGCTCATTGTTTGACAGTTGCAATCAAACTGAACTTCTTTACAGTCTGTATGCTGGTAACCCGAAATGGTGGGGGAAAACACACACACACACACACACACACACACACACACACACACACACACGTATTTCTGTTTGGAAAATATATTTTTTTTTTTATTTGTGCAAAGGTCAAAGGTCAAGGTCACCCCAGAGCTTTTAAAAAAAAGGCAACATATCAATATGTGAAAAAAAATTTTTTTTGTGTTTCACATATTGATATGTTGCCTTTTGTGTGTGTGTTTTTTTTTTTTTTTTTTTTTTTTTTTTTTACTATCTTTATTTAAAACAGTACAAACAAGATTACATGACAAAAATTATATAGTTAAAAAATACAAACAGATACAAGAAAGAAAAAATTATTTATTTTTTAACACTGCTGCTTGTCTGCGATGTGGATGGTAAGCTCGGTGGAGTTGCTGCCGCTGCATCCGTGGGACACCAAGTAGAGACATCCCGGTTGAATGGAGCGTAGATCTTCATTTTGTAGTAGGTGGACAAATCTCTTCGGAAGGTAAATTTGGAATTTTGCTTCATCCCCCGGAGTATATGGTGCTTCGCTGAGACTGCAGCAGATTGCTTCGCCGACAGTAGTTTCCATTTTCTTCAGTGCATGTATAATATAATGTTTTTCATCCTTGAGTTCAGAACATTTTTTTACCGGCAAAATTGTAGACTTGGAGTGGGCGTTGAATTGTTCCACCAAAGACTGCAGAAACTGGTTGGATGCCATGGTTGTTCTAGAGGTCCTCGCTGTCTTCTTGCTCTGAGATGTTGTCGTCTCGGAATCTCGAGTAATACTCGTGCCAGGTCTCGGTCTGCTCCTCGCTTTTATAATCGCCGTTACCCCCACCACCATCGCCGATTTCTCCATCTTGCAGGTAAGTCGCTAATTTTAAAGCGTTTTTTAACGCACAGTGCCTGTCCCTTTCATGTTCCACACTTTGTGTGCAAATACAAATGTTTTCAGCAATAAATTTAAAATTTTTATCTATTTGCACATTTTTAACTGGAGTAGATGTAAATTGTTCTATCCATCTTTTCTTTTCAAGTCCTTTTGTGTAAATATTAGTAAATCTGTTTGAAAATTGATGCATAATATGATACAAGTCTGAATAACTGGTAAAACCGTCATACCAATCGATATGATGAAAATATTTCCAAGTCCATCGGTTTGTTGTTGCGGCTTTGGTGGTTAGTGAAGAAAAAGAGCATGGTGGTTTGAATAAAAATGTGTAAGGAATATTTTTATCTATATCGTAAAATACGAGTTCTTTAATTATAAACCGATCATCGTTACCACGAAAAGCTTGAAATTCAATAATACCCGGCTTGGACTTGATTTCTTCTTCCATGTCCATTTGAAAGGTCACCCGTCTATCCATCACGGTGTCAGAAGGTCAACTGTTTTCCACACCACGGTAGACATGTATTTATGCCAGGCCGTACAGTTGAAGGCGCGTTGGTGTATATTTAACGTGGGCACCATCCCCGGTAGGCCTACACCCACAAAATTTTGAATTTTTTATTGAAAATTTGCCAATTCAAGTGTAAAGTGTTGTGAAAAATTTTAAAACTTTATTTAACTTTCCATCTGGTCATTTTTGTTGTTCTCATTATCATCACTTTGATCCTTTTCATCACTGAAATGTGTTTCTTCATCCGATTTTACAAAATTATTTTTTTCTTGCACATATTGTTCCAATTGTCTCCACATTTGAACTTCATGAGGAATTCTGTTGAATATTGAAGTGTCCACAGGTCCATACAAAATTGGTGCATCCGGTTGTTTGTCCAAAGTGTCTGTTAAATAATCTTTAATAATCGAACTGGAGAATACTAGCTGTCTTAAATATCTTGTTATTGGTTCAGTTGCACATGTTAAAATAAAAAATTCTTCTCTGTTAAGTTGAATTTTTATGTCATGTTTGGTCGTATCTCTGAATCTCATTTGATGTTCACCTCGGTGTTTAATAATATCAATTTCCAAGTCTGAATCCAATAGTCCTACTTTTGTTTTCCTGCCAAACATGTTGCTATTAAAATAACATTCCAACAAATGGAGGTGTTTCATAAAAGATTCCCAAGCGTTGGCTGTAAACAAAATCATTTTTGTTCCGTGGGTTAAAATTACTGTAGGTGAATAGTCGGTTGATTTCATAACTCCAATTAAAACACTTTTATCCAAACTTGAAGAGATTGGATAAAAAATTCGTAAAAATACCTCCATCAAAATATTTGGTGAAATATTTTCTTCCACATTTCTCTTCCTCTTGGACAAATATTTCTTCTTTTTACCTTTTTCTTCTTCTTGATCTGCGCCGTGTTGTTGTTCATTCATATCCAAAAATTCTGAAATCTCTTTCTCTATATCGCATTCCGTTGTACCACTAGTAGAAGCCATATTGAAGATGATGCTACCCATACGATGTCAGGCAACAAACTGATCAGGAGCGGTCTGTGCGCTCCCCTTTTATAATCGCGCCGGTGATTGAAATTTTACAAAAACGAGTTTTTATAAAACATTTTTAACAATTCCTGTCAAAGGTGTGTAAGTGACAATTTTATCGTGTAAAATTAAGCAATATGCTGTAGTATTTGCTGGTATCGCTTTGGCAAATTCCATTTCTATTTTTATATCCACACTTGATGACTTTACCGATTCATTTTGTTTAGAACAATCGATTACTACTATTGGGTAGTTATCTAAATATTTTTCTGGTGAAAGCAAAGGCGTATTTGTTTTACCGTAATATGAATTTTGAAATCTCGCATACATATCGTATAGTATGCTGAATTTTTTATCTGCAAACGATACATTTAAATTGTCGTATGGGAAAAATTGTGAATTTAAATAAACTTTAATATTTTTCAAGTCACAATGATCAAATTGGCCCGCATGTTTAGTAATATCGTCTCTTCTAGCTGTTTGTAAACCAAATATAATATATCTGGCCCGTTCCACATAATTTGATGTTTTAACAGTCCAAGTGTGTCGATCTGTAGTAGGTAAACTGGGATGTTCATGGAATTCCCAACTTCTAAATGGAATTACAATATCACGATCGGCTTTTAATTTTCTTAATAGCAGCATCCTATGCTCGTCAGCTAATTTAACATGTGGAACTCTCCATACGATTTTGTCCAATGTTAATTTCCATTCTAAAGTCGCATCAGTTGTACCATCCACAGCTTTAATAATGTCTTTATCGTTTGAAGATCTTAATAAAACCAATTCTTGTTTAACATTTAATATTATTTTTCTGTAATCTTCAGCAAAACCGAGCAATAAACGTAATGGAATGTAGAAATCAAATATTCCCTTTGAATTTGGACTGATTGTATCAATTGTAGGTTCAACCCATCCGGCGGGTTTTAATAAATTAGTATCATTCGGTGATATAGATGTTAATCCTTTTAAAGTTGTTGCAATACCTACTTTTTTAGTGGAATCTACTGTAACACCTGATATTTCATATCTGATTTCATCAAACAGGAAAGCCATCGCGTTATTTATAAATGGAACTTTTGTACCTACACTATTGTCCTTTTTTGTTACTTTTCCTTCGATATACAAGTAACTTTCACATGGTAGTGTGTAAATGTCTTGATGTTGTATAGGAATACGAATTTCGTCGTTATTGCTCGATTTTGATGAAGTGTAAGGGTTGTGGGTGTGATATTCTTTTTCCCATAGGGTTTCGTCGAATGTCGGACCCTGCGCTATATCCAGTATATCCATAATCGGTTAATTTTAATCCAATTCTCTCTAAGAAACGAATGTTCTCGCGTGTTAACTCCTCCACAGCTGAAGAGCTACTAATACGATTCCCCGTAGGTTGTCCACTTTTAAATGATAAACCCATGGTTTTTGTATTAAAGTGTCGATTTTAAATGTAATCTAACTGTAATTGGCTCTTCTCGGAAATCTATCAAGTTACCGTCTTGATCCAATACGTTCAACACGATGTCTGAAATGAAAGTGGTGTTCAACGGCAGATATACTAGGTTTTGTGGTTTTTCAACAATTTTAAATCCTGGAGGTACACTCGGGTAAAAAGTATGTATTATATGAGTATTTGCTCCATCTCTGTAAGCTCCCTGTATAATGTTACAAGTTATATCTATACTATTAACTTTTAGTATAGTTACAGTTTGTTTACCAGAATGTGTTTGATTTGGTTCTAAAATTGCCCCATCTTTGGGAAATCCTAACAATTCACCAATTGAGTGTTCCTGAGTAAAATCTATATAATATTTGGAGTTAATTTCAGCTTTCATCGTATTGTTATTACCTTTTAATGTTATATTGTCTTTTCCCATTTTATTTTGCAAAAATTCATTAATATGATCAATTTCATAAGAACCTGTGGGTAAACTGCAAACTTCTAAGTCTGTAAACTTCTCACTGGCATCTTTTCCTTTATAATAATGCAATAAGTTATTTTTACCTTCCGTAACATTGGGAATAGAGTTGTAAGTTGTAAAATCCAACAGTGCCGCTTCCCAAAATCTTCCTTTTTGCAAGCGTAACGCTGGAAAAAGGATACTTCTTAAAGTGGACGATTTTCCTGTTAATGATACCGTATAGGATGACATGTCAATGGTGACTGATACTTTTAGCTAGGAATTCCAAACATAAATGACCACATATTAATGTGTTATCAGGTTGTTCTCTTTTATAGTTGTAATATATGTTTTTAGCAGATTTAAAGTAATGCTCGAGTTCTTTAGGTGGTGGTAAATTGCCAAAACTATCAAAGTAATAAATATTATCACCTAATTTCTTATAACAAACCCAATGAGTGCCAGGACCTTCAGAATTGTCTAAATTTACAATACCGGTTTCGTTTTTCCACATTTTAACTGGTAAAGCATCTTTCATAAAGACACCGCGAAAAAAAGGTATTTTTAAACATGAAATGTATTTAAATAATTCGATATTTGTTAACGCTTTATGTGGTATTACTAATTGATTTCTTTTATTTAATATGCACGATACGGTCTTAGGTATAGTCCTGCCCCGTTTTTTACCATTGACCATACTGTTGGTTTTTTGCTACCCTTTCTGGTGGAACGTCGTTTTCTTCTAATATTCCCCCCATGTTTTGTCTTTGCCGATCTCCTTTTCACTCTTCTTCTCCTTTTTCCACCTCCTACTGCTGTTTTAGCCTTCATACCTGCTGTTACCGCTAAAGCTGCTGCTTTTTCTGCAATACTAGCGTCACTAGACTTTACTCGTTGCCAAGCTATATCCGCGAGCTTTTTATCAGCTATTGATCTATTTTTTGTATCGCTAAATGTGGAATATGCTATATCGTGTTCTTTACAAGCCTGATCTAACTTATTTATGCCTGGATCGCCTCTTTCCAGTCGTTTTTTCAATTTAGTTCCTGGTCCGCAATACTGATAGCCTCCCGGTATGTGAAATTCGTATGGTAAAGCGTCTATTGCTCTATTTACGACAGATCCTACTGGAATTCGATTTAAAGCTTTACTTAACAGAGAAACTGCTGTGGACGTGATACCGCCTCCTTTCCGTATAGTGTCTCGATATGGACTGGTGTAATGAAATGCCATGATTGTCTTTTATATTCGAAAAGCGTAACCTATGTGTTACCTCTATGACAGGTTGCACATAAATGAAGTCATTTATTGAGTTATTTATTATAAATTTCTCGTTTAATATACTCACCTCTCATGGATTCATCATAAGGATTATGCCCCGATTTTCCTTGAAGAATATCTGGTGTAAAATGATTGTGTAAATCAAATATCGCATTACCTAAAACTTTTACAAGAAAATTAACAGTGACAGCATTATCTACATGTTCAGGGTCTTTAAGGTTTGTTATACGTTTATTATTACAATTATACACTTTACTATCATTTAATGATGTTGTAATGGTCTGTCCTACAGTTGCAGCATCATTTGGATCTCTTCCATTATGCAAGTTTTTTATTACTTTATTATTACATGTAAAAAATCTTAAAGAATGATCTGGATCTAGATGTACGGTTTGTGATAAAGCAGCTGCATCTCGAGCATTATAACCCAAACTCATATTTGATAACGGTTTACCCATGCAATCCCAAGCATTATTTTTGTATGTTAATAAATTAAATTTTTCATTACCTTGAACAAATTCATCCCCTTGCTTCGATACTACTTGATCTTGTTTTACAAAAGAGGTTGTTTCTTGTTTTAAGGTTTCCATCATTTGACCCACTGTTGCACCATCTGATGGTGCCGAACCATCTTTAACATTTGCTAAACAATTACCAAAACAATCTATAACCCCTACATCACGTATGATACAATGATCTTTAATATATTTTAGATTTACAGCATCGTTTTCAGTTTTCGGATAACCTATATCATTAATAACAAATTTATAAAAAGAAAATCCATCTTTTGTCTTTTCAGGTATCAAGGAATGTAAATAGCGTCTATTCACGCTGTCTTTTGCATCTTTAGGGTCATCTACGTTGGATATACGTTTATTGTTAGCACTATACGTTTTTCCATTGAATTTTAACGTATTTTTTAATTCAGATGACAAATAACCTTTGTTTATTGAATCACCGTTTTCATTTGGTTTACCAACGTTGATAATTCTATGATTTTCTGCATCATATGTGTTATTGTGTAGTCTTAATGTTGGTGATAGCTTTTCCTTTAATATTTTTAAATTTACTGCATCGTTTTCGTCCGTGGGATCTTTTATGTTTTTTAACCTTTTATTACTAATATCATAATCTCCTTCAGGTGTTTGTGGTAAACCAGCACCTCTTTTTAAGTTATTCGCGTAATATAATCCATCCGAGGAATACCGTCCGAACTTGTCGACACTCATGGTGCAACTGAATAGCATTTTAGGGAGTAACGCATTTTTATGAGATTACCCCGCGGTTTCTAAGTTCATCCACTAAAGCCACCCATTCGTTTTCCAATCCAGTATGACCCGCTTCTTTGGCTTCATGTATTAGTTTCATTCTATCCACCAATTTATTGATATTATTGTAATAAATTACGTTTGTATTGTATAGTTTCTTCATCAATCCTTTACCGGTGACTGATTTGCTTCTTTTTCTCGGTTCTGGGGAACTTAAATCAAAAGTGGATGCTACTAATCTTCTTTTTACAGGTTTTCTTCTTATAATCGGTATTAATTTGGAAACAAAATCTTTATATTTTACAGATTTATTTCTATATATGGGTGCTTCAGGTAAATAATTTCTTTTATATGCATTAGTTTGTTCCAAAATTTTGCTATACACTTCCAAATCATCATTTTTTACCAATGCTTTTAAAGGTTTATTTTCAAATAATAATTCAAATAGTCCCCTTGTTCCCTTATATATTTGATCACCTACGTGAATATTATCATGTTCATCGACATCTAATTTGCTATTACCAATCATTACACCTTCTTTGGACATTCTTGCTCCATAACTGTGGTATTTTTTAGTAGAATCAGTTCCAATTAACAGTTTTAACAAGTATTTTCTTCCTAAAGGTCCTTTCGTATGAATATTTTCACCCAATAAGCTTATGTTTGATGGTTCTCCTTCTGTTTTTTTCTTCTTCACTCGCTATAGATACCACTTCTTCTTCACTACCAGCATATACATCTTCTCTTTCTGCCGTTGTATCACTAAATATGGAGGCTTCCGGGTCCTCATCGCTAATATCTTCTGATATTACACTTTCCCTTTCATATTGTGTTATCGGAGCAATAATATCACCTTGAAAAGAAGGTTTAGTCAATTTCTTGTTCAATTGTTTCAAAGGTTCTGTAATAGGTTTAAAAGTAGATTCAAGAAATTTCTCCCTTTCGCTGATACCTAACTTTAACGCTCTGTTTTTAGCCCGAATTGAATCACTAAGTGATTTAATTTCCTTTACTAACTTTTCTTGGTTAACCATGTTTGTAGCAAGACGTGCTGTACAAGAATGATTGTGTGATATAGTGGTTAGTGAATTAATATAAATTTATCGAAACCTATCCTGTATCGACCGTTATTTAGTGGTTGTTCCTTCATAATTGTCAAAAATCCATAATTTTCAGCCCAAGCCTTACCACATATGTCTTTAAACCGTTCATATGACATATCCGCATTGACATGATCGTAATATATGTGTTTTAAGTTGGTTTCATCCTGTTTGAATACAATTAACACATTTGCGTTGTCTCTTATCAATTGTTTTGGTATTTTACTATAAGTCTGACCTATGTAAATGCTATCTATATTGTTATGTCGCCCCATAGCGAAATAGCTCCTGATAGTGTTTTGGTTTTCACAGGATACATCATCAAATATAAAAACTGAAAATGGTTTAGCTTCATGCGGTTGCATTACGCTTTCACTTGCATCAAACTTGTAATATTTCACTTCTGGCACATTATTAAATATTTTTTCTAATAATTGGTATTTGGGTTGTTGTAATGATTTGGAAAAGACATACAAGTTATTGAAACGCAATCCTTTTGGGTTTGTAATCAAATTGAATACTACATTTGTTTTACCACAATTGGATGGACCGGTTACAAGACAACGCACCGTGTTTGGTAACAAAACACCATGTTTACCGCTGTTTAATTCCGAATTGTCCACCGTGAGTTCATCAATATTATTAATAGTAAAACTATCCTTTTGCTGTATTATCTCCATCCTTTGTAAAGGTTAAACCTAAAATGATGCTCCATCATTATATGAGATCCTTTTTAGGTATCCAAGAATCTTCACTCTTATTAAATCCTAACCATCGCACTTTAACTTTATCTTTTTTCCGTTGCAACACCTTTTCAACGAGATATACATCACCTACTGTGGATTTTAACATTTCATGTCCATAAAACCCTCCTTCGAGCAATTGTCCTTTATTATCTTTTAAAATGTAAGTTTCTGGTACTGTAGGTTGCACCTTAAATACGGTAAAAACCTCATTTGTCCAATTAGGCAGATATCTTTTACTGAATACACCTTTGTATTTGCTTATTCGCACTTTATCACCAACATTAAACACTTTAGGCTTTAGTTTTTCAACTTTTGGTTTAGTATTCATTTTTATACGTTTTAATACAAGTTTTTCATTTTTACTAGTCACTTGGTTCGGTTTCATACCAATTGTTCTATGGAACTTGTTATTGTAATCTTTTATTAGTTTTGGTAACATATCAATCCATACGTGCGATCCTCTGTTTGAAAACATCTTGTACATAGCACCTTTTAAAGTTCGATTGAATCTTTCTATGATTGATGCTTTTACTTCTGAATTAGTCGAATAATGGTTTATATTGTGTTTTTTCATTAAATTTGAAAATTCTTTATTAAAATATTCTTTACCATCATCGGTTTGTAAATGTTTTATGGTATTTTTGTCTCTCTGTATCGCAGTTTCCATGGCTTTTGTTACACTCTTGCCGGTTTTATCTTTTAGCGGTAAAGCATCTGCCATTTTTGTAAAACAATTGATAATAGTCAATATATATTTAAATCCTTTATTTTGTTTACTATAAGGAATCATTTCGATTAAATCAGCTTGATATAGATCATTCATTCCTTTTATAACAGTATTTCTTCGGGGAAATTTTCTCCTAGCCGGTTTATGAAGTTCATGAACAATTTTTTGTTTCAAATCCATAATTTTATCCTTCCTCATTCATGGATGAAGTAAAAATAAATTTTTTATTACATTATACCCATATTTAACTGGGTCAAGGTCATTCAAATTGATGTAAAAAAATGGGGAACACGGCGTTGGACTTGCCGTGTTCCCCATTTTTTTACGGAAGGAAAAGGAATTTAGGTTGAAGAAGGACGAAGAGGGACGAAGAATAGGTTAGTTGTTGATAGGGTTGAGAGAGTAGTGGCCAAAAGGAAGAGTATCAATTTGGTTTTCCATAATGTGACGTTTGTCATCTTTGTTTGACAATGCTTTTTTCACTTCTGTAACACTGTACACTTTGTGTTTTTCACTCCTTATGGTGTTGAATTTAGCAGTCAAGGTGGTGTCGTTAAATAAACAGTTTTTGTATTGTTCAAAGTTTACATTTTTCTTCAAATAACTTGTCTTCACACCTTTTGCTTTTTTGGTGGTAGATGTTTCTTCTTGATGTCCTTTATATACTTTAAAAGAATATAATTTAGACATTAGTGCAACGATTTCTTCCATGCTTGCTCCATTGCATTCATCTTTGAATTTGCCTAAAACTTTCTTATTATTTTCATTAAAGTTCGGGTGATTTCTTGGGTAGTCGGAAAAATCAAAATCATTTTTGTGTATGAACGTCCGAAGATCTTCATACATGTCTAAAGTTTTTATCCAATACACAAATGCATCAGTGTCCATGTATGCTATTCCTATGTTGTCACGGCCATAGTAGTCAACCATCTTGTTATAATGGAAATCGTACATATTTGTTTTTGAAATATCCAATATGCACATTCCTGCATACAACGGTCGATCCATAACAATTTTGGTTTTCTTCATGCTCACGGCAACGAGGTTTTCATTTATTATCATTGTCGATCCGAAGTTTGGTTTCTGCACTAGTTTTTCCAATTTTGCAGGGTCTGAAACTAATTTTACAATCTTGTGTTTCCTTTTGTTCTCCAATGTTTTTCCAAATATGGCATTGTTCATCAATTTAAAAAAGTCCTTTTGAAATGCCGATGTTGCTCTAGCTCTTCTTGCGGTGTTTCCATCGATGTAGGATTTTAGCCAGCATGATTGAGAGAATTGTAATACTCGGTGAATTTTTGTTATTTTCAGTCCTAACTCCAACGCTTGTTGTACAACCCAGTAGTGCGCCACATAACGATTTTTGTTGTTTAATGTCATCATAAGTTTGGGCCATTTACCTGTTGGTGATACTTCAGTTTTTGCCAACAGCGGCAAGTCATAATGATGATCGTGGAGTGTTTGCGGGTATTGAAAATCGCAATCTAAAATATATCCAGTGTCACCTTCTTTGGGAATATCCATAATATTTCCAATTGAATCTGGGTTTATCCATTTAAAGTCTCCATGAGGTAGCGGTTTAGACATGGCCCAACCGTACAAATTATTCGCATCAAAATAGCCAAGAAAAATCTAATCTTTAGTTTCATCATAGTTTGGTAGAAATTTATTGTTAGCTTTGACATGTCTTGTAACGGCCTGGGTCAATCCACCGCGTACACCCGATTCAATCATCAAAACCATATCGATGTCGGTTAATAGTTCCAACTTGCACTTGGTGGATTTTAGCATCGCCTGCCATGCTAAGCCGGGAGATGTAAACGAATGAAGGGGGTCCAGTCCATAGGCGTCGAAGCAAGTGTTGCGAAATTCTTCCATTATGTCGCAGAGAAGTGTCACATCCAGTTTCATGTAAAAATCAGAATATTCACCAAGATTTTGCATGCCTAATTCATTCCACACATTGCAGGCGTGTTCGTAGTCTTCGTTAGTGATTTCACATCCAGTCAATTTACTGGTGAATGCTTCCCTCGGCGGTAGTCTTCTTTCTTCGTAACGTTCCGGGCTGTCGATGTAGTCATAGGGGAACACCCCTTTCCGTAGAACCAAATTCATCTTGTCCTGCGGAACAATTTTACTTGTTTCCCTTAGATCGTGTCTCCTTAGGTTTTCAGTCAGTTTACTTAGACTAGAAGGCATAAATCTAAATGAATCAACAAATCGGAGTTTAATTTTTTTATCTACAGTTTTTGAAAAACTAATAAATTTTTCTGTCGTTTCTGCCAATACCTCTATTTTCCCATCATCTCTACCTAATTCAGGTATGATAAAATGTGAATCGTACCCGCTAAGGTTGTTTAAGACCACTGGAATAAACTTTGGTAACTTGTAATTTACATTGCATCTATTACACGCTGCACCTCTGTACTGTCCAGTCAAATGATCGTGGTCTTTAACTTTATGGTTGTCATCTGTAAACTGGTTCTTGCACAAATAACAAATTCTTGCCAAGTCATGTTGTTCCTCCTCTTCATAATCCAATGGTGTCATCGGTACAATATTGTCAAACATAGCTTGCACTTTCAAAGCAATCTCATATAATTTGTCAAGAAAAATCTTTGGTGCGTTTTCACCTCGGTATAATACAGGTGTTGATGAAAGTCCATAATCTTGTAAATGTTCCTCAGTCAAGGTAGATTTTACAATTAAACAAAAACTATTGGCTTTATGCTCTTGATATTTTGTCCTCCTATTGATTTCTTCTTCCGCCACATCTTCCGGTATGAGTATCGATTCAAAATCAGCATACACCACAAATGGAACTCTGTACTGATGAGCAATTTTTTCAAATTTTACTATTGAACGATTGGCAGAAGGTAAACTAACTTTTACTTCATAATTGTCATTACAAAGCCTCTGGTGTTCCTGTAGCCACTGACGTCCACCTCTTCTTAAATCACTATTTACAAAACAGAAGCAACGCTTACAAACTGTAATTTTATGCTCGTTTTTTGTTAGTTGTGCAACTACAAGTCTTTCAAAGTCTTTTATATATACATAGTGGGAAATTTCCCCTTTCGTAATTAACAATAAATCAGTGTGATTCCTTAATTCTGTTTTTACAACCTTTTTTTTTTTTTTTTTTTTTTTTTTTTTTTTTTTTTTTTTTTTTGAGGGAGAGGCGGAAAAATGCATTACGCACACAGGTGGCCAGCCTGTAGTGTGGGGCTCCCCTAAAAAACGGGTTTACCCACTAAAAAACCTCCTCTACTCTTTAGGAATCTAACCTGGAATTGTTTATCACATTACGTCAGGCTAGGCCTAAATTTGGCTTACGCCCGTCGGGCTCGCTCCTTATCCAGCCGCTCTATCAAGGGATCTGGGCCACTTCGCGGTCCAGATCGGTTTTCTTTTCCAGGAGGATGCCCCGGACGAACTGTGACAAACAATCCCAGTTGCCCTCATCCTCCAAAATCTTTTGGCAGACCGAGTCCACCGAAAATGCACCAAATATTTGTGTGGCCTCCAGGCGGGGCCCTTCCCAACGGGGACATCGGAAGAATGTGTGTTCCGCATCGTCGGGAACACCCGGGCAATAAATGCAGTCCGGTGAACCGGTCTTTCCCATCCGGTTCAGGTACGACCGAAAATAGCCGTGACCTGTCAAAAATTGGGTCAGGTAGTAGTCCAGCTCCCCATGCCGCCGTTCCACCCATGGTTGGACCTGCTTGATAAGTCGCGCAGTCCATCGTCCTCGGGTGTCGTGCTCCCAGCTGTGTTGCCACTGCTGGAAGGTTCGGGAGCGCTCCTCTGTTCTTGCCGTGTCCTTGCCGATCTCGCCTTGTCTCTGATAAATCGCTTTCCTCTCCCCTGCCAAGAGCTTGACAGGGATGACTCCGGCGACCACCAGGACGGCAGGCTCGGACACTGTCCGGTAGGCGGAACACACCCTGAGCGCGGCTTGACGCTGAACCCGGGCGAGTCGCAGCCTGTAGCACTCCTTATCTAGAGCGCCTGCCCACACCTCTGCCCCGTAAAGGAGCACGGACTGGACCGCGGACATCAACAGACGTCTTCTGCTGGATCGGGGACCCCCGACATTGGCCATCAGCCTACTAAGGTGAGTAACTACCTTAGCGGCCTTGTCCGCCGTACGGAAGATCTGATCCCTCCAGCTTAACTTGGTGTCCACCATAACCCCAAGGTATTTGGCGGCACGAGTTGATGTGACCACCTCCCTTCCCACTCTAAACGGGACGACGGTGTCGATCCTCTTCTTCGTGGGAATCACGATCTCCGTCTTACTAAGAGCAAGCGAGAGACCGTGATCGGACATCCAGTTGTTGACAACCCGCATAACTCGGTTCAACTTTAGTTGGGCCAGCTCAACGTTGCGTGCAGCAATGAGAGCTGCGACGTCATCGGCGTACCCAACCAAAGTGGTTTCCTCAGGCATCTCGGACCTCAGGAGGCTGTCATAGGCAACGTTCCAGAGATCCGGGCCGAGTATTGAACCTTGTGCGGCACCAGAAGTGACTTCCATCGTCCGCGTTCCGTCCCTTGTGTCATAGATCAGGCTTCGAGAGCGTAGATAATCCTCGATGAGCCGCAACAGATATGCAGGAATACGAAAGGTGTTGCGAAGCGCATCCAACATATCGACCCACCTCGCCGAGTTGAAGGCATTCTTGACATCAAGCGTAACAAGAAGCACTACTCGGCGGGAGAAATGGTTGTGGCTCTCGGCTCTCTCCACAGCTCTCTGAACTTCGGTGACAGCGTCGATCGTTGACCGTCCCTTTCTGAAGCCGTACTGACGGGGGCATAAGTCCCCGGCAGCTTCCACGGCAGAAGTCAGGCGGGAACGGATCAGCTTCTCGAACAGCTTCCCAGCCGTGTCCAACATGCAGAGAGGCCTGTGGGACGACGGCAGTTCGGGATCACCTTTGCCCTTGCTGATCAGTACAAGCCTGGCTGTTTTCCAGGGAGCCGGAAACACCCCTTCTACCAAACAGGCATTGTACATTCTCAACAACAAGTCAGCGTTAATTGAAAATACTTTCTTTAAAGCCTCACTGGGAATCCCGTCCGGGCCAGGAGCCTTGTTGCTCTTCAGGGAGAGAACGGAGGTTTCCAGCTCCTCGAAAGTGAAGAGTGGAACGTCCTCTACCCGTCCGAAGTCAACCAGCGGTCGCTGTGGATGTTCAGGAAACAACGCAGCGACGATCCTCCCCATGGTGGCGCCCTCCATGATGGAAGGTGGAGAGCGGGCGCCGAGTTTCTGTGTTACAAGTTTGTAACCCAGGCCCCACGGGTCGGAGTCAACGTCGTCACGAAGTCTCCTCCAGCTATTCGCCTTGCTCCTGTTTATCGCCTGGCGGAGAGATTTTCTCGCAGCTTTATAGGCCTCCGACTTACGAACTCTGTCTGCGGGAATTCTCGCTCTTGTGGCGGCTCGTCTAGTTCTTAAACATGTTCTTCTGAGTTCCGCAATCTCTTCAGTCCACCAGTAAACGGGTTGTTTGTCGCGTCGGGGTTTCCTTCGCGGCATAGACTGGTCGCAGGCCGAGACGATCAGTTCCATCGTGGATGTTACTAGTGCCTCGGCCCCAGCCTCACCAGGATTCCCCTGTGCTCCCCGAGAGATGACTTCGGTGAACTTGACCACGTCCAGTTTGTTGGTGTTCCACCGGCGTGGCCCTTCCCGAAATGCGGAAACTCGACGATTTGCCTGATCATGCAGGTCAAAAACGATGTATTGGTGGTCGCTACCCGTGTAGTCCTCCACAACCCTCCAGCCTGAGATCCTCGGAAGGAGCGACTCAGACGCAAAGGTGACGTCGGGGATCGTGCCTCTCTGCCCGGGGCGCCGAAAAGTAGGTGTGTCGCCCTGGTTGAGGACGACAAGACCGGCCCTGGCGATGAAATCCAGGATGTATTTCCCCCGGGAGCTGGTTGAGGGCATTCCCCACTCGACGGCCCTGGCGTTGAAATCGCCACCAACGACGACATGCCCGGTGGTGCCAAGAACGCACTCCTCTAGGCTATCTATCTTGTCGCGGAAGTCCTGGACGGCCTCGTTGGGTGTGAGGTAGCAACTGAAGATAGTCACGTCCCTACACCGAACCCAGACGAATCCTCGGCCGCGCCCGTGACTCCGCACCAAAACATCTCGTGTATTACGTGCCCAAAATGCAGCAGTACCGAGGCTGTCCGAGATCCAAATGTTTGGGTCTCTGTCCCGATACTGTTCACTGATAAGGAGCGCGTCAGCACCAAGTTCTCGGGCGAGCTGATCTAGAAGGTTATCAGCTCCCCAGGATCTATGAAGGTTGGCCTGGAGGATGCGAATTACCGGCCGCTGCCTTTTGCCTGTTCAAGTGCGGCTCTGAAGGCACCGCACTGACCAGACCCGGGTAAGTGACCGAGGGCACTGGAGCCTGAATCCTTGCAGAGGAAGCAGGAGGGGCTCGAGGAACATTCCTTACGTTTGTGGCCTTGGCTTCCACACTGGAAGCAGTTGGCACTCCTGTCGGGCCCTTTACAGTTTCGGGAGGAGTGGCCGAAACCGAGACAGCGGAAGCATCTCGAAACTACCACCCTCCGTTTGAGCCTGCAACTAACCCAACCAACTCTGAGGTGCTGAAGGCTAAGCAGCTTATTGGCGTGCTTTTCGCTCATCTCAGCAACACCATCCGGAGTTGACTTCGGTTAGGCTTTGTCAGCCATACCCTCACTCCATCGGCCGGTATCTCCGGGAGTGCCACCTGGATCGCACGGGTCACCTCATCTTCGGTGGAGAGGACATCAAGGTCCCGAATCTCGACCGAACACTTCGGTTCTAGGGCCTTGATGGAGCCTTTGTCCCCAAGTGCAGTCTTGAGGGAAGCGGCAAAACCGATCTTGTCACTCGACTTCCCCAGTTCGAGGAGGACATCCCCGTTCTGGGTTCGCCGAATAGACTTGATAACGGTGTCGGTCTCTTCCGGTTTGGCCTGCGATCTAATCTGACCCAGAACATCGGCAAAAGATCGCCCCCCTAAGGGCTTGATCAAGATTGCCTCCGTCCTGGGCTTCTTAGGCCTGGGTTGTTTAGGCTTTCTGACAGACTTGCCAGAGGCCTCCCCAACCGGGTTTGAGACTTGCGTCCGCTCCACCCTCGACGCACTTTTCGAAGCTGCCTCCGCTTGCTTCTGCCTCCTCCTTTCTTTCTTAGACAGGCGCGTCTTCCAGCCCCCCAAAGGTGTTGAGGCAGAGTTTGCTGCCAAGGCAGGATTAGCCGCCGGAGCAGGAACCTCTGCAGGAGTAGCCGCTGGAATCACGGCAGCGCCCGGGGCGGATTCAGTAGCCTGGACAGGAGATGTCTGCGATGCCGCAGTGACAAAAACCGGTCTCGGCACTGAGTCCACCTCAATAAGCTCAGGGCTTCCCGGCGAAGAACCGCTCTGCCTCTTCTTTCGCTTTCTGGCTTGAGTCTGGGACTCAGCCAGATGAGCTTGAGGTGAAGCAGAGATGACTCGGTTCGTGACATCGCGCTCCTGCTTCACTGCCTTTAGCCTGATTTTCCGGCATTCCTCGATTTCTTCTAGAGCATCTTCGAGTTTCGGGATCCCCTCTTTTATCGCCTTGTTTATGTTCTTTTGAATTAGGAGGACCTTGGCCATCTCCTTCAAAAGAACTTTCATCTTCTTCAGACATGAGTCTTCCTCCTCGTGGGCGTCGTCCTGCTGCTGCCGAAGCATTTGCAGCTCGAATGCCGCACGAAGAGGGCTCTTCCTGGGAGGGATTCCTTGCATCCTGGCTAGAGGTGTTACCGGCTCGGTCACACCCATACCCAGATCAACCTCATCTTTCTCCTTTCCTGTTACGGCCGATGATCCAGCGACACCAGCAGCCTTGAACGGGGCCGGCGGAGGGGAGGTTTTAATTCCAACCGTCGGCGTCCCAGTCTTTGAGGTCGGAGACCTCTGCACAAGTGAGCTGCGCCTAAAAGCAGCCTGTTCGTTCTCCTTTCCAAGATTCGTGTTTTGCAGTTGACAATCCATACTGTTTTGTAACCAGCGCATCGTGCGGCAAGAGGCGGCCCTTCATCGGCCGGGAGCGGGTACACCCTCGGAGGTCTACCCCCCGTAGGAGATAAGACACCCCTACCCCGGGACTCCGGGGCCCGAACCTCCGTTTGCCCAGCACCGATACACAAAATGTGCCGGACGTGCTGGGGGTCGCACCGTGGCAATGCAGAGTCCGATCCCTGCATCCATGCCGCACTCCCTGACTAAGGTCCGAAGCGGCTGGCTTCTGACGACACACTGGAGGAGACCATCGGCAGTGCGAGGCACACATCAGTCCCTGCAACACAACAGGGACACTCCCAGGACCCCCCAGCATGCGCCGGTCGAAAGAAGGTGGAAAGACACCCTTGATTCGGGGTCGAAAACAAGAAGGTGAGCAAGGTTAGCTCAGGAAAGAATAAAGACGGTGAGCTAAGACCTGAAAGATGAGAAGAAAGGCCTTAGCTCGGGAAGAACTGTGAGGAGGGTCTCACAGCTTGGCTCAGGTACCTCGGGGTCGCCAAGAAACACCCGTACAGTGGAAAGCCCACTGCCCCTGAGGGGGTTTTTACAACCTTAATTGGATACACCGTGTTAGAATCATCCAAACCAAAAATATTTACACTAACACCTACATTTCTTTTTTCAAATTTACAAACATCTTTAATATTTACAGGGTATGACATTCCTTGAAAGTTATATCTAGTATTTACACGATCGTAGTGCCTACTCACTCTGCATGGGTGTTGATTAGGCAAAATATATTTACAAAGCATGGCATATTTAAAACATTCTTGATCTTGGTTCTGTACATTTATACAACTTTTAGTTTGTTCAATTTTCTTGGGTAGAGGGATGTAACTGCTTCCTCTCATACCGTATCCGTGTTTTTGAACTCTAAGATCTAAACCTTCTATTGACACCAACCTCCATCCTGACCCTCGACCTTGGTGTTCTTGCAATTTCACCAACAATTCCGCAATACATTCATCAATAATATTTTTCAAGTCAGAAGTAAACATAAGTGTGCGATTTTTTGTTACAAAGCCTCTTAATTCTGTTTCTAATTCAGTGTTAATAAACAATGCGTCTAATACTAGTCCGAATTTTATAAAATTTAGTCTTGCCAATTCCTCTTCCAAAGTCTGTTCAATTAATAATTTTGCTTGGTTTAAAAAGTTATCCAACTCAAGATGTTCGTTATTAATTTTGAAATGTACTACCTTTTGACCAGGTAAAGCTGTAGTACGTAGAGATCTTGTTCCGTCGTCTTCTTCCGGTTCAATGTCCATGTCCAGTTCAGTGTCCATATCTGTGTCCAGGTCCGTCCGTGCTGTGGTTGTTCCAGCTCCTGATGCTCCAGCGCCTCCGAACTGTATGACGCTGGGTCGTCTTCTTTGCATCATTTGGAGCTCGCTCTCCCAGTAGTCAAGCCTTCGATGGTGTTCGGCTAAAAATTGGTCAAGCGAGTCCAAATCTCCTTCGCTGACTTGCACATCCGCCGTCTCCTCCGCTTCATGCAATTCTTGATGGATCTGCAGGATCACTTCGTCTGGGAAAAATTCCCCACAAATATGGCAAAGAAGCATTTTTTAATACTTATTGCCAAGAGCGCCTTTGGATGTTAACTCCACGAAAGTTTACCAAAGAATGAGAGACGCTCTTGACCGACCTCCTTTTATAGCGGGTGGTGGGGGGTGATCTTGGGAAAACCCGTTCTGCGCATGCGCAGAACAAATCTGCACATGCACAGAACAAAATGTATATATGAATATATTTTATTTACACTTTGGTATTTAGGACAAATATATAGGTCAAGGCCACCTTAAATCTGGTAAAAAAGAGGGAACACTGGATAAGAGATGGTAGTAAGATTGACTTTATAACAAATACTTTCAATAATATGTCAACAGGTTCGAAAGTTAAATATTTTTTATTATTTACAGCCCAACTTGTTTAAAACTAAAACTTTTAAATATGTATGTTTCAGCAAATGCTTTTGGCACACTTACCACATGCCAAAACTCAAAAAATGTACAGAATTAAGATTGATCTCGCGGGGAAATACTATTCAATTGAAATTTCGATATCCGGTTATATAATCATATGGACTTGGTGCTAAGAAAAGGAGTGTTTCCTTATGATTATATAACCATCAATTTACTTTTAAAAAGCTTCGATTGGTGGTAGACATGTTTCATCGAATTTTTCTACTCCGGTTATATAATCATATGGAAACACTCCTTTTCTTAACACCAAGTCCATATGATTATATAACCAGATACCAAAATATCAATCGAATAGTATTTCCCCGAGAGATCAGCTGAATCCTGTACTTTATATGAGTCTTAGCGTGTAGGAAGTCTGGCAAAAGCATTTGACCAAAACGAAATATATTTAAAATTTTAAGCTTAAACAAACTAGCGAGTATAAAAATAAAAATATTTCCTAACCATTGACAACCTGTTAACATATTGCAGTGTTAAAGTATTTGCTATTGAGTCAATCTTACCATCACCTCCGATCCAGCGTTCCCTCTTTCTTACCAAATGAGACTGAGGCTTGACTACCCGTATATATGACGTTTCCCCCACCACTAATGCTCTCCCCCACCACAATCAATTCTCAAAAGTGGGTCAAGGCCATCGAAAATTATTATTTTGAACGGAGGATAGAGCATCTGCTGCTCTATCCCCCGCTCATATTCTTTTTTCTTCTTTTTACAGTTTTATAATTTTTATGGATTTTTGTAAAATGCAAAACAAAAAAAATATTTACAAAAAAGTTATTTACAAAGGTGAAACTTCATCACCGCTATCCTCGTCATCACTACTCTCCAAAAATAATCTTCTACTACAAAATACAAGTCTTTTACACAACGACATTCTGTCCAATATAGCTCCTACTTGAGGGGTGTTCTGATCTTTATTTCAAAAGGGTGAAGGAATAATTTTTCCCACTCTGTTCTGCAAAACCTCAATCAAGTTAAAGTTCAAGTCCTAGTTTAACACTTGGTTGGGAGAATTACATTAGTTTGATACTTATTTCTACCGTTACACTTGCTCCATTTTCAAAAAGATATAAATAATATAATCCTGGATACTGTTCTTTTTCATGTCCTGCATGTTCCTTAATAAAGTCAAAAGCCAATCTTTTTGAATATTCATTATGAAACACTTCTCTTACACAAACAAGAATTTTTTCTTCCAGAAATTTCACTTGGATTGTTGTTAGTTTGCTTACATCATCCTTATCTATCAGGGGTAGCTTGTAGGTAAAAGTATTTGGCGGTAGTTTGTGCGTTCTATTAAGTAAACAACAAAATTTTTTATACAATTTCTGCTCATTGTCTGTAATACTATTAATACCAAGCAGATTATAGTAAGAAGGATCATAAGGTATACGACAAGACATTTTTAGAACCAGTCGGCACGAGAGCTGGAGCTAAAATGAGAAGTGCGTGCAACCCAGCCGCCTTATATCCCCACCGGGTAACCACGCCCAAGGTGTCCTAAGATATTTATGTAAATTTAAGGTAGCACTAAAACGGTGCTGCCTATATTTTAAATAATTACAAATATTTTCCATCCTTAAAATTTCACAGTTTAAAACTTGTCAGAGACCAACAAACTGAAACAAATTTAATACTTTTAAATATATTTGTTTCATCAGATGCTTTTTTAACACATATGGCAACACTAAAAAAAAAATGTACAGAATTAAGACTGTTTCCACAAAAAAAAAAAAAAATACCAAAGTGTTACATGCATATTCAATTTAGCTCAAACACAATACAGAATTAATACCAGCATAAAATATTTCAAAATCCAAATCTTTAAAATTTATATTTCAGGTAGCACTAAAACGGTGCTACCTATATTTTAAATAATTACAAATATTTTTTCCATCCTTAAAAATTTCACAGTTTAAAACTTGTCAGAAACAAACAAACTGAAATTTTTTTTTCTAATTTAACCATTACTAAAATACATACATGACACCACTGTGCAAAATATTACCTTTATACTTATGCTACATCTTAAACAGTGGAACATCCATGTCAACCCATTGGCGGCTCGAAGGAGAATGAGATGAGTCAAACTTGCTTCAGAGGTACCTCAGTGGTAGACTGGTGGGGGGAACAGTAAGCCACTACTATTTTTAACTTGTTGTATAAGTAACAATTTCACATTACTGGCTTGGCAGCTCCACCTCCCTCGGGGGGGGGGGGGGGGCAGTTTTCGTCCGGAGCAAAAAATTTTTGGTCAAGGTAAAAATCCAAAAAAAAAAAATTTCGGGGGGGGGCGCAGTTTTCGTCCGGAGCAAAAAATTTTTGGTCAAGGTAAAAATCCAAAAAAAAAATTTCGGGGGGGGGGGTCACCTACCCCTAGGACTTTAACTCTTGGATACCTGCTACCCTTACTCATGTGTCAACATCAAATAATATTTTGTTCCACCACAGTGTGGACAGCCAACACTTAGTCGCATCTCGCTCTAAGTCCTAAGGAGTCCTCAGAACTCAGGCAAAAATCCGCCTAAGTCATGGCTGACCTACATATCGTGTGGAACAAAATATTATTTTATTCACACACAAATATGGGTCAAGGTCATCCAAAAGTTAAAAAAGAAATCCCCCCGATGCCTAAGACCGCCGGCGGTCAGAGGCATCGGGGGGATCTCAACATTTAGGGGGAGGTGATTTAATAAAAAATTATTTATTTAATTTTGAGTTTCCTTAAGGGAAACATGTTACAATAATTTGGAAGAGGCCATGCTAACCATGACCGAGGATCCCGTCTTAACCCGTAGGTACTGACTTTTGCCTAGCACACCGGTCAGTGTCAGGATCCGACGCCTCGTGCTAAAGGATGCCAACCACCCATCTAGAGTGATGAGGTCCAGTAGCGCCCCTGACCGAAAGAGGCCTAAGGGTGGATCCCCAGGGGCCTACCCCCGGGCTCGTTAGGCGCCATGCTATTGTTAGTAACAAATAATTCTTGAGGTTCTGAACCTCGAAAAATTTTTATTTTACAGAAACTGTTAAGTCTCAAAAGCCTAACACTTAAGCTGCCAATTTACGGAGGAGTACCTCCAAGATGCGAATTTAGAAAAATTTCTACTTGGGGACAACCTGTAAAGATTAGTACAAATAAATATTTTTCAACACACAACACTTAGACTAAATAAATCCAACACCAAGACCTAGCAGAAGCAGCAAGCGCAAAATAAAATATTTCTTAACACTACACATGCCATGCCTTAGACTAAAAGAATTCCCAATATAATGCGGCGCCAACATTACATTGCGAATCCTGTAGGGCAGAGCTTCAACCACTCAGCTGAAGTGTTTGAAACCAACTGCGAGGAAGCAAAGCCTCAGAGAACCGAAGCTGAGCCGGTCAGAAGTGGGGGAACCGGATCTGGTTACGTAAACAGCCAGACCTCGACACGTACTTGTTTGCGGCATTGGACAATCTCCAAGAGCCACACCTGAATACATTACTAACCGGATCTCATTATACAACATGTGTCAAGGTATGGCAACGCCTCAGGCTATGCCACCTCCTCCTCCTCCCCCGGGGGGGGGCTCACTTCTCGTCCGGAGCCAAGGGGGGGGGAGGGGGAGGGGTCTTGGGACTTAGAATATTTTTGGTCCAGGACAGTTGTAGTATAGAATTATATTTTAGCTTGCCAAACTCAGCACAGCCGGCAGAGACGGTTACGTAATGCTTATATAACAGACTGGTTTCTTGGCCAGCTTGCCAACTGTAGCTCAACAGAAGGTAAGTCAGTTTATTGCAAGCCAACAAACACGCCACACCTCGCCGCCGCGGGACTTTTCTGTGAGTAAATTTTTATTTTTCCTTCTTATTAAACTTAGCAAAACAGAACCTAGCCTGTTTTGCACAAAATTAATTTTTGTTACACTGCTACAATTACGTTTACTTAACAAATTATTTTCCACTCATTATTTAATATTTTATTCCTTACTTGTTAAGACTTAGAAACTGAAATGTTGGAAGACTGTTTGATACAAAATTACTTTTTATTTAGCTATACAGGTCTCCTAATATTTTCCTACACTTGTATTTTGCAGGTGTGGCTAAATATTTTTCGCTCACAATTTAATTTTATTCCACACAAGTGGATTTTGAACTTTACTACAAAACTGATCCATGCCCGTCTCCTACAAAATTATTTTTCATTTGGCTCTACCTCTTTTAGTCTTACATTAAATATTTCTTGGAGTTAAATTTTACACAAGTCTCTCGGTTAATTTTTCTGCACAGTACATGTTACACCTTGGACAGTTCCCAGCAAACTGTTTCTACACTTGGCAACAACAGTCCGCATTACCCCCGCCACTACTCATTCCCCCACTATAGCCCTGTTCCCCCACTACTTCCAGCTAAGGTGCAACACTTGACTGAGTGTTTCAGTTTTATCCAAACCTTACTGTGAGACACACCTATGGCTGAAACTTTGCGAGAAAAGTTATTAAGAGTAAAATTTTTGCTGGCCAAGCAAAATAATTCTGTTAAGGTGTCCAAGACTTCCACTTTAACAAAAATGAAACGTTGCTTCAAAAATAATCCAAAATTTTACTCAAGGGACACAAATATCACTATGGATGATAAAATGTTTCAGAAACTTTTAGACGAGCTAACTTTTGCCAGTAAGGTTACATTAGTGACTCCAATTCCCGACCAAGTTCCAAGATCACCTGAGAAAGAATAAAAATAAATATTTCTCAGGAAATATTTCCAATTCGAGTTACGGTAAAGGACAGACTCGGATGAGTTGTTGCAAAAATTTTGCTTTTTTCTTCCTTCTGACCACTTTACCCCCACCACCTCCTTATCCCCACCACTGAGCTGGGTACCTGGGATACCGTCTGTGTACAAGTCAGTACTTCTTCGGACGCGGCGCTGTTCGGATCGCGTGTCGTTTGTCGCACTGTCGGGTGTTTGAAGAAATTATTCTTCGGCTCTCAGTCTCTCGGTAGGTAAGTCAAATATAAAAAAAATTTTTTTTATTTGCCGGTTCTGGGTTAAGTTCAATGACCCCTGACGGATATATTAGGTCAAGAGTCTGATCGCTAGAGAATAAAAAAAATATTTTTTTTGCACTTTTGTGATTCCTCGAGAAATTTCAATTTCTCACCAAAATTTGAGGAATCGCAAAAGTGCAAAAAAAAATTTTTTTGTATTCTTGCGTGACCTTGACCTAATTAACGTCAGTGACGTCATCATGATGACGTCGGCGGTAATGACGTAATCATTTATGTGACGTCATGAGACATCATATGACGTCATTGGTGCCGTCATTAGTGACGTCATTGATGACGTCATCACTGCTGACGTCATCATGATGACGTCATGGCTCAGAACCGGCAAATCTGCACTACTTTTGAGATATTTGAGTTTAAAAATTTTAAATGGCGCCATTTTGAAAATAGAAATCGGACAAAAATAATTTTTTTACTAAAAATGGACATTGATGTCATAAAGGTTCATGCCAAATATGAACGTAATACAACGAACAGTCACGGAAATAAAAATTATTATGTATTAAAAACAAAATGGCAGGTTACGGCTAAATGAAGCCGAAATCCAAAAAATGTTACTCTTCATTTTTGACTTATTTTTGCATGTGGAATCAGGTCCTGTATAGCCAATGACACTTTTTTGTGACACCCTGTATAGTAACTTAATAACTGTTATTTTATTTTGAACATAATTTGTTGTCATTAATTTGTCAAATGTCTGTTTGATTTCAGTTACACCTAACCCATAGTGTTGATATTTATTGTAGCCTAATAGACAACGTTCTTATTTTAAATTAACTGTTTCAGGACATTTATAAAGTATTTAGTCGCAATATCAGATCACATATTTTATCATTTCAGTTTTAAGATGTTCCTTATGTTTCAAATTACAATATATCTATAATAACTCTAATGTCTGGATTGAACTAAATTTTTTATATAAAAGTCATAGATGAAAAAATCAAAAATATGTTTATAAGAAGTAGAATATAATATATTTTAAGAATACGTTAAGCACTCTGCGTGTTTCTCTAAATGATTTCACCAATAAAATACATTACAAATTTTAAACATTTAATTACAAAGCAACTATCGTGTAGGATGCAAGAAGTGAAAATCCTCAAGCTGCAACACTGGTAGTAAAATGAGAAAATTACGACTTTGTGTAAAAGAAAAATAATTGAAAACTGTCTGGCCTTGCAGATTGCATTTAGTTATTCATAGTCTTACGTTTAACAGGTTACATTTCCCAGAGTTATTATTACAGTCAGCTTTTCATGCTACCTTGTGCGTTGTTTTAAAATTTAAATTAATGTTCAAAGAGAGCTTTTGATATTGAGATGATAAAACTTCATTTAATCATTCGTAGGATCAGACAGGGCTATGAATTTAACACGTGCCATAACAGCACTCTGGTTATTTTTGGTTAGATTTTGTTAATGTAATGTTTATAACAGTGTAATGACCTAATATATCCTAACCTCAGCTGAAAACCAGATAAGATCAATTCAAACCAAAGATATTTGATTTGCGGAGTAATTGAGAGATTTAGAAACGCCCCTAGAGCTTACAAGGAACTCGTTTGGCCATACACATGTGTTTTACTAACACAAATAAGTTCTGTGGAAAACCATCTTCTTATTATGTCGTATACTGTTTTTAAACCAATTTTACTCGATGTTTGTCAGAACATACACATACTTCTAATGTATAAATAGTTACTTGAAATTGTAGTTCGATCACTAATCTAAAGCGAGCAAGGTCTGTTTGTATGCACAAGGATCTTCAAAAAGGCTCGAACGACTTTCTTCAACCTTTACAAATAACCTAGTTCTGGGATGAAAATAATATTTACAGGTCTCTATGACATGAAAAATCTTATTCCAACGTAATCGTTCAGTTAAAAAAAAGGACAGTAGTTAATGAAAACATTTTACATTTATTCAACTGTCAATGCATGAACCACGTGCTAAAGCATAAACATGTGGTTTTCAATTATAGAAAGTTACTTAATTAAAATGATACTATAATAAAATAAAAACTATTTATTTTTATCGTGTTTTGTATTCTTAAATATGAATGTTAAGATAAGTAAAGATAAAGCAAAAAGGTTAGTCAACCAAGCAAATTGTTGAGTTCCAATTGCATTTTATTTCAAAAGAATGTTGTGGTAGAAACAATGATAAAAACGGCTTTTAACCGTAGAGGTAAAATCCACGTGTTTTACATTCAACCTGTTGTTCAACATACCAGAGTGCAGCACCCGAAGCCTATATTAAACCATTTTGAAAGGCGAGTGAGCGAAGCGAACGAGCTTGAATAGAAAACAAGACTTTTTGTACTTGGCATTTTATGGTGCCGTTTGCTACTAATATATTATAAAGGATTATTTAAGTTCACCGTTTAACCGCTTGCCCTCTTGTCTGTGAAGCTTATAAATAATTAGCATACAATTTAAGTTAAGTTGGTGGAATAAGATTTAATACCTACACATAAAATTACAGTTTTGCTTGTACTATACATTGCTTGAAATCGTGCAGTTTTTGTTTATTTTTACGTTTTATAGCCTTATAAAGCTGAAACGAATTTTATCCTTTTCTCTACATGTGAATTTCTGTCGTTTTGTTTGTCTTTCTCCATGCTCGCTGTTTGTGTGTTTGTCTGTGACTCTCATTTGGTGACTCTCTAGTTGTTTGCTCAGAACTGGTCAAAGGTTTTACTTAGTCTTGCCATTTTTCGTAGAATATTTTGGTGTGAGGTTTTTCAACAACCTGAATCACAAATGTGACTTAATGCTTTGCCCTACATTACGTCAAATTAACTAAGTTACACGAAAACATCGATCTTTTATCGCTTTACACACAATCGCGGCTAAGGATAATTCTATTGTCAGGTGATTCAGGAAACTCTTCGAATAGTAAAACTTTTGTACATAACATATTTTATAAATTCACTAAATAATATTTTTTAATTTCCCGCCACTTTTCATTGGTTTTTTTCAGCTAGCGCTAACATACTTATGATCTTAAACTACAACCACTAATGAATTAAATGGAGTAGAATAGAATATAGTATAATAGGATGGAGCAAAAGCACTCTTTAAACAAACTTCTGTATATGAAATCTGATCATGATAGAATATGGCTTGGACTAATATCTAACAGAAGTAGTCTTCCATTCTTTTTTCTATGACCATAAATATTGACGTGAGGTGGCCACTCACTTTAGTGAATAGTCTGGGAAGCTTTTAACTGTTAAAAGCTTTTCTATTGGTCAAGATTTCATGCAGTAAAACCTTTATGGGTGCTACACGTGTAATCAATATTTTTTATGCAGGAAAAACGCTAGCATGTTTTCACCCGACTGACGCTATCATTTTATAGGGGTTTTGTTATTAGAGAATGTTTAGATTTTTAGTAAACTGTAGGCCTACTCTTGATTTCAGTTAAAATGTTACTTATAATATTGTTTGTTTCTTTTGATAAATTTGGTAAAATTCGAGACATAAAGGTCTACGTACAGAAGATAATCTTTCGTTGGAAATAGTTAAAATAACAAGCTGGCTGACCTCATATACAAACGAATGCGTTCTGCTGAGGTTTAAGTTTTAGTTTAGAAAATTATTTTTATTGGATTTGTTTTATATCGTCTTATTATTCAATGTATTTATATTTTACAAAATTAATAAAGGAGACACATTGAATTAATTAGTGTCACCTGGTATTATACCCAACTTATTAATGAGTATATAATAGCATGGCTCATTTAGCCAGCCACCAGGTTTTAAAAATAAGAAAATACATTCTGCGGTGCACAGAACATGAGTCAGTATATGTAAAAAACTAAACACTAAAATAAAAAAAAAAATAGATCTCTCTTTATTATACTGATTTTGTTAAAATATTTATCTTTATTGGAATTATATGTAGTATTAAGTTTTTTATGATTGTCTATTAAGAGAAATTTCAGTTGTTGCGTTGGTAGTCTGATTTCATGTAAAGGATTTCATGATTGTAATAGTCCGAATGCATATCACGTTTTTCAAAGCAAATTTTTTATTTTATTTTGTTAATATTAAAATTAGATTTTCAATTGTAGTTATGTATTGTATTAAAAATAACTGTTATTTCACAGATGGTTCATGTGTTCGAGTCTTCAGGTGACAAGTCACTCAGTTACATTATTCAAGTAAGAGCAAACCAATTTATTATTTGTAATAAATATAGGTAAAGTCCTATGTATTGATCTTGTATTTGGGATAACAAGAAATAAACCACATTATTTGGAAATTTATGTTTATTAACAAGTCCTGAAGCCATTATTGATAAAAAGAGTTTAATCCGAAAATAACATTTGTACTTACTAATTGGCCATAACGTAGTATATTATAGAGTTAAATCCAGGGTGCTAAGCCATTGCAGCCCAGCTTCACTTGAGCTATGCAGACCGGTCAATCCTTTAGGGAAAGCACACAGTGGGCACTCTGCGACTATGTGCTATTGGTTTGATACTCCGCTCCGCAGTTGCATGACTGGTCTTGTGTCATTCCCCATTTGTACTTAAAATAATTACATCTTCCACACCCCAGTGGGGAAACGATTGAGTTTAGTCCACTGCTTCCGAGGAAGATTCACACAACCTACCACTACGGTAGGGTCCGCTATCAAGAAGTGGTTCCGACCTTGAAAAGCTTCCCATGAGGAAGTCCAGTTTGTATGTATGGTGAAGTTTGTGTCAATCAACTTGGAAGATGTTCGTAGAGGTTGTTTTCGGGATTTCAATCGGCCCGCATTCGGGGTATGTAATCGTGGATGGCCAGCTGTGGAGCAAATAAGATCTTAGTGTATTCCCTAATGAGTGCATTACCTCATCTTATTTCAGGCGGAGCGATATTACACAGCACAGGGAGCCAGGGTACAGAGATTGCCATGAGTGTACCACTATTGGCTCTCATGGTCCTGTTTAGCTGGACTTAGATCTATCTCTCTAACATGCAAGCTGTTCAACCATACGGTAGCGTAGTACTCAGCAGTTGAATATACCAATGACAGAGCAGTGGTTCGCAGAACTTGTACGTTCGCTCCCCATGTGGAGCCAGCAAGGTGATGGACAATGATAGTCGTGGTTCTCACCTTAGATACCGCTTTTGAAAATGGCTTTTGAACGTGAGAGACCGTTATAAAACTCCCAGATACTTTTTGTGGACATTATGATTTAGCTCAACACCGTTGAATACAATATTAAGTTTTTTGTTGGCCAGTCTATATTATTCAAGTGGAAGCAAGCAACCTCAGTTTTTGTTGGGTTTGGATTTAGCTTCCAGGCTTCAAAGTATTCACGGAAGGTTGTAAAGTCATTGGTTAGTGTTTCCTCAGCCTGTAGAAAATGCTGGTGTTGATATACCAATACAATATCATCTGCATATATAAACTTTAAAGACCGATTTACAGGAATGTTGGCAGTAAACACATTGAAGAGCAATGGGGCGAGCACTGAACCCTGGGGCAGGCTATCCTTTAGTTGATCAAAAATACATTCTCTGCGTCCCAGATATACTTTAATCATCCTATTGGATAGCATCGAGTTGAGGAGATGCAACAAGAGAGGGTAAGGAATCAGGTCGTAAAATATAACTAGGAGGCCTTTTCTCCAGACAGTGTCATATGCTGCAGTCAGTTCTACAAAAGCCACTGAGGTTTTGTGTCTTCGCTCAAACCTGTCCTCAATGAAAGAAGACAGCGCTAGAACCTGGTCACCACAGTTGCGACCAGGCCTAAATCCAGCTTTTTCCATAGGAATGCTGGCATTGAGAATAGAGAGGATTCTGGTATAAATTAACCTCTCGAGCAGCTTATAACAAACACTTAAAAGAGCTATAGGACGATAACTTTCAGGCCGTTTTGGATCTTTTCCGGGCTTCAAGATAGCTATAATTTTGGATTTACTAAATATCCCAGCAAAGTCGCCAGTTTTCAGAGTGGTTTTAAAAACTCCAAGAAGCCACTGTCTAACCTTGTTACCCAATTGATTTATAAACTCTGGGAAAATTCCATCCAAGCCTGCTGCTTTGCCAATTGGCATAGTATCAATCGCCACTTCCAGCTCATCGTAAGTGAAGGGTCTAGGGACTTCCAACGGTGCTTGTAGACTCTCCTTTATCTCGTTAAGCTTGAAATAAAATTTTCTGTCTGCAGACGTACGCACGGGTTTTGACAAAACGTAGAGGCGTTTTGCAATTTCACGAGGGCTATGCGGTAAGGCATCATGTTTTTCACTTGATTTACCAGTGAAGAGTTTCTTGAGCAGAGATGAAGCTTTCAGAATACTTTGGGTGAAGTTCAGGTACTCGACAGTTTTCAAGCACTTCTCTCTCATGGAGTTGTCGAGAGAGTTAAGGAGTTGGTCAGCTACATTTCTGTCAGCAGTGTCTGTGAACTCACTGTAAAGATCATCGCATTCTATGCTCCATTCTGGTATGTATTCTTATCTCAAACCTTTTGGAATTGACGCTTTAGCGGAAGACAGGACAAGTCGTGTGAACCCATCATAGTTGTTTTATTTTTATTTTAACCTGATGCAACTGTCAAGCCTTGATGAGAAGGCCTCCCACTCAGCTTTATTTAAGTTCCATCTATGCCGACGAAAATATCTCCCTAGAGGAATTTGTATTTCTATTGAAATTATTACAGGCCTGTGCTGAGAGTTAGAGAATGCACCTAGTTGCACCATCCTGAAGGTTGGTACGGGTGTTGCTGATGGTTCACGGGAGCCAAAGTACAAGTCTGGAGAATACCTACGACGCCATCGAGCTGAGTGAAAGGTGTATGGGTCCTTGGCTTTAAATACCAAGAAAATGTTGTTATTTTCAGGCCAAATACTAGTGCCATTGTCATCATCAGACGAGTATCCCAAATTGGGTATGATGACTGCATACCACAGGATGTTCAAAAGTTGGAAGAACTGTGGCTGACAACAACAAATATGTTTTTATCACAACTTTTGTGGGAAATTGATACAACGTCTATGTCCTGTCCGGCGTACGTCACAACTCCATAGACCTTGTGACCTATTTCTTTCACAAGCTTATATCCTGGGATAGTGCCCCTCGCACTGTTCTCTAAGTCTTTCTTGCAGTGCGAGGGCATCGACCTCATTTTCCAGCAGCACCTTGCTGAGGCAGTCATTTTTAGATTTGCTCAGACAATACGTTAAAATGACAAATATTTCAAACACAGCCTAAATTTCTAAATTGGCCCTTGAAAGGCCCGTTTGCATTTTGTCTGGCAGCTGGCATAGAAGATAGATCACGTGCTTGATATTACAGCTGAGAAAGTTGTTGTTCGTTTAGCACCACCCAGGGAGTACACGCAGCTTTAATGGAATGCTGCGGACACAAACGAAATCACCCAATATTTTATGTTTTGGACTTAAGTCATATTTTATCCCCTGATTCAATGTACAGTAGTATGGTACATTATGACCCCACATAACTGTGGCAGTCTATGAGGTTTAACGTACCAGTAATGAAAACCATCGACACGTCTGGCTACAACGTTACTTTGGTCTGAATAACTCATATCGTGGTCAAACCACATGGAGAGATGCGCAACAAAGTGGCGAATAGCCTAATACCATGACATCGAACTGTGGAATTTCTGTATTGTAGATTTCAGGCAATGTTAAACTATAATGAAAAATCCTACGGTAGCATAAAGACCCGCCGGGCCTTTTGTGTCGAATTAAGGTACACAATCCAATTTTATTCAATACAATCGAAAACAGTCGAATTTTATTCAATACAATCTGTTTTTATATTTCATATACGACCTTTTGTGCATTTTTAATTCTGATATAAACACACTTAATAACGATAAATATATAGCTATGTGTATTGTAAATATTTTATTCATTTGTAGGAGGGGCTCCCGGGAATGTTTATGGGAGAGACAAAACTGATTTGGTTTTGCATTTGGTTTATAGTAATGAAACAAAACCATGTAACACAACCTTACCAACGTGCTCAACGCTATATGTTCTGGGTTTGAAATGTCAAGACAGTCATACAAATTCAAATACCATATCACCAACATTTCTAACCATTCACCATGCCACTTACCATTCTCCAACATTTAGAAGCCCACAACAAAGACTTGCTCAGAGTGTCGCGGGGACAGCCGACGACGAGGCCTATTGCAATGTGGAAACGATTTTTACAATTCACAAATATACTAACTAAATACTAACGATTTTGAAAATTTTACAAATATTACTAAAGAAAATCAATTTACTTTGCGACTTCACAGAGAGTAATATTTGTTAAATTTTCCAACTTTTAAGGTAAGAGGGGCCTAATATAACTATTTAACTAAAAACTTACCAAGTTTAAAGTAAATCGGTTGAAAAACGGCGTCCGAAACAGGGGAATAACATACCATGTTTTGCATTAAAAGTTAAGGTTAACATTGCCGACTGCGCAACAATGCGGACTACCAGCCCAAAGGTGAAGATGACTTTTAAAGCACCAATTTCTATAGGTATCTAAATAGTGCTGATGAAATTTTACCTTTATAAAATCTATGTTAATCTCTTCCCAATGCTATTTGTGAATAAAAGTCAAAAATACAAATTAAAACATAACGAAGAGTCGTCTCTTCCTTTACTTCTAACGTGTTTTCAGGCTTAAACAGTGTTAAATTTGATGCGTTGCTCTGTTACTTAAATTCATAACACTAATCAATAGTAAGAAATTATACTTAAAAGCATACAAATTTTAATTATATATCCTGAGTAAAATTTTGTTATTGAGTTGTTTTAAGTTGTATTTAGGTATTTTATCTCATCTTTGTGTTTTAATGAGAGAAAATACCTAAAATTGTCATTTTTAAAGTTTAAAGCGTTAAATTAGTACCTTAAAAACCCCATAACGCAAGTGCTTGTGTTTCGCTTACGTCATCAGATCTTCAACGGAGCGGTGCAGTTAGTCGACCTGGTTGATTGTGCTCTGTCAGCCACCACATAACTCCCCATTATGGGGTACGGCTAAATATACTGTCTGCTGACGATCCTCCGTTGGCGGCGTAACTTATACATTTATAGTCTTTGACGTCACACCTTATCCCACCTCACGTTCCAAATAACAAAACTCTATTGTAAATTAACTATCACTTGACAATCGATACTGAACATTTTATGGCCTATGCGTTAAAAATATTAAAATAATAAATCCCCCCTTGCAGAGGACCTGCGTATTCATCAAATTTCTGATGGATATTTTTCTTTTGGTTCAATCAACAAAATCCTATATTATCATATGAGCAATGTCTGAAGGGATGTGTGTTCCACGATCTCAAAATCTAGAGGGTAGATTTTGCTTGGGTCTAAACTTTTCATTTAAGAGTGTTTTGGCCCAAAATAATATTAGAAATAGCCTCAATCCCAAGAAAAATCGAATTTGGTCTAAATTTAAGTTTTAAAATCGTAGTTTTTAACAATGGTCTTATGAGTTGCTATTTTGGTAACGAAATAACAACAAAAGGTATACAAAAATAAAGTACATTATTGTTAAGCAGTATTTTTGAAACAGCTGTTAACAGTGAAGAGGTAAAGTTGGTTGTTGGTCACTATAAAAAAGGAATTAAAAACCACGAATAAGGCTTGGTTAACCTGGTACTATTTGTTATAATCTCATTCGGTATCTTAAAATAATATACTTAAAATAGCATTTATAATAATTTACTGTATAATTATTTTTTTATCATTCTGCACGAAATCAGCCTGTTTTTTGCTCTCTTAATAGTACCAAAACCGATTCTTTTTTGTCCTAGGACTTGAAAAATCATCTAAAGAATTTTTTAGGTCCTAGTACTGAAAAGTCAGCTGTTTACTAAGTATATTAGTATACATTTATTAATGTTAAGCAGCAGAATTTTGAAATTCATACGTTATAAAGAGCATTGTTTGTAAATAACAGAAATGTAAACACTACATATTACTTACTTTGTAAATATAACCTCGAAAATACAACTTTATAGTTAATATTTTTAACGATTAAAAGTCTAATTTCTCATCATGATAAAAAACGTTGTTCATCACTCGTAGCAAAAGTGTCTTTTTGATGCTTAATCGTTTTTAAAAACTCGGCTGCGCCTCGTTTTTAAAACACGATTGCGCACCAAAAAGACCCACTTTTGCTCCTAGTGATGAAAACTACTATTTATCATTCTGCACAAAATCAGCCTGTTTTTTGTTCTCTAAATTGTACCAAAAGTGATTCTTTTTTGTCCTAGGACTGAAAAATCAGCTGGAGAATGTTTTAGGTCTTAGGACTCAAAAGTCGATCAGCTGTTTGCTAAGTACATATTATTATTCATTTATTAATGTTGGGGAGCAGAATTTTGAAAATCAAACGTTATAAAGAGCATTTTTTTGTAAACAGAACTGTAAACACTGCATATCACTAGCTTTGTCAATATAACCTCGAAAATACAACTAAAAGTTAATATTTTTAACGATCAAAAGTCTAATTTCGCATTATGATAAAAAAAAAGTTGTTCATCACTCAGAGCAAAAGTGTCTTTTTGATGCTTAATCGTTTTTAAAAACTCGGCCGCGCCTCGTTTTTAAAACACGATTGCGCACCAAAAATACCCACTTTTGATCCTAGTGATGAAAACTACTATTGTATTATTATTTTAGATTGTCATTGAAATATTTATAAACTAAACAGTAAAATAAAATCACAGCCAAAGCGAATATTCATGATCTGTTAAAAAATCTAAAAATATAAACATAACAAAGAAGACGGATGTAGAAACATCAAGAAATCTGAACAGCTTATCCTCTATTTCTCCCTCCCATTACAGAATTATTTTTCTTTAGAATACCATAGGATTTAGTTTGTAGGTTTTGCTGTTTTGGGATTTTTTAACAAATATTAGTTTTCCCCACCTATTGAAAAGTTCATACAAAATTGTATGAATATACGTTGATAAATAATAGAGATGTAACAAATGTTTTCAAAGATTTTCTTATAAGAATAATATGAAACAATATATTCGAATTTTCTTCGTAAAAAGTTAAGTTAATTATTCAAAATAATAAATTGTTAGTTTTTACGGTTCTTTTAAATGTTAAGTTACACTGTGTGTCTCACAGTAATACCGTTTTTACTGTTAAATGTTAAATAGTAATATTGTAAATTTTTTGTAAGCTAATTATTGCTACAGAGTGATTGATGAACTTTTTTAGTACTGTATCTATGTAAATAATGTTTAAAACATAGTTATAGGAATATTTGTAAATTTTAAAGACTTGTAATGCACAAAAACATGAATAGGCGTTAGATATTAGGAAGTTAATGTACCCGTGTAACTTAATCACGCTATGTATTCTTTACTCTTTCGAACCAAATCACTAAATAACATAAAGGGTAAAGTGTCGGTTAAAACAACTGAAATGATATAGAAGGATGTAAAAGACATAGAGACAGTGAGGCTCCAGGCTGCCCATCTTTGTGGATCGATCAAGCTTCCCGGCCCGCGTACGATCCCGGACTGTGTGGGTGACGAGGATCGTATGGAAGTAGCCTAATCCTAAGCTTATTTAGCTGACGTTACAAAATGTTTAAATTTCTATACTGTAGTAAACTGGCCTGTACTATTAGTATTAGTATACTTGGATTTGGGCCGCAGCACGGAAAACAGTTATTAAGAACCCTAGAAAAATGATTACATAGTAGGCCTACTATTCTACCCAACTTATTCGAATGGAATTACCACTTATTTTCTTATATAAGAATGTTTTACAGTACAGAGAATCTTCAGTTATATAACCGAAGTTGAGTAGTATACTTACAATCATTATCGTTACACCTTTATTGTTCAAGATTCGATCTTCAACTCATCGTGTTAAATTTCATCAATGTTGCATCGGTGAAGTTAGTTTATGTTTTTATCGATACATACAAGTAAAAAGCGTTACTAAAAAATATTTTTACCAGCGCATTATTGTGGGTCAATACATTTCAAATATGTTTTTTTTATGGGCAACAATTAATTGTGTTGAAGGATATTATATTTTCTTCATTTCAATTTAACTGAGTCAATTGTGGTATTTTATTTAATGTAATTTTTAAAATGCATTCTTATATATCCTAGTCTTTCTTAACTTAAATATTGACAATTTGGTTTCTGCCCAACATCATGTATCTGATATGTTGGGGGCCGAACATTTTGTTTGATAAACCATGACAAATCTTTGTAGTCATATTAATTATCATTCAGAGACTGTACACTGTACACTCATATTCCATTCACATTAGGCCTGTTCTTTCCAGACAAGCTCAGATTTTTTTTTTTTTTTTTAGGACTAAAGGCACTTCACTCTGGCATAAGTTTGTTTAAGACTCGGTTCACACGAGCGTTAAAAGACGTGGCATCCCCAGTACACACGAGCGTTTACGTGTGTACCCCTCCATTTGAGTACATGCACTACTCAAACGCCGCTGCATAATAAAGCTGCATCTAAGCAGACGCAAGTCGCTCTTGTGTACCGGGCCTAAACTGTAACACGTGAATTTTACCTCTATGAACAGCTGATTTCATCATTCTTTTGATTTAAAATTTAATTTCAACTCTACAAATTTCTTATTTTATCTTTTTACTTTTCTTTGATTTAACTTAATAGATGTGATCCCCGGTTTAAAGCACTATTTAATAATTGATAAATTATTTTTATTATAGTATAATTAAGTAATTCAGTTACTGGCTACAATGGAAAAATCACAAGTTTATACTGGAACACGTGGTTCGTGCTTTGGCAGTTGAGTCCACTGTTTACAGCAGTTCTTTTGTTTTTATTTTAAACTCCATTAGACCAATTAAACAATTTTTGAACTTCTGTTGAATATTGTAACGAAATAAAATTTTTGTTGGTATAGAGACCTAAATACATATTTTTTTAATAATACATAAATACATAATAATTCCGAAATATTAGTTTTCTTGGCAAAATCAGCCATTCTCAGAAACTTTTATGGGAACTAACACCGTGGAAAACTATATGCTAATATCAAATTAACCTTTTAAAATATTGTTTCATAAATGTACAGAAAGACAATTATTCCTAATATCTGTTTTATCTTTCCGCCTCATACATTTTGAAATAATTTCTAGTATTGTAGATAACATAGTGATCTAGATTAATTTAGTCAAAGTTATGTTTATATAATTGTAAAAATTTTGAAAACAAATAGTTTTGTTGTCAATACCAACCTTTCCCAATGCCAACATTGTTGGTGTGTACACCACGCTCGCTGAGTTGATCATCTGATCACAGGAGCCGGGGAATTAGCTGATTGGATGGAATAAACAAACAACTGGTTAATCCGTTTTTTGTTGTGCACATTCATGCTCAAACCCGTGAATACTAAATGAAAATAAATATAATCTATTATTCCTTTAAAACAAATTTAAATTGCTCTGTAAATAGGTTTTTATTTGTTAAAATAAAAACATATTGTATGATTTTCAGTGTAAGATCAGAAAAGGACTAGCAATGTCACAAAATAAAATCAAACGGAACTTAAGTAGATACTCATTATATCAGCAAATGGATCCATAGACGATGTCTTATGATATTATTTGTATTCCTATAGTGGTTAGATATTCAAAAACTTTACTTTTGTTCGTTGTACATCAGTTTATGTTCTTTCAATATGTTTCAAACATCAAGAATTGGGAAAACTTTCTTCTAAACGTTAACTTCAGAAAATTTGTATGAACCTTTGAAACATAATTAAAAGTTTATACGAATTTTCAATATTACATATCAACCTGTTTCTTAAATATTGAGGTATGTCTTATTAAAGAATAAATAAATAAACATAAAACGTGGGACAGAAAATAGTCCAACGCAAACATTTGCATTCCCATATTATTGTAATTCTTCTAGGTTCAAAGTGCCAAATTATATGGAAAATATAACATAGCGAGATTATACGACCTACTGCGCGAGAATATGTATACTGTTGTGAGAGGAGTGTATGCACACCCTATGTTAAAATCCATCCTTAACTAGCACAATCTTAAACAGACAAATAAATACCCCCGTCGCAGCAGACCTGCGTACTCAGCGAATTTCCAAACGATCTTGAGATATTGTATTTTCCCCATAAACATCATAGGCATGGTATGTAGGTTTGCTGCCTTGGGATGTTGTTAGAAAATATTAGTTTTGTTAGGAAATGTAATAGTTACGTTAGGTAAATGTCAAACTGTAACAATATTCGGCACTTTTTAATTTTCCCCATAAACCCCATGGGGGTGAGTATGTAGGTTTGCCGCCATATGGGTGATTCTAAATATCAGTTAAATCTTACCTAGTGAATGTACATACCAAATATTATCAAGTTATGGTGTTCTTTTCATTTTCCCCATAAAACCCATAGGGGTGAGTACGTAGGTTTGCCACCATTTACACCTTCATACCAAATTTCATCAAAATCAGGGGTCCCCTTCAAAAGTTATCAGTACCACGGACACATAGATTATATATATACATATATATGAAAATGAACGAACGGTGTTTTTGGCTTCTGGGGACTTCAAAATAAAAAAGTAACATGGTCTCGAGCTTAGGTCTTACCATGGCTACTCCCGTAATAGCGTATTCCCTATAGGGAAATTCGCTAAAAACTTGTATAATTCATTTTTACTTTTTAACTCTTTCTTGGTCCATGGATAACTTAAATCAAATTTAAACCGCTAGTTCTGATAGTCAACGCAGCCTAGATGAGGCCAATAGGAATTTTTGAAATAGGTGATGGAAAAAACTAAAGATACTTATTTCTTAAGCTTAAAAGCTCATAAAATCTTACAGACTGCATAAACCTAGTTGGTTTAAATAAACACGTGCTGACTGTGCAGCAGTAAACCTAGTCCCAGGTAAACGTTGAGCCCACACTCTGCATCTGCCAACATATACCAGGTAATCTCTCTCATGCCTTCAAATATTAATACAATAATAATAGTTTAATCTACATTCAAATATTTTATTAGTAAAATACAATTTTTTCATTCATTATTTTTTAATTTATTATAATTATACCATGTATGTTATTTTCAAATGTCTCTTTTTACTATTGCCATATTTTCACCCTTCTATGAAAGAATATTTGCTGACAAATTGTTATATTTTATATGTTTATTTTCAGTTGCAATCACATTTTCACTTTATTAATTTAGTAGTCATTCTGAAACAACTTTTGTTCAATGTCATTTTTATTATAATTTATTTCAGTCCCAATACTTTAATTTTAAAAACTATACAAACCAATCTAATAAGTTCAGATACCATTAAAATTAATCATATATGAGCCTAGACATGGCTCCTCTCGTATTTTGTCTGAAGATGAACATTGTATCCTTGAAATCTGAGTTCCTCGTACTACATTTTATATAATATTTAATGTTTTGGATGTCCTTATATTATTACTAGAATATGCAGAAAAAATATGTAAATTGGAGTGTTGCGCACTGTACTTCGTAAATTTCAAAGTAAACTAGAAATGTAGATGAATACCAAAATATATATTTTCAATGAAATTTTTCCAAAATAATAACATGATTTTAGCACTCCTTAAAATATAATTCTGTTATTTTCCCAGGAAGAATAGTATTTTAATAAATATAATCATTTAGAAAATTAATTATGTATGGTTAATTTATCTTTACACCTACTACTGTAAATCTCATGTTCTCGTTCTACAGTGGTGTTCAAAAGAAGATTTTAGAAGTGTTGTAATTACAATACTCAATTAAAATTTGTCACATATATAATTATGAAATATAAAATTAAGAAATTGAAAAATTGTGTAAATGTTTAAAATCAAAACACCAGTGAATAGGATAATCGAGCGGTAGCGTCTGTATTGACTGATGTCCACCGCCACCGCCACCGCCACAAATGAATATGCAATCCGATGAACGGGAAATGGCCATTTAAATATCAACGGGAAAACTAGCTTTAAGCTGTTCATAACACACTGCAATGTGGCCTTATTATATTACTGAACGCCTGAATTTGGCCTCTATAACTGAAGGCAAAAATTTGTGCATTAACACATTAATATTTTAAAGTGTACTTGAATTTTTAGTCTGTATATTAATTAATTTAAAAATTAAAAACTTATGCTAAAAATTTTGTTAAATCCACTGATATTAAAAATAAAGAAACGAAACCTTATTAAACAAATACATTTTTAACCTCATTTTATGTAGGCTACATTATTGTGCAAATTCATAAACATTTATAGTTTTTTTTTAAACTTGATCCTATTTGGGGGACAAAGATCGTGGTGGGAAGGATTTGTCTATCCTTGCTAATGTTCCATTTGCTGAAGACTTATGTTGTTTTTTTTTTTTTTTTTTTTTTTTTTTTTTTTTTTTCTTTTTACTGTTTTATACTAGCTGGTAATTTTACATCACAACTGTGTACGGTACGTGTTTTTAATTGAATTTTTACTATATGGAACATAGAGTATAAAATTCTCTTAGATCGACTTTAAATTTCTCTTAGGGGAATTTTTGACCCCCAAAAGGCTTTTTTATTACTAATTTGATTTCAATGAAATTCTCAGGTTAGATTTTAAGTATTTTAAACTAGGTAATAAACTATAATCGAGCAATTATTTTCAAGTATTAAAAAAGCTTATTTTTCGGAATTTTTGACAGAACTTTAGTTGTTTAGGCTACATGATTTGACTAATGTAGTTGCTATGATCAGTTTATTTTCCCCCATCGCAGCTGAGTTGTCGCTGTATGCTGAAAACAACATAACCTTTACTTGTTTATATCTGCTCGCCGTTTGTTATGTTTTGAAATAAAATTTAATTGATATTTTGACAGACCTATTTGTTAAATTAAATAGATCAACACTGATTTTTACTTGTTGAAGTTATAAATTTTACCAAAAGATAGGCATGTTGATGTGGAATGAATTGCTGTCGTACGGAATTGTGCGATTAACTAATTTATGGGATACAACTAATATCTATTTGGGAGAAAGATTTAAATTAACAACTAATTAGAATGTGTTGTGCCATTGTAGCCTATGTCTCAGGTAACAAAATATGCATTAAGTGTTAAGTAAGCGTAATTCTACAATACTTACATTACTTGATTTTTATTAATTTGCAATCCTGGATTTTAAATTGAATTGTTTTTTTCGCTCTACAATCTATTTACCTTTAATATTGTAAGCATAATTAATATTAAGTTACTTGCTTGTTTTGAGGTCTTAGCTAAAATCATTCTTTGTATGTATTTATTTGTAGGCTAGGCCTAGGATGTACGCCGGTTGACTTCGGACGGTTAGATGACTTTCCACTCTTCACATTCGAGGAGAAGGAAACCTCCGTTCTCTCCCTAAAGAGCAACAAGGCTCCTGACCCGGACGGGATTCCCAGCGAGGCTTTAAAAAAGTATTTTCAATTAATGCTGACTTGTTGAGAATGTACAACGCCTGTTTGGTAGAAGGGGTGTTTCCGGCTCCCTATGGAAAACCGCAAGACTTGTACGATCAGCAAGGGCAAAGGTGATCGCGAGCTGTCGTTGTCCCACAGGCCATTCTACATGTTAGACACGGCTGGGAAGCTGTTCGAGAAGCTGATCCGTTCCCGCCTGACCTCTGCCGTGGACGCTGCCGGGGACTCATGCCCCCGTCAGTATGGCTTCAGAAAGGGACGGTCAACGATTGACGCTATCACCGAAGTCCATGGAGAGCTGTGAAGAGAGCCGAGAGCCACAACCATTTCTCTCGCTGAGTAGAGCTTCTTGTTAAGCTTATGTCAAGAATGCCTTTAACTCGGCGAGGTGGTTCGATATGTTGGATGCGCTTCGCAACACCTTTCGCGTTCCTGCATATCTGTTGCGACTCATCGAGGATTATCTCCGCTCTCAAAGCCTTATTTACGACACAAGGGACGGAACGTGGACGATGGAAGTCACTTCTGGTGCCGCGCAAGATTCAATACTCGGCCAGGATCTCTGGAATGTTGCCTATGACAACCTCCTGAGGTCGGAGATGCCTGAGAAAACCACTTTGGTTGGGTACGCCGATGATGTCACAGCTCTCATTGTCGCACGCAACATTGAGCTGGCCCAACTAAAGTTGAACCGAGTCATGCGTGTGGTCAACACATGGATGTTCGATCACGGTCTCTCGCTTGCTCTCCGTAAGACGGGGAGTGTGATCCTTACGAAGAAGAGGATAGACACCGTCATTCTGTTCCGAGTGGGAAGGGAGGTGGTCCAATCAACTCGTGCTGCTAAGTACTTCGGGATTATGGTGGACACCAAGTTAAGCTGGAGGGATCAGATATTCCGTACGGCGGACAAGGCCGCTAAGGTAGTCACTTACCTTAGTAGGTGATGGCCAATGTCGGGGTTCCACGATCCAGCAGAAGACGTCTGTTGATGTCCGCGGTTCAGTTCGTGCTTCTTTATGGAGCAGAGGTGTGGGCAGACGCTCTCGATAAAGAATAGTACAGGTTGCGACTCGCCCGGGTTCAACGTCGAGCGGCGCTCGGGGTGTGTTCCACCTACCGGACAGTGTCCGAGCCTGCCGTCCTGGTGGTCTCCGGAGTATCCCTGTCAAGCTCTTGCCAGGAGAGAGGAAGGCAATTTATCAGAGACAATGCGAGATTGGCAAGGACACGGCAAGAACAGCAGAGCGCTCCCGAACCTTCCAGCAGTGGCAACAGAGCTGGGAGCACAACACCCGAGGACGATGTACTGCGCGACTTATCAAGCACGTCCAACCATGGGTGGAACGGCGGCTAATTCTTGACGATTCACGGCTATTTTCGGTCGTACCTGAACCGGATGTTTAAGACCGGTTCACCGGACTGCATTTATTGCCCAGGCATTCCCGACGATGCGGAACACACCTTCTTCCGCTGCCCCCGTTGGGAAGGGCCCCGCCTGGAGGCCACACAAATTTTTGGTGCATTTTCGGTGGACTCGGTCTGCCAAAAGATCTTGGACGATGAGGGCAACTGGGATTGTTCATTACAGTTCGTCCGGGGCATCCTCCTGGAAAAGAAACTCGATCTGGACCGCGAAGTGGCCCAGATCCCTTGATCGAGTGGCTGGATAAGGAGCGAGCCCCACCGGCGTTAGCCAAATTTAGGCCTAGCCTGACGTAATGTGATAATCAATTCCAGGTTAGAATCCTGAAGAGTAGAGGAGGTTTTTTAGTGGGTAAGCCCGTTTTTTAGGGGAGCCATACACTACAGGCTGCCACCTGTGTGCGTGTAGCGTAGACAAATAAAAGATCTTGAAATCATTAAATACTATTTTATTCTTGCAATATTAAAACAAACATCTTCTTATCAAATTTAACAACTGAATAAACCTTCTTGAATTAGTCTAGGCTATATTTTATTTTATGCTCTGCTCAATCCTTTAATTATACTCTGACTTTATTTAACTTCAAAACTTAATTTTTCTTGTATTAAATTCGTCTTAAATTCATGAGCCCTAAAAAAAAATACAATAGAATTAGTACGCCAGAAGGGCAAAATAATTAAACCTGAAATGAATAGATGAGACATGTTAAATTGAACGGCAACTTTAAAACTATAAAAATTTAATCTAAAATAATAATTGAAAATTTACTCACCCAAAAGGGGTAACTGAAACTTTAAGAACACTACTGACCACCTTTACACAATCAAACTTTACTTGAAAAAGACCGTTGGTGGCCAAGACTCGCGTTATATACTGCTGCAGAACTGCGTTCTGATTGGCTGAGACAACTTATTGTTCAGCAGTTCAGCCCGCGATTCCACCAATCACGTCTCACCTATTCTTACAAATCTTTCCTGATCTGAGTTGCAAAGTTTAGGCCTGATAATCCTGTGACATCTGGTTTCCCTACTTCTAATAATTCTACAATAGTTTGTTTCCTGATTTTTCTTGAGCAGAGTTCTTTTAATTAAAATTGCAATTAAAACAATTTTATTTATTTTAATTCAGTAACAAAAAATTAAAAAAATCCCATACATGCTACAAATTTCCCCTGACTTAAGTTTTTTGTTACATAACGAAATAAAATACGTTACTCAATAAAGAAAAAAAAATACAATATTAAATAAAATACATTTTTCTTTTGAATGTTCTTTTCAAGCAAGTTTTTCAGTCTTGACACTTCGGTGTGAAAAACAAACACAAAAGGACCGTTCTCTGCTCTGGCATCCGCCTGGGTTTGGTGACTTCCGGGACATTCCGGAAATGTAGAATCAGCTGCTCGACCACAGGACGCCTCGTCCAGTCGTCCGCTCTCTCCTATAGGCCTTATCAGTGCGTCTCGGGCGCGTCAGCTATGCGGTTGACCTCCGCTACTCGCCGACTCCATACTCTCGTACAGCTCATAAAACAGTTTTAAACAATATTTAACTCTCAATTCTAGCTAAATCTCGTATTAAATAATTTTTTTTTTTATTCATAAATACAACAATTTTTATTTCAAATAAAAGGACAATGTTGATTTTATTTGCCTAAATTAGAAAATTGTTACTTCATTCAAATACAATGCAATTAATTCGATCATTTGTTTAATTCTCATCTCAAGGATGTCAGTGATCTGTGGTAGTCATCACACTCCCTTAGTGTTAGTAAGTACAAGAGCAAGTGTTTGTCGTGTTTAGTGAAGTGTCAGTGTGAAAGAGTGTGAGTAGTAAGTGTAAACATAAATCCAATAGTTTCGTAGTTCGTGCGTGTCGAGTCGAGTTTGTGAAAGTGAAAGTGAGTGAGTCATTTGGGCCCGGTTCAAGTTCAAGGTCAACGTTTGTTTACATCCTGAGATAAGGAATTCTACAACTGAGGTACTGCTAATATTTAAAATATTTCCATAGAATCTTTTAAAATGAAAATATGACAAAACATTAATATTATTTACAATAAAATTTTACGATTAAAAAAAATACCTTTTTTACTTTGTTTTAGAGCTTTACAATTACCCAAGCTTTAACTGAGAAACATGAACTCTTTTAATTACCTCTGGATTGTTTAACTTTTGTACAATGCAACTAACACCTGAAATAAAAATTAATATCCTATAAGGTCCATCATACCTGAGAGCCGTCTTTGCCTGAAACCTTTTACCTTTGTTACTTAGATTATATGTCTTCACATAAACAATACTATTCTTCTTGAAAGGATGTTTACATTTTTCTTCACTGTATTTTCCCATCTTTTTATTAGAATAGTTTCTTGATTTATTGTTTGAAATAGCTTGCTTTAATTTTTCTGCTAATTCCTTCTTCTCTATTCGTTCTTCCAGTAACTCATTTAATTTCCACACATTTGACAGAGAATTGTTTACTTTATAATTAAACATTAGTTCATGAGGAGTAAACTTAGTAGCTTCATTGCATGCACTATTGATTGCCAATTGAATTTCACTTAAATTAGCGTCCCATTTATTTTGGCAATTATGAAAGAAAATTTGAAAGATAGATTTGATATTTCTTAAATACCGTTCTGAAATGTTACTCCTAGGCACATAGGGAATTATTGTTCGGTGCATAATGCTTTTGTTGAACAAATAGTTTTTAAGGTCACTGCTCATAAAACACTTAGCATTATCACTTATTAACTCCTTACATAATCCAAAGTTTTTGAACACAAAATTCTCCAAAATATTTATAATTGATCTTGATTTAGCATCCCGCATTGCATAAAGCCAGACAAATTTGGTACACTGGTCGACTATGATTAACAAATTATTATTTTGCATTTTGCTTCTAGTTAAAGGTCCAAAAATGTCTATATACAGCCTGTCCATAGGGGCACTAGAACTACTGGATTCTAAAGGACCATCAAACACTTGACGTGGGGGTTTTCCTTTATTACATAACTCACATAATTTTACTCTCCGCTTAACCTCTTCTGATATCTTTGGCATATAAAAATATTCCGTTATCTTCTTAATGGTTTTGTATACCCCGAAATGACACCCACTTAACGAGTTGTGAAAATATTTGTATACCATGTCAAATAAGTTCTTAGGAAGGTATATTTTCTTAACGCTATTTCCGCTAGTCTGATGCATCAGAACGCCTTTATTCAAAGAAAACTTTTCATTGTTAGTCCCATTATTAATACTTTCGATAATCTTACAGATTTCTTCATCTTCGCCTTGATGACTCTTAAAGTCATTAAATGTAAGAGGAAAATCCTTAATACTATTTACAAAAAACATTTCCCTATTTTTCATTTCATCACCCCTTTCCCTGTTCTTATTCCTACTATTTACATTATTTACATCATTGAGTTCGATTTCCTCTTCAACCTCTTTATTATCAAAATGTCTGGACAGAAAGTCTGCCACAGCGTTGTCTTTCCCTTTGACGTGTTTTATGTCAAACGGTAGACTAAGGATTGTTTCCACCCACCTGCCTAACTTGCCTAGTTTCCGGAAATTGCCTAAAACCCAAGCCAAGGCACTGTTATCAGTAATCAATGTAAACCTTTTATGCTCAAGATAACTTCTAAACTTGTTGATGGCATTAACGACCGCTAAAGCTTCTTTGTGATAAACAGACAAACATTTTTCTGATTCTGAAAACTTTTTGGAATAATAGGCCACGGGTTTTATTTCTCCCATAAAATCTTGTAGTAAGACCGCGCCCGCTGCTAAGTCGCTGGCATCGCATTGCAGTATGAAAGGCAGATTATAGTCGGGAATCGCTAACACCGGTGGATTAATAATAGCCTCTTTTAATTTTTCAAAGTTCGTTTGACATTCCTGAGTCCATATAAACCTTTTATTCTTCTTCCTAAGTTCATTGAGACAAGCTGCTAACTTTGAGTATTCCGGAATAAACTTTGAAAAATAAGAGCACATACCAATAAATCTGCTTACACCTTTAGCATCCTTAGGAGGTTGACTATTTCTTATAGCTAATGTTCTTTCAGGATCTATAGTGACCTGATTTTTCCTTATACGATAACCGAGGAAACTTATCTCTTTGCTTGCAAACACAGCTTTGGCAGGGTTAACAGTTAAGTTATGTTTCTTTAACTTTTCAGTGACTTGTTTTAAATGACTTATGTGATCCTCTAAATTTCTGCTGTAAATAATCAGATCGTCGACAAAATTTAATACAAATTTAAATTTTTCTTCTTTAAAAACTTTGTTTAAGTAAGACGATAAGATTCCACTTCCTGAATGAAGTCCAAACGGTAGGCGATTCCATTCATATAATTCATAATTAGTGGTGAAAGCGGTCACATGTTTACTATCTTCTGCTATTTTAATTTGATGGAAGCTCTGGGTTAAATCTAATACTGTAAAATATTCAGAATCTCTCAGATAATGATACAGTTCGTGCATGTCGCCAATAGGATAATTAACTTGCTCTATCTTCTTATTTAAGGCATTGTAATTTATTACCAATCGATATTTATCAGAGTTGGGTTTCTTGATAACAAAACTAGGGCTAGCATAGCTTGAAAGACTGGGTCTTATTATGTTTTGTTTTAATAAGTCGTCTATTATACCCTTCACTATTTTGTTTTTGGGCGGGCTTAATGGATAACTCTTTTGTTTAACTGGTTCACAATCTCTTAGTTTTAAGCTAACTTCAAAGTCAATAGCCTCCCCAATTTTGTCGGTAAAAACAGTCGGATATTCTTCCAAAAGTTTTCTTATTTCAGTCCCGGCCTTGTTACATCCTACAATAATTTCTTTGTTTATGTTCGCATTGATAATGGTAGGATTGCTATTTAACTCAATTTTAATTTCGGGCCTAAATTTGAAATAGCAGCTGTCAGAACTCAAGTCGAATACTAAATTCGAATTCTTGATAAAATCTGAACCCAAAATTACCTTCCAGACTAAATTTTTGGCAATCAAAAACTTTACTTTCCATGAAAAATTATGAATCTTTATCTTAACTTCACACTGTCCTGTTATATCAATGTCATTATTAATAGCTGATTTACAATTAATTTTTGCTTCATCTATTTCTTTCACTATATTATTTTTTGACAATTTTCTGTACATCTCTTCATTAATTAAACTGACACTGCTACCAGAATCTAGTAAAACGTTTTCATTTATTTGGTCACTGAATTTCACACTTAGAGTAGGTAACATACAGATTTTAGACTTTAATTTTGCATGCTGTATTGCTCCTAGCTTATGATTAATTCTTTTGTTGTACTTATTAAAGTTTCTGGTTTCATGACAATTTATTCTTCGCTGTACTTTATTTTTATTATAAAATACTCTACTTCGTATCCGGGGGAAACTCATATTAAGGTTTTGATTCATGGCTTTCCCCCATTTGCCCCGTTTTTTGGAACAGAATTTGGTTCCCTAGCTTTGTGGTTAAGAGTGTAGTTACTTTGTTTCCTATAACAATTCCGAGCAATATGGCCCAATCGGTTACAATTATAACACTTGATACTCCTAGGGTCATTGACATTGTTAATCGTTCGGTTGGATTGTGACACAGGGTGGACTTTAACAGAACGCCTGCAATCGTCTTCGTATGCAACGTTTTGTGCGTGAATGCAAAGCTTATCTAAGTCTTCAAATGTTGAAGGCATCGGATAAAACACTAATTTGGCTCTCGTTTCGGGATTCATTCCGATGGTTATTAATTGCACTAAATCTTCCTCGGAATATGTACAGTTCAATAATTTAGCATTCTCTTTTACCGCTAGAATGTAAATATTTAATGCTTCATTATTTCTTTGGGGTCTGTTTACCAAATTTCTTTTCAAACTTTCTCTTAGTCCTACAGGTACAAAATAAGACAACAACTTTTGGTGTAACACATTTAGGCTCAACTTCAATCGTTTGGATTCCAATATTTTAATATGGAGTGGACCTGTCGTGTACCCTAAAATTAGATCTACTATTTGTTCATCTGTTAGTTCTGTTTCTTCCTTTAGCTTCAAAATGTTTCTGATAAACCCCAATAATTTATTTACATCCAACCCATCACAAACTTGGAAGTTTCTTAAGTGAATTTGAATCGGATTTGGTAGTTTAGCGAAAGCACATTTTTGATCTTCCTGGACACTACAAACATTAGAATTTACAGCCTTTTCACCTAGGCCTACTTTCAATTTTTCTAAAAATACATTTTCTAATTCTTCCTCTTCTAGCAAACTTTCACTTAATCTACGCTCTAAACTTTCCTTTTCATTTTCATCTACATTAATTTTACTGAATGACTCTTTAATTGACATGAGTTTAGTGTTTAGTTTTTCTACGCTGGTTTTATCTGCCGCATCTAGCCTAAAGCTGCTCAAATTCTTTAGCCTACCTTGGTAGTGATTAATTTTTATCTCGGCCCTGATAACAGAATTAATGTCCTGACCATCCTCAAGATCAGCTACTTTGTTTTCTAATGCTTCTAAGTTTGTTGTGATTGATTGTAATTCATCTTTAATTGTTAACTTTTTTGCAAGGTTATGTGGATTAGGAGAAACTTTAATTTTTACAGCTGCTCTTAGTAATTTCCTTAATTCATTTACATTATCAGTGGTGCTAAATTCAATTCCTCTAACGTTAAGTTCATATTGAAGTTCTTGTTTTAGTAAAAACTCCACCTTCAAACTCATGTTTACCAATTTGGATAACTTTTTAGGCCTATCTTCAACCTAAAATAGCAGAGTGGCGCATTTTGTAGCGTAGACAAATAAAAGATCTTGAAATCATTAAATACTATTTTATTCTTGCAATATTAAAACAAACATCTTCTTATCAAATTTAACAACTGAATAAACCTTCTTGAATTAGTCTAGGCTATATTTTATTTTATGCTCTGCTCAATCCTTTAATTATACTCTGACTTTATTTAACTTCAAAACTTAATTTTTCTTGTATTAAATTCGTCTTAAATTCATGAGCCCTAAAAAAAAATACAATAGAATTAGTACGCCAGAAGGGCAAAATAATTAAACCTGAAATGAATAGATGAGACATGTTAAATTGAACGGCAACTTTAAAACTATAAAAATTTAATCTAAAATAATAATTGAAAATTTACTCACCCAAAAGGGGTAACTGAAACTTTAAGAACACTACTGACCACCTTTACACAATCAAACTTTACTTGAAAAAGACCGTTGGTGGCCAAGACTCGCGTTATATACTGCTGCAGAACTGCGTTCTGATTGGCTGAGACAACTTATTGTTCAGCAGTTCAGCCCGCGATTCCACCAATCACGTCTCACCTATTCTTACAAATCTTTCCTGATCTGAGTTGCAAAGTTTAGGCCTGATAATCCTGTGACATCTGGTTTCCCTACTTCTAATAATTCTACAATAGTTTGTTTCCTGATTTTTCTTGAGCAGAGTTCTTTTAATTAAAATTGCAATTAAAACAATTTTATTTATTTTAATTCAGTAACAAAAAATTAAAAAAATCCCATACATGCTACATGCATTTTTCTCACCTCTCCCTAAAAAAATCATAAAAAAAGCAGTAGTGTGGTTTGGTCACACCTAGACCGGAAGTAGCAGCTGCCCGGGAGCAGTTGCCGGGGCAGCTGGCGCCAGCTGCCATGCCATATAGCTTCCGGTGGGGGTTAGAGGGTATATATGAGATGTTGTAGTTATATGTTATGCCATATAGGTTGGGGTGGAGATGGCGATAGTGTTGGCGTTAGGGTGAAGTGAATTTGCGCATAAAGTGGGGTTGAACTAAAAGTGCGCATAAATTAAAAGTTAGTTTAAAATTGAAATTCGTCGGTGTTAACGAAACTCTAACAGTTGAACAAAAATTAAGAGTTAGTTGAAAATTGAAATTCAAACTTATAACTGGGATGTGGAAAATATGTCAAGGTCATCCAGAGTAAGTTTTTAAAAATTCTATCCAACTATCACCAGAAATAGTTTTAAGTTGAAGTAGTTGGTGATAGCGGGATAATTGATTCGTGCCATGGGAGAGGTGTTTATCGTTTGAAAGTTGGCGATCGAATGAGAAGCGCCGCCTAGGGAGAGGGCTTATAAAATGGCAACCTTCCCCCACCACCCTTTCCCCCACTCCTTTAGACCAATAACCGGTCGCCGACTCTATGTGTTGAAACTGAACTAGACATGGCGGCCGCCATGGATAATTCTAACCTCAAACCTTAGTTTTGCATTGGTGCGCCACCCCCACTCCTTTACCTTTCTTTTATATTTTTAAAACCGAACAGATGTCCGGGCAGCTGCCCCTATGGGCAGATGTCCGGGCAAGTGTTGGGGGCAGAAATGTTGAAATATTGGGGTGGAGATGGCGATAGCGTTGGTGGTCGGTTGAACTGAATTTGCGAATAAAGTAACTAGGGTTGAACTAAAAGTGCACATAAATTAAAAGTTAGTTGAAAACTGAAATTTGACGGTGTTAACAAAACTCTTAATAGTTGAACAAAATTAAAAGTTAGTTTAAAACTGAAATTCAAATTTATAAATGGGATCTGGAAAGTATGTCAAGGTCATCCAGAGTAAGTTTTAAAAAAGCCTACCCAACTACCACCAGAAATAGTTCTAAGTTGAACTAGTTGGTGATAGTAGGATAGGTTGAAGTAACTTTTGAATTTTATTAGTGAACATACAATTAATGTGCAACAGCAGAGTTTAAACAAGTTGAACTTTTGTGATGAATTACAGAGTTGTAAATGCAAACACCGACGACGATGAGAAGGTAAATGCAGAGTCCCCAGATGATGTATTTGAAAAGCTTGAACAAATGTAACATTTCGAGTTGGTTTTCCTGTTCCATTTCTAATCGTTTAATTTCTAATTTCAATTTATCCTCTTCCATTCTAGTTACGAAGGGAACTTCATCCATCATATCCATCATGATTGTGTTAGTGTTTGAAATTTTAAAACAAGTGATGTTGATAGTTCAGAAGTCGAAGACGGAATGAGAAGTAAAAGGGAGAAATGTTAGTTAAATAAAGAAGTGGTGGGGGGAAGGATGAATTACAAAGAAGTGGTGGGGGAAAGACGTTGCTCTTCATTATTACCATCAGTAGTGTCAGATGGTGCAGGAGTTAGATTTAGTAAACTGTTTTCGTCTAAACTTTCAACCTTATCACAAATAGGACAATCGTATGTTATTTCCAAATTCATTTTGATGGTTGTAAAATTATCTACAAGTTCTTGTAAAATATTAAAAATGTCTTGTAACTCTTCTTTAGAGTTTATTTCAAAACTAGAATTCATTCGGGCCAATGGAGAGTTGTTCATTGTTGGAGAGTCGGTGATGGAATGAGGATCGGCGCATAGGGAGGGGGCTTATATAATGGTGACCTTGAGCAGGCGTCTAGGGAGGGGGGCTGTCTAGGGAGGGGGCTTTTATATGGGGAACCTTGAGCTTATGATTGAATAAAATGTTTAGTTCTTCTTCTTCGTCTTTTAATTCAATTATTTGAACCGAAGTAGTTGTTTCATCTTCTTCACTTGATGAAGAAAACAATTCACCAGGATTTAAATATTGAACTACAATTCTGAACCATCTTATAGGATATTCGTCAGTGATCGGGAATCCTCGGAAGCAGTGGACTATACTCAATCGTTTCCGCACTGGAGTGGGAAGATGCAATTATTGGAAGCACAAATGGGGAATGACACAAGACCAGTCATGCGACTGCGGAGCAGAGTATCAAACTATGGAACACATAGTCGAAGAGTGCCCACTGAGTGCCTTCCCCGAAGGATTGGCCGGTCTGCATAGCTCAAGTGAAGCTGGGCTGCAATGGCTTAGCGCCCTAGATTTAGCTCTATAAAGAGAAATCTAATTTTATTTTATTTTTTTTTTTTTATTTTTGTGTTTAGATTTTTACTTATACTGACTCAGGTGCTCTGCACCGCAGAATTTATTTTATTATTCTTAAACCATGGTGGCTGGCTGAATGAGCCATACGATATATATATATATATAATGATAGAAAGTAAGTTTTGAAACAATTCTTCCATCTCCTCCCTGTCAGTTATTATATGTTTAAACTTGATAAATTTGTTTTCCATGTTGTTAATTAGAGTGTTGGAAGTGGAATGATTTAATATTATATAAAAATTAGAACTAGTGGTGGGGGAAATCTCAAGGTCATCCAAATGAAGTTTTAAAAAAGAGTGTAAAACTGAAATTACACATTTGATGGTTCTACAGGATCGGAATACCAATCTGATCTGTATTTACATCTTTTTATCATATGTGTACAAAAATCATCTTGATGAGACTTGGTGCGTTGACAATGAGCAAGATCTAGAGGGTGAAATTTGAAACATCTTTGAGGACAACATGTATGAAAATATCTTGATTTGTAAAATTTGAAAGTTCGCAATTCCGGTGGCGGTAGTTGTTTTGTTTTGCATTTGCAATAACAAGATCCGAAGAATTCACATTTAGTACAAGCTAACCCATCCACCATCATTGGTCCTAAATCTGTACATTGTTGTTCACAACAGTAACGAGGTTTGTACTTGTATTTTTGCTCTTCCATGTTGATGCTGCGGAGTCCAGTGAAAGAATAAGAGTGTATAGTGTTGAATAGCAAGTTTTATGTTCTGTGAAAAGTGGTGGGGGTAATTTCAAGGTCATCCAAATGGAGTTTTAAAAAATTATACCTTACTAATGTAAGGAATGTTGATACTTAAGAAGTTTGTTTCTCTTTGTTTTCTTCAGACTTTTTATCTTTCTCAGCTTTAGCCATAGCAACTAGTTCTTCTATTGATAGCGGATGTACTTCAGGAAATTTCAAAATTAATTTAGCTTGGTATCCTTCTTTAGCTAATACATCTATATCTTTAGTCATTTGTTCAACAGTGTTGTAATCTTTTCCATAGATTTTTCCATCAAGTTGAATCATCATTCTGTACAACATTTTCTTAAATAGGTCTTGTCGTGGTGAGAGCTGAGAAGCAAATGATTATTTATTCAAGTTTCACATCCTTTTTATTAACTCACATTCAACACGTGATTCTTTAGTTGTAGTTTTGTTTGTCAAAAGTTATTCAACATTGGTAATATTTTTGGAACTTGATGTTATGTTGACCAGTAGGCGATGAAGAAGTTGTAGGTTGTGTAGAAATAAATATTTCATCATCGCAATATTTTGTTTTAGTGAACATCCTTGTATTAGTAGCACTAACATCAACAGTTAAGTGATAACCACCGGTAAGTAAAACTCGCATTTCGTTGGTTAAATCTTCGAGTTGTTCAAAAGTTGTAATGGTGTTGGTATCGTAAGATGCACACTTGACTTTGAGAGACATATTTAGTTTTTTATATTAAGCAATAGAGTGAGCGAGATGTGTACGGTACGAAAGGTAGTCGTAGACTGATGAACTTCACAAGTAGATTTCTGCTTTTATCATCACACAAAATTGGGTCAAGGTCATTCCGTGGAATTTTTAAAAAAGCAACATATTGTAATGTACAAAGACATTACAATATGTTGCTTTTTATTTTTTTGTTTTATATCATATTTATTGAGAAACAATTACAAACAAATATTTACAATGTTATGTACAAACTAATCAATAGTAGGTGTTACATGAATTGTAAGTTCAGTAGAGTTATTTCCACTTGGTCCGTGCGAAACCAAAAAGAGTGCGCCGGGTTGAACTACACGAAGATCTTCATTTTGAAGAAGTTGTACAAAACGTGTAGGTAGGAAGATTTGAAACTTCGGTTCGTCACCAACTTTATACGGTGCCTCGCTCAATGTGCAATTAATAGCATCACCTACTGAAGTTTCCATTTTCTTGATCGTATGAATGATGTAATGTTTTTCTTCTTTTAGTTCAGAACATTTCTTCGTAGGTAGAATTGATGATTTAGAATGAGCGTTGAACTGATCGACCAAATTTTGAAGTAAGTTCTGCGATGCCATCTTGATGTTATTGTTAATTTTCTTGTAAATAAGAATGTCCGTTGGAGATGTTGTCTCTTCGGAGGTTCGAGTAATACTCATGCTGCGTCATGGTAGCGCTCTCACTTTTATAATCGACACTACCCCCACCACTTTTTTGAAGGAAACTATTCAAGCGGTAGGCATTCTTTAAAGCGCACTGCGACCTTCGATGTTTAAAACTTTTTGATGAAATACAAAGTTCGTTGAAGTAGCATTGGAAATCTTTATCAATTATTGCATTAATCACTTCGTTGCTTGTAAATGATTGTATCCAATTTGCTTTTTCCAATCCTCTTGTGTAGATAATTTTAAACTCTTTGCAATAATGATTCATAATGTGCGGCATCATGTTATAATTAATGAAACCTTCATCCCATCTTAAGTTGTGAAAATGTTTGTTCAACCATTTGTTTGTAACTTTCGCTTTAGTTGTTAGTCTATTAAATGGTACTGGAGGTTTGAACAAATAATGATAAACTACCGATGTGTTCATGTCCAAGATTACTAATTCTTTAATAATAAAATTACCATCATTTCCTCGGAAAGCTTGAAATTCAATTATACCTCTTTTAACTTCCATTATGTGTGGTGCATTAGAAAACGAAACCCGTTTATTCATGATGAAGTCTTATTAACAACTGACTTAAAAATTGAATGAGCCGACGTTTATAACAGACAGGATTGTTCTTCTTCTTTCACTTCTTGTGCCACTTCATCGATATTAAAATTGGTGTGATAGTTGTTTAATTGTCTCCACATTTCAACTTCTTGAGGTATTCTATTAAAGATTGAAGTATCCACGGGACCGTATAAAATTGGAACAAAAGGTTGTTTGTCCAATGTATCAATTAGATAGTCTTTAATTATTGCACTTGAAAATATTAGTTGTTTCAAATATCTGGTGACGGGACCGGTAGTACAGCTTAAAGTGTAAAATTCTTCTTTAGTAAAATATAATTTAACATTGTGGGTAGTTAAATCTCTTAAGCGAACAATTTGTCCTCCACGATGTTTTACTATATCAACTTCAATATTTGATTCCAATAAACTTAATCTTGTTCTTCTTCCAAATGTGTTGTTACTTAAATAGCACTCCAAAAGATGTAAATGTTTCATGAGAGATTCCCAAGTAGTTTCACTGAAAGTAACCATTTTGTTTCCATGATTTAAAATAACAATTGGTGAATAATCCATTGATTTTAAAATTCCAACTGATATACTTTTTGTCATGCATGAAGAAATTGGGTAGATAATCCGAAGAAATACTTCTGTTAAAATATTGGTTGTAATGTTAACTTCAACCTTCTTCCTTTTTACTTCTTTTTCAGCTTCTTCTTCTTCTCTCTTCTTATGTTTGTTAAACTTTAGGAACTCGTCCATTTCTCGTTCAACTTGTTTTTCTATATCTGAACTATTATCATCCATTAGAGGTGTATTTTCTTCTCCGTTAGTAGAATTCATCTTGCGAATGATGTTTCCCATACGACGGTTGAAGATAGAATGAAGTTTCTACTAATTATTTTCTCGCTTTTATATTTTTCGTAAAATCCTTGAAATTTATACAATTACATAATTGTTTGTTTTCAACTTGTCTTTCACAAATGGAATTCTAACCTCAAAAATTAAAGCAGATAATTCTAACCTCAAAAATTTGCAGTCGTTGTACAATTCTTCTTAAAGTACATTCTTCACAATTCCGGTCAGCGGTGTGTAAGTAACTATTTTATCATGTAGAATTAGACAGTATGCCGAAGTTCCATCCGCTACTGGTTCTTCAAATTCCATTTCAATTTTTATATCCACACTTGATGATTTTACCGATTCATTTTGTTTTGAACAATCGATTACAATTATTGGAGCCTTGGAATAATACTGGTCAGGTGATAATAGTGGTGTATTAGTTTTTCCATAATATGACGATTGAAATCTTGCATACATATCGTATAAAATGGAAAAACGTTTTTTGCTGAACATGACATTCAAATTGTCATAGGGAAAGAATTGAGAGTTTAGGAAAACTTTACAATTCTTTATTTTACAGTGATCAAATTGACCAGCATTTGCAGTGATAACATCTTTTCGCTTAGTTTGAAAACCGAGTATTATGTACCTTGCTCGTTCCAAGTAAGTTGATGTCTTGACGGTCCATGTTTGTCGTTCTGTCTGAGGTAGTGTAGGGTATTCATGAAATTCCCAACTTCGGAATGACATCACAATATCACGGTCAGATTTCAACTTTCTCAATAATAGGATTCTATGTTCATCAGCCAATCTTACATGAGGTACTCTCCAAACAACTTTATCCAACTGTAGTTGCCATTCCAGTTTATCTTCCGTAGTTGCAGGGTCTGCAAGTATCAAGTCCTTATTAGTTGAAGATCTGAGTAATACTAATTCTTGTTTGACATTTATTATTACCCGTTTGTAATCTTCAGCGAATCCCAAAAGCAATCGTAAAGGTACATGAAAATCAAAGTGACCTTTGGAAGCTGGTGTTATAGTGTCTTTATCGGGGGCAATTCATCCGGCGGTGACTATTGAATTCTTCTCATGTGGTGTTAATGATGTTAATCCTTTCAATGTCGTTGTTAAACCAACCTTTTTTGTTGAATCAACCGTCACCCCTGATATTTCATATCTTATTTCATCAAAAAGATATGCCATCGGGTTATTTATAAAAGGAACTGTTGAAGCAGTTTTTCCATCCAATTTTAATACCCGTCCTTCGATGTACAAGTAACTTTCACACGGTAAAGTGTAAATATCTTGTTGTTGAATGGGGATCCTTATTTCATCGTTATTGTTTAATTTTGATGAAGTGTAAGGGTTGTGCGTGTGATATTCCTTCTCCCATAGTGTTTCGTCGAACGTTGGTCCTTGAGATATATCCAGGATATCCATCGCTGTTAAGTTTCAATCCAATCTTCTGTAGAAAACGAATGTTTTCTGATGTTAACTCTTCCAATGTCGAGGAGCTACTGAGCTCCCGACTCTTCCGTTGCGGTTTAAATGATAATCCCATGTTGACTTTTATGTTGCTGCTCTGATGTGTATCCGTATAGTAATTGTTTCTCCTCTAAAGTCAACACTATGACCGTCTTGATCCAATATGTTCAGTACGATGTCTGAAATGAAACTGGTGTTTAACGGTAGGTATATCAAGTTTTGTGGCTTCTCAACAATTTTAAAACCGGGAGCCACTGTTGGGTAAAATGTATGTAAAATATGTTGATTAACTCCATCTCTATACGATCCGTGTATAATGTTGCACGTGACATCGATACTATTTACTTTCAATATTGTTACAGTTGAATCACCTGAATGAGTAGTTCCAGGAGTTAAGATTTTCTTTTTTGTATCTTTAAATCCAAGTAAACTGCCAATCGACTGTTCCAAGCTGACATCAATATAATATTTCGAAGTTATTTCTGCTTTTAAAGTATTATTGTTTCCTTTAACGGTGATATTGTCTTCTCCGAGTTGTTTCTGTAATAATTGGTTTATATCATCGATTTCATAAGCTCCAGTAGGAAATGTAATTATTTTCAATTCTGAGTATTTTCCTGCAGCATCCTTAGTTTCATAATAATGTAGTAAATTGTTCTTCCCTTCTGTAACATTGGGAATTGAGTTGTAGGTAGTCAAATCAAGTAATGCCGCTTCCCATAATCGTTCCTTGGATAGACGCAATGCTGGGAACAGCGTACTTTTCAATGTGGATGAATTTCCACTCAATGACACTGTATACGATGACATCTTAAAGCTGACTGACACTTTTCGCTAGAAACTCCAAACATAAATGTCCACATATTTCAGTATTGTTAGGTTGTTCTCTTTTGTAATTGTAAAAAATGTTTTTGGAGTTTCGAAAATAATGTTGAAGTTCTTTTGGCGGTGGTAGATTGCCAAAACTGTCAAAGTAGTAAACGGTTTGTCCGAGCTTTTTATAGCATACCCAATGAGTGCCTGGACCATAGGTGGAATCCAAATTTACTATTCCAGTTTCATTTTTCCATATTTTAGTTGGTAATGCATCTTTCATAAAAACTCCTCGAAAGAATGGTATTTTCAAACATTTTACATAATCATTTAACTGATGATTTGTTAAGGCTTTATTTGGAATTATCAATTGATTCTTCTTTTTTAGTACACACGGTATGGTCTTAGGTATAAACCTGCTCCGTTTTTTACCATTTGCCAAACAGAAGTCTTCTTTACACTTGCCTTATGAGTTCTACGACGTCCTTTTTTAATGTTTCCACCTCTTTTGGGAGCGCCTCTCTTTGCAGGTCTTCCTCTGCGACGTCTTCCACCACCTAACTTTGTTTTTGTCTTCATGGCTGTAGTTACTGCCCAAGCCGATGCTTTTTCTGCAATACTTGCGTCACTTGATTTTACTCTTTGCCAAGCTTTTTCCGCTAGAATTTTATCTGCTATTGATCTATTTGTTGAATCTTTATACTTTGAATATGCTATATCGTGTTCTTTGCAAGCTTGATCTAATTTATTAATTCCAGGATCTCCTCTTGCTAAACGTTTTGCCAACTTAGTTCCAGGTCCACAATATTGATAACCTCCAGGAATATGTAATTCGTATGGTAGAGCGTCTATCGCTCGATTTACAATAGCACCAACAGGTATCCGTTTAAGCAGGGATAACGCAGCTGACGTTATACCACGTCCTCTCTTGTTGCTGTCTTGATGATGACTGAGTGATACAGCCTTCATTATGTAGTCTTATATAAACTGGCGTGTTTACTCCACAAGATACTTTACATAAATGAATAAGTTATGTATAATTTTATATATTTAAACACTTAGTTATTCAAATTAATGATATACTGATTTATAATTCTATTTTTAATCCAAGCTTCCCGTTCATCGGGTTGAATTATCACATGACTCGTTGTACTAGCTATATGATTATGGGTATCAATAAGTAAATTGCCCACTATTCTTATTAAACAATCTAAATTTACAGCATCTTTTGGATGTTGAGGATCATGTAATTGCATAATACGTTTATCATTACATGTGTAAGCTGTTGAATCACTTTTTGATGTTTTTATGACTTGTCCAATAGTAGCAGCATCATTTGAATCTTCACCTGGTAAAATATTAATTATTTTCTTCATCTTTGCATCATATTGGGTCCCAAAGTGTTTATCCCAAGTTATTGTTTGTTTCATTGTAACACAATCATTTTCTTCGTAACCAGGATAAATATCTTTTATTCTTCTATTACGACCATTGTATGTACCTAATGCACCACCACTCGCAATTAATGTTTGTACCATTAGAGGTACATCTGAATCTTTTATACCAAATCTTCCATTTGTTATTGTTTTATGTCCTGCATCCCATTCATCATTATTTCCTTGCATTAAATTAAACTTTTCATTTCCATGTATAAATTTATCTCCCCGCTTTAACACGGCATCTTCATGTTTTACAAAATTGGATGTTTCCTTTTTTAATTCTTTAGATAATTGTTCCATAGTAACAGCATCTTTTGGTTGAGAACCAAACTTTACATTTGTCAATGTTTTACCATGACAATCGATTTCATTAACATCTTGAAAAATACAGTTGTCCTTGATGTATTTTAGGTTTACAGCATCACCGTCTTCCTTTGGGTATCCAATGTCATTTATAATAAATTTATAAAAAGAATATCCATGTTTAGTTTTTTCCGGTATTATAGAATGTAAATATTCTTTATTAACTGAATCTTTATCATTTTTGGGATTTCCCACGTTGGTTATTCTATAATTTCCAGCATCATATGTTTGTCCATCTTTTAAGTTGTTACCCCATTGCAATTTTAAAGTATTTGAGAGTTCAGATGATAAGTACTCTTTAGTAATTGCATCAGAACCTTCAGTTGGTTTACCAACATTAATTAATCTATGTGATTTAACATCATAAGTATTCTTATGTAATTTCAATGATATTGAAGTAGCTTCTTTTACTGTCTTTAAATTTGCTCCATCAGTATCTTCTTCTGGATCTTTAACTAATTTTAAAAGTTTATTACTTATGTTATAGTCACCTTCAGGTGTTTGCGGTAATCCGCTTCTTTTTCTGTCTTCTCCAACTTGCACTCCTAATGCGGAGTAGCGTCCGAACTTGTCGACGCTCATGTTAGAACTGACACATTATATGCCTGCAACTCTTATATATCCGCGGGAAATTATACAATTATGCCGCGATTCCTGAGTTCGTCAATTAGAGCTACCCATTCATTATTTAAACCTGTATGACCAGCTTCCATGGCTTCATGCAATAGTCTCATTCTATCAACCAATTTATTGATATCGTTGTAGTAAATCACATTCGTATTGTATAGATTTTTCATCAATCCTTTACCAGATGTTGAAGTATCTCCTTTACTCTTTTTACCATGTTGTTCAAGAAGTGATAAATCCATAAGTGATAAAGATTTTCTTTTCAGTGGTTGTCTCACCGCTGGTGCAGTACGTAATGTTGGCAATTTTCGTGGAGGAAACAACTTTTTTATAACGATGTTATATTTTGTTGCACGTGAACGATTAATCATTGCATCCTTTGAGTAGTTTCTTTTATGAGCGTTAGTATTTTGTAGAATCTCCTTAAAAACACTTAAATCTTTGGATGAATATCTTAGTGGTATGTTTTTAAAAATTAATTCATATAATCCTTTTGTTCCTTTATATCTATGCTCACCAATAATGATGTAATCGTCTTGTGTTATTTCAAGCTTTGAATCGCCGATCTTCAATTCATTCCCATTAATTCTTGCTCCGTATACATGTGATCTACTCAAATTCGGGTTTGATTTCATGTCATGTAGCATTTTCATTATATATTTTCTTCCAAGAGGTCCATGTTGTAATATATCGCTACTCAATTGAGTTAAATTTGGAATAGATTGTTCAGCTTCAGGTATTGGCTGTTCTTCTTCCTTTTCAACAATTGGTTCTTCTTCTTCTTTTGTTTCTTCTTGCTCACTAGCACTTGTATATGAATCATCATCTTCTTCTTTTTTTAATGCTTGTACTTCTTGTTTAGAAACTGGTAGTAAAACATCTCCTTCATAACGAGGTTTACCAATAGTTTCTGATATCTGTTTTAAAGGTTCCGTAATAGGTTTAAATGTAGTCTCTAGAAATTCTTCTCTTTCACTTAAACCCATCCTCAATGCACGATTCTTCATCCTAATAGAATCACTGAGTGATTTTATTTCTTTCAATAGTTTTTCTTGATTCACCATGTTTACACTGTGAAGTTCAACGTGTAACTAGATGTAGCATCGGTAGTTCAACGCATAAATACAAATTTATCCAACCCTATATGATATCTACCATTTTTAATATCTTCTTCCTTCATAATAACGAGAAAGCTATATTTCTCATTCCATGCTTTGCCACACATCTCTTTAAATTTTTCAAATGACATATCCGCATTTACATGATCATTATATATATGCTTTAAATTTGTTTCATCTTGCTTGAAGATGATCAACATATTTGCATTGTCTCTTATAAGTTGTTTTGGAATTTTACTGTATGTTTGACCAATGTAAATGCTATCAATATTATGATGTCTTCCCATAGCAAAATAATTCCTTATTGTGTCATGATTTTCACAAGAAACATCGTCAAATATAAAAATAGAAAATGGTTTTGCTTCATTTGGTTGCATAATTGTTTCACTGGCATTAAACTTGTAAAAATTCACTTCAGGTACACTTGCAAGTACTTTATCCAATAATTGATATTTTGGTTGTTGCAATGATTTTGAAAAAATGTATATATTATTAAAACGCAATCCTTTAGGATTAGTTATAAGGTTAAAAACAACATTAGTTTTTCCACAATTTGAAGGACCAGTTATTAGACATCTTATCGTATTTGGTAGTAATTCACCATGTTTTCCATGATTTAACTTATCATTGTCAACTGTCAATTCATCAATGTTACTGATATTAAATCGGTCTTTTTGTTGTACAATCTCCATCTTGTATAAAGGTTAAACACACAATGAGCTATTAAACAACTATACTAAGTCTTTTGAAGGAATCCAAGAGTCTTCACTTTTATCAAACCCTAACCACCGGACTTTAACCATATCCTTTTTCCTTTGTAAAATCTTCTCGACAAGATATACATCACCAACTGTTGATTTCAACAATTATTGTCCGTAGAATCCACCTTGAAATAATTCACCCTTGTTATCCTTTAATAAGTAAGTTTCAGGTATAGTTGGTTGCACTTTATAAACTGTAAATACTTCATTAGTCCAATTTGGTAGATATCTTTTACTAAATACACCTTTGTATTTGCTTATACGAACTTTATCGTTGACCTTGAACTTCTTTGGTTGCAATTTTTCCAATTTCGGTGTTGTATTATTTTTAATGCGTTGTAATACAATTTTCGCATTAGCACTGTTTACCTAAATAGGTTTCATTCCAATGGTACGATGATATTTGTTGTTATACTGTTTTATAAGTTGTGGTAATATGTCATACCACACGTATGATCCTCGTTTTGAAAATTGTTTATACATCGCACCTTTCAATGTTCTATTGAATCTTTTAATTATTGAAGCTTTAACTTCAGAATTTGTAGAATAATGATTTATTTGATATTTCTTCATCAAAGCTCTGAAGTCTTTATTAAAATATTCTTTTCCATCATCGGTCTGTAGATGTTTAATTTTAAATTTATTTCTTTGTATTGTGGTTTCCATAGCTTTTGTAACACTTTTACCAGTCTTATCCTTCAATGGTAAAGCGTCAGCTATTTTAGTAAAACATTCTATAATTGTTAAAATATATTTAAATCCTTTGTTTAATTTACTGTGCGGTATCATTTCAATGAGATCAGCTTGATAAAGATCATTCATTCTTTTAATGATTGTACTTCTTCTTGGAAATCTTCTTCTTGCTGGTTTATGTAGTTCATTTACAATCTTGTCCTTCACACTTTCCATCTTCAGATGTTGCTTGTACACCGCTTGTAAAAATACTGATGCATAGAATAGTTTAATCTCATTTATATAGTTTGAATATAGGTCAAGGCCATTTCATATTAGTGTAAAAAAGAGGGAACATGGCATTGGGCTTGCCATGTCCCCTCTTCTTTACAGAAAGGAAAAAAGGAAGAAGGAGAGGACGAAGAATAGGTTTACTGGTCGATAGGGTTCAGGGAGTAGTGGCCGAATGGTAAAGTATTAATTTTATCTTCTAAAATATGGCGCTTGTCATCTTTGTAGCTTAATGCCCACTTTGTTTGTTTGACACTAAAAAGTTGATGATTATAACTTCTAATAGTGTTGAACGTTGCAGTTGTTTCAACATTTTCAAACAAACATCTTTTATAATGTTCAAACTGTACGTTCTTCTTCAGAAAAGAAGTTTTTATTCCTTTGGCCTTCATCGTGACTTGATGTTCGTTCTTCTCGTTTATGTACAGTTGAAACGAATACAGTTTGGACATTAATGCTACAATTTCCATCATCGGCACACCATTTGTTTCATCTTTAAATTTTCCTAATACTTTCTTGTTTCTGTCATAGTCGTAATTTGGATGATCCTTAGGATAATCGGAAAAGTCGAAATCATCTTTATATATAAAGGTGCGTAGATCTTCATACATGTCATTTGTTTTAATCCAGTAAATTAGTGCATCCGTATCCATATATGCAATACCAATGTTCTCTCTTCCATAATAGTTAACCATCTTCTTATAATGAAACTCGTACATATGTGTTTTTGAAATATCCAAGATTGACATTCCAAGATACAAAGGACGATCCATTTCAACTGACTTCTTGTTCATGGAAATAACGACTAGATTTTCATTAATAATTACAGATGAACCAAAGTTTGGTTGTTGCACTAATTTCTGTAATTTTACTGGATCAGTTACCAATTTGATATCCTTATGTTTCCTTTTGTTTTCCAAAGTCTTGCCAAATATTGCGTTGTTCATTAGTTTAAAAAAATCTTTTTGAAAACTTGATGTAGCAGCAGCTCTTCTTCTTGTGTTGTTGTCGATGTACGGTTTTAACCAACAAGATTGAGAAAATTGTAGTACTCGATTAATTTTTGTAATTCTCAATCCTAAGTCTAAAGCCTGTTGTATCATCCAGTAGTGTCCGACATACCGAGACTTGTTGGTTAAAGTCATCAATAATTTTGGCCATCTTCCAGTAGGGGAAATTTCAGTCTTTGGAAGAAGTGGTAAATCATAATGATGATCGTGAAGATGTTCAGGATATTCAAAATCGACGTCAAAAATGTAACCAGTTTCACCATACTTCGGTATATCCATTATGTTTCCAATTGATTCTGGGTCTATCCATTTGAAATTATCATATGGAAGGGGATTCGACATTGCCCATCCGTATAAGTTATTTGCATCGAAATAACCCAGGAATGTTGTTGGTTTTGATGCATCATAATCGGGCAGATACTTGTTGTTCGCCTTGAAGTGTCGTGTAACACTTTGCGTCAATCCCCCTCGAACTCCTGACTCTAACATCATAACCATATCTATATCAAAAAGAAGTTGAATTTTACAATTTGTTTCTTTTAACATAGCTTGCCATGCTAATCCAGGTGAAGTGTACGAATGAAGAGGGTCCAATCCATATGCTGCAAAACATGTATTTCTAAATTCTTCCATTATATCACATAATAAAGTTACATCTAATTTAACATAAAAATCTGAATATTCTCCCAATGTTGTAAATCCTAATTCATTCCATACTTTACATGCATGATCATAATCCTCTTGAGATATGTCCATGTTGTATAGTTTACTTTTGAATTCTTCTTTTGGCGGAAGTGATGTTTCATTAAATTTTTCTAAACTGTCTATATAATCATATGGGAAAACACCTTTCCGAAGTACAAGATCCAGTTTGTCGTTACTTACAATCTTCTTTGTTTCAATAAAATCTTTCTTCCTTAAATTTTCAGAAAGTTTAGACAAACTCGATTTCATAAATCGGTAGGAGTCTAAGAATCTTAATTTCCAACTGTTTTAGAGAAACTTATAAATTTTTCTGAAGTTTCAGCCAACACATCTATTGAACCATTGTCTCTTCCTAATTCAGGTATTATAAAATGAGCATCATACCCACTGAGGTTATGCAGAACCACAGGAATAAATAGTGGTAAACGATAGCTCAAATTGCATTTATTACAAGCAGCACCCCTGTAATAACCTGTAAGGTGGTCATGATCTTTAACTTTATAATTGTCAATGGTAAATTCATTTTTACATAAGAAACAGTGAGTTGCATTTTCATGTTGAATTTCCTCTTCTTCCTCTATCGGTTTCATTGGTACGATATTCGTATATAATCTTTGTACATTTTCAGCTATTAAATATAAATGGTCAAGAAATATTGTTTCCACATTTTCACCACGATATACTAAAGGTTCTGAAGTTAATCCATATTGGTTTAAATGTTCTTCTGATAATGTTGATTTAACCATTAAACAAAAACTATTTGGTTTGTGCATTTGATATTTGACACTTTTTCTAGCTTCACAATTTTCATCTTCTATAGGAATTAGTGTTGATTCAAAGTCCGCATATACAACTATAGGGATACGGTATTGATGATGAACCTTTTGAAATGTAACAAATGCTCTGTTTTCCGAAGGTAAATTAATCTTTGCTTCATAATTATTGTTACATAGTCTTTTGTGCTCTTGTAACCATTCTCTTCCTTGTCTTCCTTCTCGTTGAAAATTAAAACATCTCTTGCAAATTATCTTTCTGTGTCGAGCTTTAGAAAGCTGCTTGTTAACAAGAGTCGAATTTCTTTATGTACACATAATGAGACACATCTCCTCGCGTAAGTAGTAGTAAATCCGTATGATCTGGTAGCTCTTCTTTCACAATACGTAAAGGATACACTTTGTTTGAACTATCTAATGCAAAAACATTGATAGACGTACCGGGATTTTTCTTCTCAAATTTTGATATATCTTTCAGTGATACAGGATAAGTGATTCCTTGAAAATTGTATCTAAATCTTTGATTTTCATATTCTTGGTCAGGTCTATTCGCATGATGTGGTACAAATTTAGCTGTCATTGCATAACGAAAACATTCATTGTCTTCATTTTTAACATTAACACAAGATTTTGTATTTTCAATTATTTTTGGTAAAGGAATGTAACTAGATCCCATTAGTCCATATCCATGTTTATGAACTCTTATATCTAATACTTCAATACTTGTAAGACTCCATCCGGATCCTCTTCCTTCGTGTTCCTGAATTTTTGTTAATATTTCTTCTATACAGTTTTCTACTATTGAATCAATGTTTGAACTTTCCATAATGGTTCGGTTTTTTGTTATGAATCCTCTTGGTGATAATTCTTCTTGTACATTTATAAACATAGCTTCTAGTAGTAAACCAAATTTAAGAAAGTTCAATCTTTTTAATTCTTCTTTTAAAGTTTTACTTACGATTGGTTTTGCTTCTCTAATAAATTCTTCTAGCTTCAAGTTTTCATTTTGAATCTTATGATGCATTACTACTTTACCGGGTAATGCAAATACTTGTAGATTCGGTAAAGTAGTTGAAGATGTTGCAGTTATTTCATCTTGTTCATCTTGTTCTTCTTGTTGTTCTTGTTGTTCTTGTTGTTCTTGTTGTTCTTGTTGTTCTTGTTCTTGTTCTTGTTCTTGTTCTTGTTCTTGTTTTTCTTCTGGGTTGTTGTGAATTAGTTCTTTATGACAGTCTAATAGAATTTCATCGTGAAACGATTCCGAACATTTATCGCAACGATACATGTTGAGATGTTTACTCTTCGAAATTTCGCCAAAAAATGAAATGGGCTCTCATGTTCCTCCTTTTATAACGGTTCCCCCACCACTATTTCATCTTCTTCACTATCCAAGGAAATCAAACGTTTTGAACAAAAATATTAACCTTCTACAAACTAATTGTTCATTCGTGTTCTTTATTCCCATTGGAGTTTTAGTATATACTTCTTTATATTCGAGCTTTAACGAACTTTCCCCCACCCAACTAATTCTAGTTACTTTTAGGTGGAAATGGCTAAAGCACAGACACTTGGTTGAACTAAATTTGCGCATAAATTAACTATAGTTGAACTAAAAATTCGCATAAATTAAAAGTTAGTTCAAAACTAAAATTCGACAGTGTTAAAAAAAATCTAACAGTTAAACAAAAATAAATGTTAGTTTAAAACTGAAATTCAACAGTGTTAACCAAATCCTAACAGTCGAACAAATAGGTCAAGGTAATCCAATTTAACGCGAGAACGAGGAATAGAGCACTAAGTGGCATGTTAGTCCATTACCACAAAGTGATCTATTCCTCGCTCTCTATTCTACATCTACTTTTTTAGCTTTACTTATTTATATTAAAAGGTCCAAATTTTACTATGTAGAATGTCCATTCTTGCTTTTCAATTCTTCGATTGTTTTTAGCAATTGTAACAAATATTCGTTAGTTTTCACCAAAGTCTTTATTTTGCTACATCCAATTTCAATAGAAGGTATTATAAGTTGTAATTTTATAAGTTCAATCTTTTCTTTCTTGCGAATTTCTCTCTTTATTATGTTGTTCCTTATTTTTGCTGAAGATTTAAACTCCATGTTGTTTCTGCTAAAGCCACAATAATAAAAGTCTCTTCAAACAACCTGCATTTATACACATTCCCCCACCATTTTATAATCCCCACTCCTTTTCCCCTTCTTTATAGGATTTGAAAGGGATAGGGTGTAGGGTGGGGGAAGGGTAATTTTGTTATTACACTAGTTGTGCAAGAAAATAGCCGCCAGTGTCCACACCTTGTTCATAGCACTCCATCATAGATTGTGCCCACTGCAACATGCGGTCTCTGTCATTTGGTGTGACAAGGAAAGAATGACTATCACCATACAATATAAAAGAGTCAATTCGTACATAACATCCTGAGTCCAACCATTTATTAGCTTCAGCCATAAACTTTTCTATTGTATCAAATGGAAATTGTGGATCAATTGCTATAACTTTACGTTCTTCACTAAGTTCAACAGTATAATCATCATCGTCCTCATCATCTTCACTTTCACTGTTGTTACTTAAAGTGTCTTCAGATTGTTCAAAAACATCAGAAATTTCGGAAGAATTAAAATTTTCATTCAGATGAGGAGGCATTTTGAAGCAAGAAATATTGTAAACAGCAGACGAAACGACAAGAGCGGCGTGTAGAAGAAAAATGAAGGGGTGACCAACGCTTGCTCCGCTTTTATAATAGTATGCAAATGAGGGATAGGAGCTGACCATGACCAGTCATCGACCCAAAGGAGTGGGGGGAAGTACTTTTCATACTACTTGGATGGAAGTAGGTCACGAGACTTAGAGTGTTAAAAAATAATGGGGGAGAAACACAACGCTATAACGCATTGTGTTTCTCCCCCATTATTTTTTAAGCAACAATTTGGAAAAAACTAAGTGAATTTACTGTTTACGCCCCCACCTTGTAATACGATCCTTTTTATCCCTGAGGAGAAAGTCTTGAGAATCTAAATTGTTAAATCTCTTCTCTTTACACAAATTCTCACAAACTCTAATTTTATATTTTAAGCCGTTACATTTTGCCAAAATGTGTTGGTGGTCAACAACACTTAGAAAAAAATATTTCAAACCTTTCTTAAGCCTCTCTCCTCTGACGGATATTATTTCAGGATCGTCTTCAACGGTGGGGGTTTCTGTCAGTTGTGGTCCAGAAAGATGTTTCACGACATGTACACGGCAAAAACTTTCGTTTTTAACACATTTCCTCCCACAAGCTGATGCTTTCTTAATTCCCCTGGTAAGCACTTCAGGGCAAGTAGTGGGACGGCTAAATGCCCTACGACGCTCTTCTTGTAATAATTGAAATTGCTCTGAAGGAGCAGGCTTAGGAGCAGGTTTGGGAGTAGGCTTAGTGGATTTAGTTTTATAATAGGTGTGGTCTTCAAGCATAGTAAGTGGTGGGGTAGGAGGCAATGGTGACAGTGGAATGACAGGTGTACTAAGATGATGAAGCAAAGTTTCAAATGAAGGGGTATTAGGACGGGGAGCTGGCTTCTGTGGAGGCGGCATGATGGTTGATGGCGGTGTAGAGTCGTTTGAAAGCGAAGTAGAAGGCGAAGGCGGTGAAAAAATGCTTCGAAGTTTAGAAGTCTTGGTAGGCGGAAGAATAGTGCCAGAAGTTGAAGGTTGGGATCCAAGTTGCTTCTTGTACCAGTCAGGAGGATTTTTCAGACGAAGAGTTTTCTTAGGTGCAGTAACAGCCGTAGTAGAAGTTGAAGTAGAAGTAGAAGTTGAAGTAGAAGTTGAAGTAGAAGTTGTAGTTGGCAGAGATGACATGGTTGTGGCTCCAAGTTCGCAGCGTAACGTCTGGAATCAGAATGAAATGTTAGCCGCAGTCGGTGCGTCTTTTATAACAATATGCAAATGAGAGGGGTAGCAGCTGGCCGAGACTGATTATTGACCTGGGAGGTGGGAGAAAAGGGGAAAGAGAAGGTATTTATTTTGAATAATTCGCATAACTTTTGACTAAAATAAGATAACCACATTCTTCTTTTACTAAAATGTTTGTCTTACATAGACCTTTTCAATGATGTATCGCTTGTCCAAATCCGTCAATCCGTTATCAAGTTATAGCCATTTTAATTTTTCAGGTCATGACCGGTCATTCACCTGGAGTAGTGGGGGAAGGAGTGGGGGTAGGAGTGGGGGAAAAGAGGGGGGGGCTCCATTTGTTCGGGGGGGGGGGTCATTGACCCTTCCGAAAGTGGGTCAAGGTCATTCAAGATTTATAATGATCCAAGGTGATGGGAACAGTAATACTGTTCCCACCACCCTGTTTGCCTAACAGTTCCCACTCCCAACCCACTAGTTACGTTCTGCAAGGGACATCGACGCAATTTTGTTTGGACCGTCCGGGTCTACCGTAACGGTCCGGTCCGGGTCTACCGTAACCGTGAATTCCAAGGGAAACTGGAACAGTTAATGCAGAAACGCAACTCTAACACCCACCCAACTAATCCCACCCAATCATATTCCTAAACAAAATGCAAAACCTAGTCCGCAATTTGCGGATGTCCCACCCCTTCTAAGTGAAGTTCAACGGAACTTCTGAATTTACAATTAATCTACCCCCTAACATCTAGCTGTAAGGCAAAACAACATTAATTAGTAGTACCAACACTTAAAACTAACAACACATCATTATTAAAAAACCAAATAATTCAACACAACCAAATACCATCATTATTCTTAAAATTAATACACCTTAATGCTAAACACCTCTTAAAATTAATACACCTTAATGCTAAACACCTCTTAAAATTAATACACCTTAATGCTAAACCCAACTTATAACTAACATCGCAATGCGCAAATTATTTCTTAAATTAAATACAACTTAAAACTAAACACACACACACACATACCACATTTCATTAAAAAACGCAACATAGTAGAAGAAGTTCAAATATATATAGGCCTACTATATATTTGAAACCTCTTGCTGAGTCGCCAACAACCTTTCGCTATGAAAGTTTGTTGACGACTGACGCTAAGATCAGGCTCGTATTGCTCCTCAGATTCTCGAGTAGTGGGGGAAGTTGTTTCACTCCAGTACAGTGTTCAATCCAGTCCAGTTCGCAGCAGTGTAAAAGGAAGGCAAAGGAGTGGGGAGCGGCGCATGCGCAACAACACAAAACCAAGGTTTGAGGTTAGAATTATCCATGTGCAGTAGCGCTAAAGTGAGTAATACAGGACTAGGCGCATGCGCATAGCATAGACTGATTCCGATCCGGAGAACTCGTTGCATGCGCAGCAGGTTTGAGGTTAGAATTATCCATGGCAGCTGCCATGTTTAGTCTGGTTTCACCACATAGAGTCAGCAACCGGTGGTGACCGGTCGTTGGCCTAGAAGGAGTAGGGAAAGGTGGTGACCGGCCATTGACCCAGAAGAGTGGGGGAAGGAGTGGGGGAAGGGGGGGGGGAAGGGGGGGGCTCCATTTTTTCGGGGGGGCTCCATTTTTTCGGGGGGGAGGGGGGGGGGGAGGGGGGGAGGGGGGGAGGGGGGGGAGGTCATTGACCTTTCCGGTCATTGCCCCAAAACTCCCTACTACTCTTACTACTCAGGTGAAAGTCGGTCATCAGCGGCAGCTGCCCGGAGTAATTGCTAAAGCTATAAAAACCAGGTGGTTAGCTCGGGCATCTGCCCGGGGAAGTGGGCCGCTGCTGGGCTATAAAACTAGACTGCTCATTTGCGCCGCGACCATTAACTTACTGGCTTTCATGTTGATTGCATCGTTATAGCTACTACATTATTTACGTTCATTTACTTCTAACCTTACCACATAGTGTTTCATTACTACATATTGTTTAGTTAATTCTAACCTATAACTCTATTTTGTTAGTACATGACATTCTGTTTCATTTATCTCCTTATAACATATTTCATTTCTCAGTCTTCTTTTAACTTCAACATATAACACACCTCCTGTAATGGTTGCGCAGAGTTTAAAATTAAAACTGTTGCGAACACAATACATATTACAAAATAATTCTAAACTTTCAGTTTCAAAGTCTAAAACTAATTTAAGTAAAGTAAGAAAGCGGTACAGTTTTAACCCATTATACTTTTCGACGACTTCACGGGTTAATGTTGATGATAGTATTATTCATGACATCTTGCGTTATATGTTACACTTCAACAATTTTGAACTTGTTACACCTATCGACTGTGTTCAACAAGTTTTTTTATTTTACCCCCACTATTCCTTATATAAGTGCTCTCACCACAATTCCTACTTTATACTCCTCTATTCTCTACAGCTCAGCTAAGATTTGAGGTTAGAATTATCCATGGCGGTCGCCATGTCTGGTTCAGTTTTACCACATAGAGTCGGCGACCGGTTATTGGTCTAAAGGAGTGGGGGAAAGGGTGGTGGGGGAAGGTTGCCATTTTATAAGCCCTCTCCCTAGGCGGCGCTTCTCATTCGATCGCCAACTTTCAAACGATAAACACCTCTCCCATGGCACGAATCAATTATCCCGCTATCACCAACTACTTCAACTTAAAACTATTTCTGGTGATAATTGGATAGAATTTTTAAAAACTTACTCTGGATGACCTTGACATATTTTCCACATCCCAGTTATAAGTTTGAATTTCAATTTTCAACTAACTCTTAATTTTTGTTCAACTGTTAGAGTTTCGTTAACACCGACGAATTTCAATTTTAAACTAACTTTTAATTTATGCGCACTTTTAGTTCAACCCACTTTATGCGCAAATTCACTTCACCCTAACGCCAACACTATCGCCATCTCCACCCCAACCTATATGGCATAACATATAACTACAACATCTCATATATACCCTCTAACCCCCACCGGAAGCTATATGGCATGGCAGCTGGCGCCAGCTGCCCCGGCAACTGCTCCCGGGCAGCTGCTACTTCCGGTCTAGGTGTGACCAAACCACACTACTAAAAGCGTCACCTAATAACGTAAAAAGTGAGTAAAAATTCTCGTACGGGACGGACATCGGAGCGTATTCCTAGTATTATTTGTAACGATTGCTTTTAAATTAGTACTTAACAAGGCAAAGAGTTAGCTTCCAAAAATAACTGCTGACTGGGAGTCACTGAAAGACATTATAGGTTAATAAAACGCTATTTACGGAAAACTGCTACTCGAACATGTTTGTCTCAATTTTAAATTTTTGTTTACAGTTTAAATCTCGCCTCCACTCCAATATTCTTGCAGAAGATCAAGTTTTAAAAACGGCCATTAAAACCTATTTAATTTAAAATTAAGAAAATTGTTTTAAGCCACCGATTGTAACATCAAAAACAAAAAAATTCTCAGTGGTCATACAGCTTTGTTAAACCATTGTACAATATTGTAAAATTTTCAATTAAAGAAAGACAGTGACTTGTCTTTTTCGCCCTGACGAGCTTGCAGAGACTGCTAAAACAGTGTAGTTAAATCTCCTACCTGAAAAATCCTATGAGTTTTAAGCAAACTGTAGGAAATGCATTACAGGCTATCATAAATATTAAATATTAAACTTATATAATAAATATTTGACAGTCGTGGGAAACATATGCAATTCGTGTGCAAAGTGACATTTCAAGCACTTGTTGCATAAATAACTATTATTATTAACCAGCAGTAGTTTATGTTCGTTTATAAATTAAACAGTGTACTTGATATGGCGTGAACCAAAGGAAATACACTTAAAAAAGTGAATAATTTATTATTGTATTGACGACTCGTATACCCCACATTATAGAGCCGTTGTGAAGTGTCAATTCGTGCTTCTTTGCTTTATATGCTTTCAACTTAGGATCAGTGTTGTTCGGCCATCCATTTACAATGTAATTCTTGACCTCCTTTAGAACAATATCATTATCAGTTTCTTTACTCACTTCCTCACATGTTATTGGGAGGGAAGACATGCTCCCTAAAAATATGAGGTTTACCACAGTATCATAGCTTTCACCAGCTTGATCGAAAGTTTGATCTTCTCCGAGTGGAATGCGACTTAAACAGTCTACTTTGGAGAACTTCGTAGTGGACACATATTCTATTTTGAATGTGAATTGTGTGAGATATAGGCTCTTTGCAGCCTGCATGAGGTAACAGAAGGAATTCCTTTCGACGAGCCAAAAATAGATAGGAGAGGACGATGATCAGTTTGGAGAAGGAATTCAGTTCCCCACAAATAGATTCGAAACTTTTTCAAAGTGTAGATTATAGCCAATGCTTCTCTTTCTATTTGGGAATAATTTCTTTCTGTGGATGTCAAGGTCTTGGAACAATAAGCAATTGGCTTGTCCTTACCATCAGGATATCGGTGAAAGATTGCTCCGCCGATGCCTACAGATGACGCATCTGCTGCTACTATGATAGGCAGAGTGCTGTCAAAAGGTACTAATACTGGGGCAGATACTAAAGCTTGTTTGATTTTGGTCACAGCTTCAGAGCACTTATCTGTCCAATTCCATGCAACGTCTTTCTTGCGCAGAGCATTAAGGGGAGCACAGATGTCAGAAAACCCGCAAATAAACCTTGAATAAAAATTTGCCATGCCAATGAAGGTTTCCAATTGTTTGACATTCTTGGGTTCCGGCATATTGAGGACGGATTGAATTTTATCAGCATTAGTTGATATGCCTTCTTTGGATACACTCAGGCCCAAATAGTTCACTTTATCTTGCATGAACTTACACTTAGATCGATTCAAACAAAATCCATTAGCCTTGATTCGTTTTAATACCTCTCTCAAGGTCTTGAGATGTTCTTCATTATTCTTTCCAGTCACAATTACATCATCTAGTAGAAAAGCGACACCTTGCAGACCTTCCAACATGGCATGCATTCTCCTTTGAAAAATAGCAGTCGCTGGAGCAATACCAAAAGGAAGTCGATTGTACCGCATCAGCCCGAACGGTGTGTTGATTACTAGAAGTTTCTTTGATTCCTCTTCAATGGGAATAGTCAAGTAGGCATCAGTAAGATCTAGGGTAGTGAATTTGTCACCACCTCCTATTTTTGTGAATAGCTCGTCATGAGTGGGTAAAGGAAAAGTTTGTATCTCCAATGATTGATTTAAACCTGTAGAAAAATCTGCGCAAATTCTTATTTTTCCATTAGGTTTTCTAACTAAAACACACGGAGCTGCCCATTCAGAATGATCGATTTCTTCGAGCACACCATTGTTAATCAGACGGTCAAGTTCTTCCCTAACCTTATCTCTAAGAGCTAACGGAATAGGTCTAGCCTTCTTAAAAACTGGGACGGCATCCTTCTTTAAGTAGAGCTGAGCGGGTAGTTTTGAACACTTATCGTACCCCGGTGTGAAAACATCTGAGTACTCATTACATATCTCAATCAATTCTTTTTCAGGGCTTTGAACCAGTAAAGCAGACTGAGTTTGATTTGAGGACAAATCATGCAAACTTACAAGTGACTGGTTTTGCAAGTTAACTTGAAATATCCAGTCCATTCCTAATATGTTGTGCCGAACTCCAGATGCAACATAGAGATTAAGTATACGCCTGATTCCTCCAAGTGTTACTTGTACACTGACTTTGCCTAATAACTTTACCGTCTGTCCTGTAAATGATGTAAAACATTTTGAGCTTGTATGAAGGTTGGGTTTACCTATACATACCCAGGTTTCTTCAGAGACTATAGTCACACAACTGCCAGTATCGAATTGCATTGATACCGGGCGCTCATTGATCATTAGTTTAAAGAATAAGCTTTGAAAATTCTTAGAAAAGTTATTGACCGACATGACATCAAGAACAAGGCCTACTGAGTTAAATGTGTCAACAGGTAAATTCTGATCCAATTCGGAATCATTGTGGTTTACGGATTTAACAGACTTCTTACTTTTACAAACCCTTGTGATGTGTGTTTTACTTCCACACTTGTAGCAAACGGGATTTTTCATTCTACAGTTACTTTTCAGATGCTTTCCTCCACAGATGAAACAAGGTCCTGCGGAAATTGCATTACACTCCTCTGTTGTTTTATCGACAGTGAAGTTACTTTTTGAAGCAGCCTGAACACAGGAGAGGGTTTTTGCTAACTCTAATACCTCAGTAAATGAATCATAATCTCTTTTAAGAAGATTTTCTTTAATATTTGGATTAGTTATGCCCATAACAAAAGATGTTATTAATGCCTGTTGATAAAATTCGTTTGGGAAATTACATTTGTTGATCATTCGTCTGAGATCGTTAGCAAACTCTGTTAATGATTCAGAATTCTGCTTAAGAGAAAAAAATTTTACTCTCTCAGCGACAGCAATTGGTTTTACTTTATAGTTGGAGGACAATTTCTCGTACAATGTCTCAAAAGAAAAGTCATTAATACAGTTTGGTTTACATAAGTTTATGAGGGTCTCTAAAACTTTTGGACTTAGACAACTGATAAAAAGCAACCTTTTTGTAACATCATCTTTAATCTGAGATAGAGTAAGACTAGTCACGAGTTTGATGTGCCAAACCTCAATATCCATTTTCTCCGGGTCGAACTGTTCACAATTGAACCTCGGGAGTGCAGGCTGCTGCTCCCGCCCTTCGTCCGGACTGTGCTGGTGTCTCTTAGGCATTTCGTTGGTTCAGAGAATTTCTCGTCGCCACTGATATGGAGTGAACCAAAGGAAATACACTTAAAAAAAGTTAATAATTTATTATTGTAAATGACCACAAATATACATAACCAAAACAAAGTAAGTAAACATTCAATTAACAAAAATATAATAATTTACCATATGGTTGAAAGGCCATATGACAGTAATATTTACTGTAAAATAGTAAACCTCATACATCTTGAAATTACACCTGTCATATTAAAAATACAGAATTGCATACGTCGATACATCAACTAGGCCTATCTAAAACTTGTTCATCAATTTCTTTTATTGTTTAACCCATTACGGATTTATCAGTTTAAAAAAAATTTATTAAAGGCCACAAGACTTTTTGTTTGGTATCCTGGGACATAAAACGGAATGTTCAGACTGACAACTGGAGCCTAACGATGTCATTTTAAGAACAACTTCTCTCCTCCATAGTTTTTTAGAGTAAGATATTCTATCAATGTTTTAAGTCGTATCCAAAGTGAAAACGTGTACAATGAATTGTATAACAATGTAGTCATCAATTTCCCACTCAGCGAACATATAACGTCATCACTTAATATTACCAAACTTAAATACATTTATTTTTTATTTAATTACGATAGGAACATACCTGATACTGATTAATGTACAAATTTAATTTTATATCTAATAAACGGCCCATGTTATAGAAATTTCAATTACAGTTGCATGAATTTTTTATTCAAAGAAATATTAAAACAAATATAATAAATATAAATATAAAAACATGTTTAAACAGGATAAAGTATTCAATACTTATTTACTACGCTAGAGGTTATTTGTTAACAGAACTCTTCCTACAATTTCAGACCGACTTTCAAGTTTTTGTGTCATTGGATAGGCTCAATCTGTAGTTGTTTCCCCCGACAGTTGATGATGAGAATTGGACTTAAGTTAAAGGTGCCATCCATCATTGAAATTTGAAATTTTCCCATATTTGTGCTCGATTTCAAGCAACGTTGGCACTAGTATATATTTCATGCAAGTTCATACAGTTAATCTGTGGCTTTTAAAGGAAAAGTTCCAACAAGAGAAAAAGTTTCCTTTTTATATAGAAAAAACATTAAATTATGAATTTAAAATCCTATACTATAATACGAGCAATGTCTGAAGGGATGTGTGTTCCACGATCTCGAAATCTAGTGGGTAGATTTTGTTTAAACTTTGCATTTAAGAGTGGTTTGGCCCAAAAATAAGTTTAGAAACAGCCTCAATCCCAAGAAAAACCGAATTTGGTATAAATTTAAGTTTAAAAATCGTAATTTTTAACATGGGTCTTATGGGTTGCTATTTTGGTAACGAAATAACAACGAAAGGTATAAAAAAATAAAGGAACATTAATAATAAGCAGTCTTTTTGAAACAGCTGTTAACTGTGAAGAGGTATATTTGGTTGTTGTGGAAATTTAATAGATTTATTACCATGACACTATAACAAAAGTGAATTAAAACCAACGAGCAAGGCTCGGTAACCTGGTACTAACGGTTAATAAAGCCAATTCTTTATAAAAAAAGTAATGAATAGAAGGAAATTAAAATTTAGTACGAATATATACTATTACCGAGGGAACCAGCATTTGCATGACAAGATTTTAAACTCGTAATATTAGTAAGACGAGCTGTTTCCCTCCACTCAATCGCCCCCAGGACGAACTCGTTCACTCGACTCACTCGACTGTGCTGCACTCTGGAAAAAATTTGTAAATTAAAAAAGTTTTAAAGTGAACATGAACACAATTCGTCAAAGAGCACTAACGTTAATTAATTTTTACAGTTATAAACTCTTTTACGGGTAGTTCAATTTTATAGCCACAAAACATATCCAATAGGGAAACATTGACACTCTGTACTCAAATTGACAGCATTGAATATTTAGTTACAAGTTTGCTGTAAGTTTTTAAAAGTTACCTCAAAGAAGGCTCTTGATTTGAAATTGTTTGTGTTTTCATTTGATTTTAATGCAAAGTGTAATTTTTCATTTCACCACATCCATTATTTAAATATGTACAGTACTCTCTTTTAAGGATTTTGATATGCCTAGTTAATGGTTTTTAATATTTCAGACTAGTGTGGTATGGTTGTCTAGTTTAATGTTTGCTATTATTAATTTATTTATTCAAGGTTTGTTTATCACCCCTCAGAATATAATTTACCAAGTAGGCTATATTATTTATATCCATTTATTTATGAAAGTCATAACAAACAATAACACCCAGTGTTAAATTAATATCATAAAATGCAATTTGAGCCAAATAAAATAATCAGGGTAGTTAATTAATGAAAGTTATTATAAGGTAATTATAAGTTAACAAGTTAAGAAGTAATAATTGTCAAAGCAAATTTGTTTAAACATGGAGATAAGAGAATTTTACAAAGTTCCTGAATAACGCCGGTTTCACATACTCTATGGTTTGATCGTTCAGAGAAAATTTCTATTTTGTTTCCTTATGATGAAAATGGATTTTCCACAAAGCCAGGCATCAGAATGGATCTCTTTTGTTTGTTATTTTCCTTGCCTCATTCGTTTCTTTAAAGAACAGAGTAAACAAAATTATTTCCATACGTTAATGTCACAAATAGCAATTCTTAGTTTGTATTTTAATAACCATCAAACGTTAGGGGACTATTATGTACTTTATAAACTGTTATTATTAAAATAAATATGTTATTTATTTTCATATACATCTATTCAAATTAATTGTTTCAAAAATAAAATATCTATTTAAAAATATTTGTTTATTACATTTTTTTGTATGAACTGGAATTCATGTGCTTTTACAAAGAATACACATGTTTCCAGACACTATGAAAGATAAAAAGTAGATTTTTTTATTTCACATATAACTGAGTATATTATTAGATTTATTATAGTATATTTTAAACTAATCCTATTCTATAATATGAGCATAGTGTCTGTAGCAATATAGTTTCCACAATCTCGAGTTCCAGCGGGCACAATTAACATAACTCTGCACTCTGGGAGAGCAATGGCAGTGGGTGTGGTGGCAGTTGAGAGTGTTTAGGTCCAAAAATAAGTTTAGAAACACCCTGAATCTCAGAAAAAATCGTTTTAGTCTAAAACTAAATTTTAAAATTGTGATTTTTAACATTGGTCTTATGGGTTGCCATTAAGGCAACAAAATAACAACAAAAGGTAAACAAAAATAAAATAATGGTACTTTGAACCATTGCATTAAAACAACCGTCACCCTTGAAAAGGTACAGTTGGCGTAAACTTCAAAATCGGATTCCCATGATATAACAACAGTGAACCAACGATCAAGGTCAGTTATCCCGGTACTGAAAAATATTAGAACAAGACAGTTATTCCAGTACTTGTGTAGTTACTTTCTCAATATAGGAATAATATATTAGCAGGATCGACATAGCAAGGCCTAAACTTGACACACGTGCATAGAACATGTTCATAAAATAAAAAATAAGGGCTAGAAAACCAAGAAAGGCCTCAAAACTGGGCGTTTCCTTTAATTATTTTTATTTCCATTGTTATACTTCCATGCAGAGGCAATTTTGATCAGCCGATACATTTCTCACCATCATTAATTGATAATTCAACAGAGACAGTTGAGTCTAGCTTTGAACCCTTAAAACAATAATAGTTTTTATGGGGATGGATACTGCAATTTTTAATCACATGGTGAGTTGTAAATATATATTGTAAATGTTACACATCCGTGCGGATACAATTAGGGTAAAAAAGTGTCCCACCTGTACAACATCCACCGAGTTGGACCAACTGTAGATTCAAGTGCAGTCTGGCGTGATCACTACGTGTTCTGAAGTTTTGTTCCAACTCCATATCAGCGATTCGCCTGGTTTAATTTATACAACAGTCACGTCCTAAACTATAACCATCTATCACTTGCGGTGATCATTGAACTTTTAAATATGTGCCAGTCATACCCTGGGACTCCAAAATGTTTTGTAGCACAATTTCAAAAGAAAAGACTCATTTGCTCCTTCAACACAGAGTGCTGAATGCAGAACTCATTGACTTTTCTTTGTTGCATATTTACAAAATATAGTCGTTCATAATAACTTCTATGCGAGACAATGTATTTAAATTTATGTTCAAAATTTTATGTTTGAAAACATGATGAGCTGTGTCGAATACTAATGCAGAGTATCACCACCGCTATCACACACATCCGCCTTTCGAGATTTGCAGAATTTATTACGTGGCATTTTATTCATTTATTCCAAGATGCCTTCCAAAAAATTAACATCATTCTTTTACTTTATCTTGTACCAATGTTCAAAATCAAACTAGTGATGGTGTTGCAACTTTTCAATCGTAGATCCATCCCTATTTAATAATTGATATTTTCCAGCTAGTAATCAACTTTATTACCTTAACAATTCAGCGCTTTCAGACCAATTCGACGTTTAACTTTATAGGAACGTATGTCATTGCATAATGTAATAATCCACCAGTAATTTAAAGAATTGCTTATTTGAGTAATTTATCACTTTCATCTATGGTGTGCGGAAACTATCCCTTATACTGTTCATATCTCATTTTTCAACTACCATTCCGGTACTTGTCGGCTATAATCACCTCACACAACTTCAAGGTAAAGGAGGAAACATTATGAAAAATTAAAACATCGTCATAAATTAAAAACCTTAGTTCTTTATACAGAATTTTATAAACTGTTAAAATTAAAGTTTGACAAAGTTTTACTATCGGATTAAAAGAGTTTTCATAATCTTTTTCCTGTACAATTATTTTTAGTTGCCAAAAAAGAATAGTTTTAAACTTTTTAAACTCAATAGCTATAAATTTTTTCTAGTCATTTGACAAAATGACATCATAAATATTATTTATGGAATGGCAGGTACACTTTTCCATAGGTTAACACTGAACAAATGACTGAGGTGCAATATTTTACAACATAAAGCATATCCATAATGCATTCGGATGGAAGCAGATTACCTTGGGACGACATATCAAGTTTGAAGCTTGTATTTTATTCATGTTACAAATCTACATCCCAGAATAAGGTGTTACCTTTAAAAAAAACTTCTATTTTCATACGGTATAAGAGAAAATCTATAACCGTCTTATTAGTAAATTTGTAATGACGAATGTCACATTAACTTAGCAAATAAAATCAATAAATAACCGGCTGATGATTCCGGGGATTCTGAACAGTATGTGTACAAAAACTACATAAGAACAAGACACTTTTCAATCCTTTTCTTAAAAAATATCTAAGATAGAACACTAAAAATAGTTTCATAAGTCTTGACAATAAGGACACCAAAAACTTGGTTTTTTTTATTTTATGTAAAAAAAAGAATGTAGAACGAGTTTAACCAGGAGGGCGTAACAAGCCATATTGCACTAAATTCATCTGGGCACAAATTGATCTGGCCGTTCTTACACATTTTTTATCATTAAAAAATGTATCACAGATTGGACGACTCACTGTCTGAGGTTTGGACCACAGAAAATTACCCACAACTTTTTTTTAACAACCCCACTTTTGTTTAAATTTACAAGCATTAATAATCATTTGACACATATCAAAACATAAATATCTATGAAAGTTTGGATTAATATGTTTTATTAAATATGTGTCATGTTTACAAGAATTGAGTAATAATATTTTGAAACAACACGGGTAATCTCGCACTCCATGAGCTAGCTGTCAAGCCCAACCACGCCTCATCGCACGTTTAGGGCCATTCTGCGCTGTAAACTGGCAGACAGAGGTAACGATCCTGAACCGCGACTGTACACACTGCACCGCGAGACGGTACATTACAAAACCGACCTTGCTTATTAAGCCCTTGTCTCATCTTATATCTTTTAATACCTAATTTACATTTGTTTCTCTTTAAATTGTGATATAAACTATTTTAACTTAAAATTCATGTTGAATCTGGATTACCTTCTTCGTTTACCTTCTGGATTATCTTCGTTCTTTTATGCATACGATTAAGAAGTGCATCGTTATTCGAAGACTGAGAACAGTACTGAAATGCCAAGGTTGGATTTAAATAGGGTATACAACTTGTAATTTGTAACTTGGATTGAAATATCAGATCCATTCGTCATTTTGTTCTTCAATTAATAAATGTAATAATAGAAGAGCTTATAGGGAAAAATATGGTATAAATATTGTATACAATTTTGAAGATTATTATCTTATTTTGCTCTTCTCTATGAGATAGTTAATAAAAAAGCTAACAATCTTATTTGGCCAAGGACACATAGTAGAAAGATCTTTTTATATTGCAAAAGCTTAACTGATCATGTGACGAATGGCGGCTGCAATGTCAGAGACATAAAGGAGTCAGGGTGATCTAGTAGTTGATTAGACTCCGAAGCTAATCAATTTATCGCGCCAACCATGATATAGCACCATGATGCTCATGCCCAAATCATGGACAACACACGGTCTGAGTGTACGACCGTAGAAAATTACCAATAGCTAGCCTGATACTTGTCATTTATTTCAACTCTAACAAAATTCTTTGTACCAAAACTTTATTAAAATCTACTGTTTTCAGTTAGTAACATTTGTCAAACGTTAAAACTTGTAAGTATGAATAATTATAAATCCGGCTCAAATTATGAGACATTTTAAATAACCTAAAACCTAACAAACCTAATGCATAAATTCAAAATCTAAACTAAGTTTTTTAATATTAACTGAAAATTTTTGTTTTTTCTTGAAAAGAAAAAAAACTTTACAGGATATGTAACGGATCTGGGATCTGTGTGAAGATGTTATAGTAAGATGCACGAAAATAGTCCGATGGAAATTTTAACAGCTGTGTCCCCCCTCACCCCCTCTCGCCCTGCAATGTTGTCATTTTTTGTTATGTTTACCATGTGTAATAGAGTATAAAAATGTGTTTCGGAATAAATTTGGCAACAATGTTTCGACTCTCATCGGACTATTTTCGTGAATCCTACTATAGTACCATTTTGTGTTTTATATTGTTTTCTGTTCAATTAGGTTGGGCCAAACGGCAGCTTAAGTGAAAATTCCTTAGCCAAACTAACCTTTTAAGAAGGGTTTTATTATTATTATTATTATTATTATTATTATTATTATTATTATTAATGAGTATTTATGAAAATACTGGATTCATCCAGTAAGCAATATGTTGAAATATAGTGAAATTAAATTTTGACATAAATTTTGTATTCGTTTCCAAAATAAGTTTAGAGACTGTATGTTTTTTCTGAAAACACTTGCAATATTCAACATATTTCAGAGCTATGGAAATTCTTTAGTTTAGGTCAAAGGAAATAATCTGAAAATGGTTAACGTATGTCAAATAGGCTCCGAATTTTACATAATATGTAGCCAATTTAACTCTGGTGGTGTACTTTATAAAATGTTAAAATAATTTGCTGCATCAAAGATAAGTTAATTAATACCTCTGTTAATTAATTTGACAAGTTAATTAAGTTGAGATTAATTAATATTTTCAATTCCAAACTTCTACTGCTGAGTGAATTGAATCACACGTTGTTGAGTGTCAACATGCATAGATGAAAGCGATGGTCAACAGGAGAGCACCAAACTCGATATCGACTGAGTTTGAAGGGCCATACGTAACTTTCCATTAGTTTACGACTTTCAACTCTTTTGAAACTAAATAAAAAAGAATGTTTTATAATTCGTTTTTGTGAATACAGTTGCAAAGACCATAAGTGACTGTAGAAGTTATTTAAAAGTAAACTGATTTTGGCGAGTTGTATACAACATTCCAGAAAATATGTGTAAGCAGCTAATTACTCTTACAGCAATTGTAAAAAAGATCGCAGGTAATTTTGTGGTCAATATCATTGGTTGAATATAATTAATTTTGTGAAACAGTTAATGGTTAGCAGAAAATCACATTCATCGTATTGGTTGAGATTGTGTTGGAAAGCATCCTGTGATTTAAGATAGAAACGTATCTTAGAGTAATCAAGTTTGACAACTAATAGTTGTAGGACATTATTTGATTTAATTTGCACCTTAAACACTTTTCCTTTTATCATTGAATTAAAAGTTAAAGTAAAAAATTAAAATATAATTCAATAGACAAAACCAATTCAATTTTAAACTTGATTAATGCAGCAGTGACTATTGTCGTTGTCTAAATCTTAATCGAAAAAGTCATCTCCTTTGGCTAGTAAAATATATCAATTATCACTTAATTTTATACCAGAACTCATATGTTTAAAAAGTTTAGAGTAAATGTAAATGTAAATGAGTAAATTATTCTACTTTTGAGATCAGTGTGCATGTGCAATAGTTAGGTTACAATATGGTTATTAGTCGGTAAATTTATTATAATATTTTTCATAAGTAGGCCGGTGCTGGCAATACTTGCTTTCAAATTCATGATTATTAAAATTGTTTGTCTGGCTCTGATCCGATTAAAGTCAGTTAAGACTTTCATGTAGGATCTGGTGAGTTTAGGTGGTTTCATTGTCTTCACAATCTTAAGTTTTTGGCTTCTGATTGGTGGAGAGGAGGATATCACCCCGACCCCACCCTTGCCGGTGGAAATCTAGATTTTGCATGAGTCCTTCACTTGTCTGGGAACCAAGCCATGAGAAGCATCTATAAGAATTAAGTAGTTTTTCATTTTATTATCTTTGCTAGCAAATTAAATAAGATTTGGGTTTTTAATAAAATTAGTTAGTAAAAATCAAACTGCTACATGTTTTCCTTTTAATTAAGTTTTAATTATAAATAAACTTTAATTAATTTTCTGGGGTTAGTTTGTTCATAGAGTTGCAGTTTTGGTGCTTCGTATCCATGGTGTCAGTAGTGAGTAAAAAGGGCAAGAATATATCTTACAACCATTTGCATTTTGTGACAAAAAAGTATATTCAGTAGTACTTGTAGAAAAGTTGTCAAGAATCTCTCCTCTTTTTTTCTCAGCCTATGAAGTGGATTTTTTATTTTTTATAGTCTAATAAACTTTTGGGTCAACATGTATTTCGTTAATTATTTCCATCTACGTAGGTTTGAATTTGAATGTTTGGAAAATTAGAATATTTTCTCTGTTTCCTTGAGGTTAGAATTATCAAAGTTCCACTGTACTACTTTAACTGGCTACAAAGGAAAGTGAAAAGGCTTTGCTTGGCGAATAGGGGTTAACAGCTTTGTTCCTACTGATTTTAAGTGTCCCACATTGAAAGGTGCCTGTGAGTTTCTGGTTTTCAAAAGGTCAAAACAACTTAAATATTTTACACTTTTTAAACTTGTTATTTACTGTATATTGAAAGACTGGACAACTATGTACACTATGATTGCCATTACAGCTAAAACATTTGGAATCATCTGAGGTACTTACAAAAGCCATGGGACGTCGTCGAAGCGATTTACCATTTTGAGACTGACGGTCAGAAATCAGCTTGAGGGTTTGAGGAACTGTTTGTTGGCTGTTACAGAGAGATGCATCTTCACTATTATTTTGAGGAATTTAATTATTTCATTGGCTTGAGGAAAATCAGTATAGTTAACACGTTTGGACTAAAATTTTTGCGTAGGTTGGAATCTATTTTAGGTAAGAGTAACATACTTAATAAGTAGTTGTTTTCCATTAAATTATAGTCAAGGACATTAAGGGCTTTCTCCTTTTCATTGAATTCATTTAGAAATGATTTGAGATTCTTGTCAGATTTTTTATTTGTTAGGTAAATCAAAGATTTTACTGAGTTGAGATTAGTCTCCATTTATTTAGAGTAATAGCTTTTACGTAAAGCATTGTAGGCTACTGTATAATTACCAGCAGAGATAGGTAGTGACTTAATCAAATGGCTTTACGTGAAGGCTTCACGTATCCTTCAACTGAGCTTAACAAGTACTGGTGTGTAAAGGAAATCATATGTTTAATGTTTACATTATTGTTTATTTATAATGTGTTATTATAGAGATGTTTTGTTATGTTAAGAGTTTGAGTTATTAAAGGTGAGTGTTTATAAATGGTGTTGTAATTTCTTTACATGGTGTCAGGTGTGTCTTAAAATGAAATTATAACGATGGAATTAACACCAGAACAATTAAAAGATATAATAAGCTCAGCTGTGTTGGCTGCTAGAAATGAAAGTGCATCAAGAAATGAAACTAACTTTCAAGTTAAGCCCCCGGACCCATTCAACTTTCAAGATCCGTCTGTGTGGATATCCTGGATTAAGCAGTTCAAGATGTTTAGAGTTGCAACAGGTTTATCCACGAAATATGAAGAACAGCAGATTAATATGCTATTGTACGCTATGGGTAAAGAAGCAGATGATTTATTGACTTCGATAGGTATGCCCGAAGAGAAGAGAACGACCTTTGACACGGTAGTGAAGAGATTGGATGAGTATTTTTCAACGAAGAAGAATATTTTTTACCATGGAGCTCTTTTTTTACAAAGAAACCAAAGAATCAATGAAAAGGTGGATCCTTATATTAATGAACTACACAAGATGTCAGAACGATGTGAGTGGGTATGTAATGATTGTAAAAGTAGATGTTTTAATGATGAAATGGTACTATTGAAGTTAGTAACAGGCATAAAGGATACTAAATTGTCCAGACATCTTCAGCTTCAAGATGGTCTCTCATTATGTAAAGCAGTACAAACTGTACGCCAAGCCGAAGCAATGAATGAACAAAAGGTTATGGGCCATTCTCCAGATAAGGCCAGAATCACTGTCACCCGCTTATTAAAAATAATTATGAAATTTTTTAATCATGTAAAAGTGTTAAATTATTATTACACATCAATATTTAGCTATTCATCAAGTCTAAATTTGTTTAGTTAAAATAATTATCTGTAAATATCTGTCCACAGAATGTGATAAGTCACTTCTGTGGACAGTCACCACTTGTAGTTTGGGCCAGTTAACATTAAAAATTTATTCTAATATTTAATGTAAAATAATGAAATCCGTATAATTATAGACTGTAGTGGTCAGGAATTAATTCATATGATTTTTATTCTTTTTAGCGAATTTCCCTATAGGGAATACGCTATTACGGTAGTAGTCATGGTAAAACCTAGGTCCGGGACCATAATACTTTTTTGTTTTGAGGTCCCCAGAAGCCAAAAACACCATTCGTTCAATTTCATATATATGTATATATCTATAGATATATACATATATATATGTCCGTGGTCCCGATAAATTTTGACAGGAACCTCCGATTTTGATGAAATTTGGTATGAAGGTGTAAGACCAGGTCTATTTTCATGAGTTCGCAAACCAGCATGATCGGGTTATGGGAACGGGGTTTTATGGGGTTTCAAAGGGGTAAAAAATGGGTTTTTGGCATTTTTGGACCTAAATTTTAAAAATTCAACAATTTTAACTAAAACCATTTAAAAGAGCTTAAAAAACAAACAATTTAGTATTTTGAATTTTTAACTTCGCTAAACAGGTTACGGAGAAAAGTCAAAAATAGGTTCCCAATGTTAATTTTATGGGAAATCAACAAAACCCTGTATCACACTTCTTCATTGGAATAACTTGATAAAATGTGGTATGTACATTCACTAGGTAGGGTTTAACTGATATTTGCTTACAACACCCATATGGCGGCAAACCCACATACTCACCCCCATGGGGTTTATGGGGAAAATTAAAAAGTGCCGAATATTGATACAATTTGATATTTACCTTACCTAACTATTACATTTCCTAACAAAACTAGCATTTTCTAACAACATCCCATGGCAGTAAACCTACATACCCATTCCTATGGTGTTTATGGGGAAAATACAAAATCTCAAGATTCTTTGGAAATTCACTGAGTACGCAGGTCTGAGTGCGACGGGGTTATTTAAAATTACTAGTAATTATTAAATTACATTACAAAATAATAAAATAAAACTTGTGTCTCCATAGTGATCCATCACTTCTGTGGACACATCTAAAAAGTTCTATAAATTGCCACCAGACAGCACTTGTGTTCTTTTCTCATATTAGGATGAAGAAGGAGTAGCCATCTTGTTTTGTGAGGCAGCAAGAAGTTGCTACATTGTTGAGTTATTGAGTTATTGAGTGAAATTGATACTGGACCCAGCTGCCTTTGGTCATTGGGCTATTAATTAATGATCCTGACAAATAAAACAGCTGATATTTGTCAGTAACAAAGCTACACCTCATCTGATCCATCACAATCATCACACTCACCCCTTCAGTCATACTCACCTTAAAATACGCACCACAGAGGGCGTCGGTGTTTCAAAATAAAGTATAAAGTATTAAATGTGTAATCAGTTATGTAACAGTTCGTCAAGCTACTACCATCACTTTTGTGACCATTTATAAAAGGTCAAGAAAAATTATAATTTATAAATTATTTATTAATTACACAGTTTTTAAGATCTACCACAACTTATGCACATACAGTGTTCATAACCTCAAAACTTTACTCAATAATAGGCTGGCCATGCTAATCTATCACTTCTGTGGACATCACTTCTGTGGACAGCAACTGTCCACAGAAGTGATTCCTGTCCACGGAAGTGATTGTTAACTTTTAGCTGATTATATTTACATAAAATCTGTTATTTTTATGTATTTTTCTACTAACATTCCTGCAGTTAGTAATAATTTAGAGGCTTTATTAGTTATTTAATTATATAAAGATTACCACTTTTTTCTTTTTTGCTCTGAGGCTGTAGGCCTACATTCTCTATGTCACTCTGTTAATTTTTTATTGCTTCTGAAAATTAAGCCTATAGACAGCCTTCTAGTAGTACCTTTATCAAATATTTCTAAAGAAAAATTTTTTTATTTACGAATTAAAAAGATTTTACATTTATTTTAATTAAAATATAATATACAATTAGGACTATCGGTACCTCAAAAATACTTTTGTCGAAAACCCTACTTTTTTATCTGAATAATTTCATGACCAAAAAAAAAGAATTAACTAACATGCCACTTTACTTTTTTAATCAGAAAGATGTCATGAAAAAATTCAATTATATAATAGACCAATACCAAACTATTTTACGTATTCTGACTGCCTTTGTTTTTACTAAAGATAATTTTTCATCATACTGCACGTAGAACATCCGTTTTCTGGCCTGTATTTAGTTCACAAAGTTATGCATTTCTGAAAGTTATGCGTTTTCTGTAGCGTTTTAAAAGTGCACCGAAAAAACATCTGTTAATTTTTTTCATGCGATAACCTCAAGAGTTGTTTATTTTTTAAGCAAAAGTAATACTTATCCAAAATGAATAATGCAAATGTAGGCTAAACAAAAAACTACTTGCAGACTAAAATTTTAATGCAAGATTTTGACATTTCTTTAATTTATCATATATATCAGCTATTTATAAGGAATATTGCAATTAAGATGGAAGTCAACTAATAAACGTAAACAGATAATGAAATTTCAATTAATTTATTTCAAAATGAGTTACCTATTTTATATTTTGGCAGTATGATGAAAAACGTTGTTCATCTCTCGGACGGAAAATGTTTTTTCTGTGCTTAATCGCTGTTTCCGAGCTCGGCTTCGCCTCGCTCGTAAAACGCGATTGCGCTCAGAAAAAAACCACTTTCCATCCTAGTGATGAAAACTACTATTCTAGATTTGAAATGGCGAGATCCAAAAAGAAAATCTTGAGAGAAGGAGAGAGATGAAAAAGCTAAGCATGAGAAAGGCTAGAGAAAAGAAGCGATCCGATCATTATAACATGAAGAAGTTAAGGCCAAAGATAGAGAAAGATACAAAAGAAAAAGAGAAGGAGAAATAAAATAAAAGATGTGGTTGCAAAACTTAGCCCACTATCTATTAACAACAGGCAACAATAAAAATGTTGTATCCCTGGTGACATTATTAAGTTGTTGTAAAGACACCCCGAATAGTTTTTAAGTTAAGTTCAATGTGTCCCTATGAATATTTAAAAAATAAATAATATATTTCAGTTTAATTCATAACACTCAATTTTTTTCATATTCCTAATTTTTATCCCATTTTGTAGCATATTTATAATCTTTAGCCATTTAAGTAGAGACAAAGTCACTTCCGTGGACATCATATCACTTCCGTGGACAGGCAAATTGGTTTTTCACAAAAAAAACCTAAAAAACTTTTTTTCAAGCTTAACTGTTTTTTGTGTTTAGTTTAGAAGTGCCCATTCTATATATAGGTTAATTTTTATAAAAAACAAAATTAAAAAAAAATTTAAAAAAATTAATGAAAATGGTATTTTTTTAAGAATGGCCCTTATCCTCCAGGGTGTGAATGACTCAACGGTGATGGAAGCCAGGAAAAGCTACCAACAGAAAGACGGTAAGGCCAATCCAATTGTTAATACAAGTCGAAAATGTAGTCGCTGTGGTTACGGTCAGTATCATCCTCTGGAGAAATGCCCAGCGAACGACAAAGTATGCCACAAATGTGGTTTTAAGGGCCATTTCAGTAGAATGTGTAGGCGTTCCGTTGCAGGTAAGGGTACAGTAATAGAGATGGAGCTGTACACGGATGATGAGAGTAATAATTTTAAGCTTGGGTCGATTGTTATTGAGGAAAGCGTGTCCGAGACTAGGAAATTTGAACCATTTTATGTAAAACTGCGCACTAATAATGTAGAGTTACTGAAATTTAAAATCGACACTGGAGCCGATGTAAGTTGCATAGGTTTCCATGATGCGAAACGTTTAGGTTTGAAAATTCTAAGCACCGACATTCATTTGAAAGGTCCGGGTAATATTGTCTTGGAAGTTTTGGGTAAGTCTTTTGTTAAGCTAGAAAATCAAAATATAGAACACGTAGAGGAGATTTATATTATCAAGAATCAAAAGGAGCCTCTTTTAGGGAGAGGAGGAATATCCGCCTTCGGACTTCTTAAAGAAATTCATGAGATAGATCAAATGAAAGAGTGGACTGAAAGATATCCGCGTCTTTTTACTGGATTAGGTAAATTTAGTGAGCCTTACTCAATCAAACTTAAAGATAGTTATGTTGCTGTATCTGTAGATACACCCCGTAGAATACCAGTATCCCTTAAAGAAAAGGTTAAATTAGAGCTTGAAAAAATGGTCGAGGCAGATGTTATTGCTCCAGTCACAGAAGCAACCGAGTGGTATTCGCCTCTTGTTGTAGTTCCCAAGAAGTCTGATGCTGTCCGGCTATGTGTAGATTTTACTACATTAAATAAGTATGTAGAACGAGAAAGATTGATTCTGCCGTCAGTTGATGAAACATTAGCTCAAATGTCCAATGCCAAGGTGTTTTCTAAACAGGATACTAATAGTGGATTCTGGCAGGTGACATTGGATGAGAAATGTGCAAAGTTGACTACTTTTATTACACCTTTTGGGCGTTTTTATTTTAAGCGTCTTCCATTTGGGATAAATTCAGCGCCAGAACACTTTCAGCGAAAAATGTCTAAATGTCTAGAGGGGCTTCACGGTGTTGCTAATCTAACTGATGACATATGTGTATATGGAAGTACAAAAGAAGAACACGATGAAAGACTAGACAAAGTCATGTCTCGCCTGATGGGAGCAGGAATAACTCTCAATCCAGAGAAGTGTGAGTTTGCAAAATCGAGGATCAAATTCCTTGGTCACATTATTGTGAATGGACATCTTCTGCCAGATCCAGAGAAAACGTCTGCCATAGATTCGTTTCCGGCGCCTAAAAATCAGACAGAGCTTAAACGATTTTTAGGAATGGTTCATTACCTTATGAAATTTTTGCCAAATCTTTCTCACAATGTTAAACCTCTAAATGAACTGCTTTCAACAAAGAATGATTGGATTTGGACAGATGTCCATGAGAAATGTTTTAATGATGTCAAGAAAATGATTTTAAGTTCACCTATTCTACGTTTGTATGACCCCAAGTTGGAAACACGGGTCTGTGCAGATGCGTCAAAAAATGGACTTGGTGCAATCCTAGAGCATAAATTTGAAAACCAGTGGAGACCGGTCCAATATGCATCCCGGACTATGTCAGACACAGAAGTACGCAATGCACAAATAGAAAAGGAAGCATAGGCGTGCCCACGGGTGGTGCCACTGGTGCCGCGGCACCACCACTAGATCGAGATTTGGTTTGTGTAAATTGCGATTTTCACATAGTAGAACAACAAAAAATAATTATACTAGTGACTCTATTTCAAAACAAATTCAAATATGATAATTAAAATTAAGCTTTTATTTAGTAACAGTAATTAATCAAATATAATGTATTAAACTAACTTTCAATTAAAAAAGCGACAAATACGTAAATGAACCATCAGTTCACCGCTCCTAGCGTGGGGTGTAGGGCGCGGACCAGCGGCCGGATTGCCATTTACTGTACTATAAAAAAAATAATAAATGGTAGTGTCATAGGTAGACTCAGTCTGGCTTTGGTGTTCAGTGTGTAAAGAAGTAGGTTTATTAATTTAATTTTGGGATTTTTTTTTTTTTTTTTTTTTTTTTTTTTGAGGGAGAGGCGGAAAAATGCATTACGCACACAGGTGGCCAGCCTGTAGTGTGGGGCTCCCCAAAAAACGGGTTTACCCACTAAAAAACCTCCTCTACTCTTTAGGAATCTAACCTGGAATTGTTTGTCACATTACGTCAGGCTAGGCCTAAATTTGGCTTACGCCCGTGGGGCTCGCTCCTTATCCAGCCGCTCGATCAAGGGATCTGGGCCACTTCGCGGTCCAGATCGGTTTTCTTTTCCAGGAGGATGCCCCGGACGAACTGTGACAAACAATCCCAGTTGCCCTCATCCTCCAAAATCTTTTGGCAGACCGAGTCCACCGAAAATACACCAAAGATTTGTGTGGCCTCCAGGCGGGGCCCTTCCCAACGGGGACAGCGGAAGAATGTGTGTTCCGCATCGTCGGGAACACCCGGGCAATAAATGCAGTCCGGTGAACCGGTCTTTCCCATCCGGTTCAGGTACGACCGAAAATAGCCGTGACCTGTGAAAAATTGGGTCAGGTAGTAGTCCACCTCCCCATGCCGCCGTTCCACCCATGGTTGGACCTGCTTGATAAGTCGCGCAGTCCATCGTCCTCGGGTGTCGTGCTCCCAGCTGTGTTGCCACTGCTGGAAGGTTCGGGAGCGCTCTTCTGTTCTTGCCGTGTCCTTGCCGATCTCGCCTTGTCTCTGATAAATCGCTTTCCTCTCCCCTGCCAAGAGCTTGACAGGGATGACTCCGGCGACCACCAGGACGGCAGGCTCGGACACTGTCCGGTAGGCGGAACACACTCGGAGCGCAGCTTGACGCTGAACCCGGGCGAGTCGCAACCTGTAGCACTCCTTATCTAGAGCGCCTGCCCACACCTCTGCCCCGTAAAGAAGCACGGACTGGACCGCGGACATCAACAGACGTCTTCTGCTGGATCGGGGACCCCCGACATTGGCCATCAGCCTACTAAGGTAAGTCACTACCTTAGCGGCCTTGTCCGCCGTACGGAAGATCTGATCCCTCCAGCTTAACTTGGTGTCCACCATAACCCCGAGGTATTTGGCGGCACGAGTTGATGTGACCACCTCCCTTCCCACTCGAAACGGGACGACGGTGTCGATCCTCTTCTTCGTGAGAATCACGATCTCCGTCTTACTGAGAGCAAGTGAGAGACCGTGATCGGACATCCAGTTGTTGACCACCCGCATAACTCGGTTCAACTTCAGTTGGGCCAGCTCAACGTTGCGTGCAGCAATGAGAGCTGCGACGTCATCGGCGTACCCAACCAAAGTGGTTTCCTCAGGCATCTCGGACCTCAGGAGGCTGTCATAGGCAACGTTCCAGAGATCCGGGCCGAGTATTGAACCTTGTGCGGCACCAGAAGTGACTTCCATCGTCCGCGTTCCGTCCCTCGTGTCATAAATCAGGCTTCGAGAGCGTAGATAATCCTCGATGAGCCGCAACAGATATGCAGGAATACGAAAGGTGTTGCGAAGCGCATCCAGCATATCGACCCACCTCGCAGAGTTGAAGGCATTCTTGACATCAAGCGTAACAAGAAGCACTACTCGGCGGGAGAAATGGTTGTGGCTCTCGGCTCTCTCCACAGCTCTCTGAACTTCGGTGACAGCGTCGATCGTTGACCGTCCCTTTCTGAAGCCGTACTGACGGGGGCATAAGTCCCCGGCAGCTTCCACGGCAGAAGTCAGGCGGGAACGGATCAGCTTCTCGAACAGCTTTCCAGCCGTGTCCAACATGCAGAGAGGCCTGTGGGACGACGGCAGCTCGGGATCACCTTTGCCCTTGCTGATCAGTACAAGCCTGGCTGTTTTCCAGGGAGCCGGAAACACCCCTTCTACCAAACAGGCATTGTACATTCTCATCAACAAGTCAGCGTTGATTAAAAATGCTTTCTTTAAAGCCTCACTGGGAATCCCGTCCGGGCCAGGAGCCTTGTTGCTCTTCAGGGAGAGAACGGAGGTTTCTAGCTCCTCGAAAGTGAAGAGTGGAACGTCCTCTACCCGTCCGAAGTCAACCGGCGGTCGCTGTGGATGTTCAGGAAACAACGCAGCGACGATCCTCCCCATGGTGGCGCCCTCCATGATGGAAGGTGGAGAGCGGGCGCCGAGTTTCTGTGTTACAAGTTTGTAACCCAGGCCCCAGGGGTCGGAATCAACGTCGTCACGAAGTCTCCTCCAGCTATTCGCCTTGCTCCTGTTGATCGCCTGGCGGAGAGATTTTCTCGCAGCTTTATAGGCCTCCGACTTACGAACTCTGTCTGCGGGGATTCTCGCTCTTGTGGCGGCTCGTCTAGTTCTTAAACATGTTCTTCTGAGTTCCGCAATCTCTTCAGTCCACCAGTAAACGGGTTGTTTGTCGCGTCGGGGTTTCCTTCGCGGCATAGACTGGTCGCAGGCCGAGACGATCAGTTCCATCGTGGATGTTACTAGTGCCTCGGCCCCAGCCTCACCAGGATTCCCCTGCGCTCCCCGAGAGATGACTTCGGTGAACTTGACCACGTCCAGTTTGTTGGTGTTCCACCGGCGTGGCCCTTCCCGAGATGCGGAAACTCGACGATTTGCCTGATCATGCAGGTCAAACACGACGTATTGGTGGTCGCTACCCGTGTAGTCCTCCACAACCCTCCAGCCAGAGATCCTCGGAAGGAGCGACTCAGACGCAAAGGTGACATCGGGGATCGTGCCTCTCTGCCCGGGGCGCCGAAAAGTAGGTGTGTCGCCCTGGTTGAGGACGACAAGACCGGCCCTGGCGATGAAATCCAGGATGTATTTCCCCCGGGAGTTGGTAGAGGGCATTCCCCAATCGACGGCCCTGGCATTGAAATCGCCACCAACGACGACATGCCCGGTGGTGCCGAGAACGCACTCCTCTAGGTTATCTATCTTGTCGCGGAAGTCCTGGACGGCCTCGTTGGGTGTGAGGTAGCAACTGAAGATAGTCACGTCCCCACACCGAACCCAGACGAATCCTCGGCCGCGCCCGTGACTCCGCACCAAGACATCTCGTGTATTACGTGCCCAAAATGCAGCAGTACCGAGGCTGTCCGAGATCCAAATGTTTGGGTCTCTGTCCCGATACTGTTCGCTGATAAGGAGCGCGTCAGCACCAAGTTCTAGGGCGAGCTGATCTAGAAGGTTATCAGCTCCCCAGGATCTATGAAGGTTGGCCTGGAGGATGCGAATTACCGGCCGCTGCCTTTTGCCTGTTCAAGTGCGGCTCTGAAGGCACCGCACTGACCAGACCCGGGTAAGTGACCGAGGGCACTGGAGCCTGAATCCTTGCAGAGGAAGCAGGAGGGGCTCGAGGAACATTCCTTGCGTTTGTGGCCCTGGCTTCCACACTGGAAGCAGTTGGCACTCCTGTCGGGCCCTTTACAGTTTCGGGAGGAGTGGCCGAAACCGAGACAGCGAAAGCATCTCGAAACTACCACCCTCCGTTTGAGCCTGCAACTGACCCAACCGACTCTGAGGTGCTGAAGGCTAAGCAGCTTATTGGCGTGCTTTTCGCCCATTTCAGCAACAGCCATCCGGAGTTGACTTCGGTTGGGCTTTGTTAGCCATACCCTCACTCCATCAGCTGGTATCTCCGGGAGTGCCACCTGGATCGCACGGGTCACCTCCTCTTCGGTGGAGAGGGCATCAAGGTCCCGAATCTCGACCGAACACTTCGGTTCTAGGGCCTTGATTGAGCCTTTGTCCCCAAGTGCAGTCTTGAGGGAAGCGGCAAAACCGATCTTGTCACTCGACTTCCCCAGTTCGAGGAGGACATCCCCGTTCTGGGTTCGCCGAATAGACTTGATAACGGTGTCGGTCTCCTCCGGTTTGGCCTGCGATCTAATCTGACCCAGAACATCGGCAAAAGATCGCCCCCCTAAAGGCTTGATCAAGATTGCCTCTGTCCTGGGCTTCTTAGGCCTGGGTTGTTTAGGCTTTCTGACAGACTTGCCAGAGGCCTCCCCAACCGGTTTCGAGACTTGCGTCCGCTCCACCCTCGACGCACTTTTCGAAGCCGCCTCCGCTTGCTTCTGCCTCCTCCTTTCTTTCTTAGACAGGCGCGTCTTCCAGCCCCCCAAAGGTGTTGAGGCAGAGTTTGCTGCCAAGGCAGGATTAGCCGCCGGAGCAGGAAACTCTGCAGGAGTAGCCGCTGGAATCACGGCAGCGCCCGGGGCGGATTCAGTAGCCTGGACAGGAGATGTCTGCGATGCCGCAGTGACAAAAACCGGTCTCGGCACCGAGTCCACCTCGACAAGCTCAGGGCTTCCAGGCGAAGAACCGCTCTGCCTCTTCTTTCGCTTTCTGGCTTGAGTCTGGGACTCAGCCAGGTGAGCTTGAGGCGAAGCAGAGATGACTCGGTTCGTGACATCGCGCTCCTGCTTCACTGCCTTTAGCCTGATTTTCCGGCATTCCTCGATTTCTTCTAGAGCATCTTCGAGTTTCGGGATCCCCTCTTTTATCGCCTTGTTCACGTTCTTTTGAATTAAGAGGGCCTTGGCCATCTCCTTCAAAAGAGCTTTCATCTTCTTCAGAAGTGAGTCTTCCTCCTCGTGGGCGTCGTCCTGCTGCTGACGAAGCATTTGCAGCTCGAATGCCGCACGAAGAGGGCTCTTCCTGGGAGGAATCCCTTGGATATTGGCTAATGGTGTTGCCGGCTCGGCCACCTCCATCGCCATACCGATCTCCTCCTTCTTCTGTCCGGTTTTGGACGACGATCCGACACCACCAAGAGCCTTGAATGGCATCGGCGGGGGGGTGGTTTTAATACCCTTCGTCGGCGTTCCAGTGTTCAAGGTCGGAGACCTCTGCAGTCTTGAGCTGCGCTTAAAGGCGGCCTGCTCTATCTCATCATCGTTCGTGTTTTGCATTTTAAAATCCATACTTTTGTTTCACCAGCGCATCGTGCGGCAAGAGGCGGCCCTTCATCGGTCGAGAGCGGGTACACCCTCGGAGGTCTACCCCCCGTAGGAGATAAGACACCCCTACCCCGGGACTCCGGGGCCCGAACCTCCGTTTGCCCAGCACCGATACACAAAATGTGCCGGACGTGCTGGGGGTCGCACCGTGGCAATGCAGAGTCCGATCCCTGCATCCATGCCGCACTCCCTGACTAAGGTCCGAAGCGGCTGGCTTCTGACGACACACTGGAGGAGACCATCGGCAGTGCGAGGCACACATCAGTCCCTGCAACACAACAGGGACACTCCCAGGACCCCCCAGCATGCGCCGGTCGAAAGAAGGTGGAAAGACACCCTTGATTCGGGGTCGGAAACAAGAAGGTGAGCAAGGTTAGCTCAGGAAAGAATAAAGACGGTGAGCTAAGACCTGAAAGATGAGAAGAAAGGCCCTAGCTCGGGAAGAACTGTGAGGAGGGTCTCACAGCTTGGCTCAGGTACCCCGGGGTTGCCAAGAAACACCCGTACAGTGGAAAGCCCACTGCCCCTGAGGGAATTTAATTTTGGGATGAGCTTTACCAAAAAAATGGTTTTGGGAATGGTTTTGGGAAGAGCTATGGAAAAATGGTTGCTAAAGAAAGCAAAGCCTGTCGAGAATTTTTAAAAATTTCCCAAATATTCGGAAAAGGAAAGTAGCCTATCAGTTCTATTAGAAGATGCTAGTTGCTCTTCTTCCCCTTTTTATGCACAAACAAAACAAGAAAAACTGAAAATGTTCACTTATTATCCTGTTTTGGACTACCTTTTAGAAAGTCTAAATATACTAGATTCGATCAAGAAACAAAAAGAGTGATTTCCGCTGTAGTAAAATTGATAGGATTGAATGTTAATGATAGTTACAAGTGTGAGAATGAAGACTTTGATATTCTAGCAAAACAATTCAATGTAAATTCTTCAGAGCTAGGGGCAGAATTTAAGCTGTTAAAATCAAAAACGCTTGTGAAAACGGACTAAAATTTCTAATTTCAGTTATAAATGTCTAAAATGATCTGTTTTTGAGTTTTATAGATGCAAAGGTTTACGGGGATCGTGTTTTAAAACTAACCACTTAAGATAGAGATTCACTGTTAACTTTTTCTAAAAGTAGGAAAAAGGACCTAGTCGGCTATGTTTTTAGAATTTTTAAATAAAATTCTAATTTCAGCTATAACTGTCTAATCTGTTTCATCTGTTTTTCTCGATTTTTAACTCAAGTTTTCCATTACTTTTGATGAAACTACCAAAGTGAGATTACCAAAGTGTAACTTAGGAAATTAAGCACATTTATTCTTCTTTAATATGACTCCTTAGTTATAGCTTTTGGCTGCATTTAGCAGAAGATAACAGGATTCTAAAAAAACCTTGCATTTGCATCGAGAAAAAACAGATGATTTTAGTCAGTTATAGCTAAAATTAGAAATTTTATTTAAAAATTCTAAAAAAGTAGCCGACGAGATCATTTTTCTTACTTTTAGAAAAAGTTAAGAGCCAATATCTATCTTAATTGGTCAGTTTTAAAACACGATCCCCGTAAACCTTTGAATCTATTAAACTTGCCACTAGAGAAAAACAGATGATTTTCTACAGTTATAGCTTAAATTAGAAATTTTATAAAAAATCTAAAAACACAGAAGTCAAGATCCTTCTTTGTACTTTTAGAAAAAATTAAGAGCCAATCTCTCTCTTAACTAGTTATTTTTAAAACTCGATTCCCATAAACCTCTGCATCCATAAAACTCGCCTAGCGCTAGGGCCGCGGCCGCGAAGCGGCAGTCGGGCTAGGGTAGACCGAAGCCTTAAATAAAAGTTACTAAAAACAACCAATCCATTGATTTAATATCAATTCATTGCCTTACCATACATACATTCATCTATAGTATAGTAAAGATTCAATTCTTCCCAGTTGGCACCACCACTACTGAAGTCCTGGGCACGCCTATGAAAGGAAGCAATCGCTTTGACTCGCTTTGTGGGCCTGTGAAAAGTTTTATTCGTTTATCTTGGGAAAACGGTTTGATCTTGTGACTGATCACAAACCACTGTTGCAAATCTTAGGCCAAAAGCCCCTGAGTGACCTGACTCCAAGGCTTCAGAGGTTTCGCATGAGATTGATGCTTTTAAACTATGTTGTTAAGTATGAAACAGGTAAGAGTTTTTTTGTTCCTGACGCACTCTCAAGAGCTCCTCTAAAATCGGACTCTCAAGAAAGGGATATTCTTGATGAGGAGACTGAGCTGTATGTAAATTCTGTGGTTTCAACACTGCCATGTACAGACCGTAAACTTGAAGCTATTAAGCAAGCTGTCAAGGGAGATAAAGTAAGTAACTTACTGTGTGAAGCAATTAGCAACGGAGACTGGTCTGGGTTAAGAAATACTGAATTTTTCAAAGAGCGAGGGAACCTGTCATTGGTGGACGGACTAATCATGAGAGGACTGAGAATTTTTATCCCCAAAGGTTTACGTGCTGATGTTCTTGGACAAATCCACAGTGGACATTTTGGCATCAACAAATGTCTAGCGCTCTCAAGAGAAACAGTTTGGTGGCCAGGTATTACGACAGAAATCAAGCGTTTAATACAGGATTGTCCCGAATGTTTAGAAAACCGTAGAAATTGATGGAAAAGGGAATGGACAAGAAAATCGGAGATATAGTAGAGGGGAATTCAGGGAAGAACCTCAAAAAGAAATCCGTCCAGTTGGTCAAGGGCTCAATGGGAGATACGTGACAAGATCAGGGAGGGAAGTCAAACCTCCTAAGCGGTACGAGTGTTAAGACTTTGGAATGCTTTTGTTTCCTTGGAAGGGAGGATGTAAAGGAAATCATATGTTTAATGTTTACATTATTGTTTATTTATAATGTGTTATTATAGAGATGTTTTTCAACAGATGATAGGCTACTATTGTTGTGGATAGTAGTATCAAACTGATTAATATGGGAAATCCAGGTTTTAGTGTCCCCATCGAAAGATTTTTATTCTAATTTAGGCAATTTTACTCTGTTAGTAGGCCTCGTTGAGGTTAGAGTGGTGTTGGTGATTCATTTAGGGAATTATCTGGAGAATTCTGAGTCTTAAGACAGATTTGAGTTTCAATATTTCAGGAGAGTTCTGATATTTCCTCTTTAAATTTTAAAATAGCAACTTCATTGTCAGAAAAGGTTGTATCATCAAGGTTAAGAAGTTTGTTAAGATTATCTTAAAAGCTATCTGAATTTTTTAACTTCATGTAAGTGAAATTTAAGTTTAGTAATTTGGGCAGCAGTTATTTCGGTTGTGTATGTCTTGATATGATCATCGATCTTATTTAAATTATTTAATTGGACTTTACATCTGTTAAAAATATTGAAGTAATATTGAGTAAAAATATTGAAAATCTCGTATTTTAAAGCCTAGGCCAAGTACTTATTTTCGTTTTCAATAGCTAGTATGTAATGAAATACAGTTCATAGTTGAAGTAACAAGAGAAAAGAGACAAATCAGGATTAAAAATTCGAAATTGTTTATCATTTTCTTTTTTTTTATTGATTTATTATGTAAAAATTTACGATGAGATCCTTGCGGTATATTCCATCTTCAAAACATAACCTACTCAGTTGTTGAGTTTGTTGACATTGGAAAGAGAAGCAGACGATGTTGACACTACTTGGAACGGGAGGAAAATGGACTGACGGGCGATGATAACCAAAATGGCGATGCGGTGTATTGTCCTTGGCGGCTTGACGATAAATCACTATAAATCACGATTCAAATTACGATAAATCGAGACAATCATAAAATTTACTGGGAAAAAAGTCGCATTAAAACTGTTTGTTGAAACAATCCGGGTCGATGATGACCAAAAGTGTACAGAGAAAGCGGTTTAGTGTAAATAAATAAATTCGAAGGACCGAGGTTTGTACAAAAGAGATTTATCGATGATAAGAAGTAAAAAACTGTTTACACTTGAAGTGATTCAACGAGAATGAGTTTCAACAATGAAAATTTACATATGATCATGTGATGTAATTTAGTTAGTAATAGAAAGACATTTAAATTTAAAATATACAGAAATATTAGAAATCTAAAATGACCAAAATACAAAATTATAACTTGATTGAACAACATGTATATTTGTAATATGTAATAACTATCTTTAATAAGAGAATTTGTTGGAAAAAATTTAACTTTAAAGTAAATTGATTAAGGAAACACAACTTGACAACATTGTTAGAGTTCCGAGAGCTATGGAGATAGTTTACCTTGTTTTGTCTAACTTCTATTGTAAACTTGTATTGATATTTGTCTTCATTGTTTAACTTGTTCTGTTTGTTCATACTACTTGTTTTTGTTTTATATAAAAAGATAAAATATTAATTTATTATGTTCTATTATTTAATTCATTTAGTTTGTTAATGTAGAATATAAAACTACATTTCTATATTACAATTGTACACTGGAATAAAATTTCAAGGGGCGCACCCCCAAATACAATTTAATATAAACATGACTCTTTAGTAACCTGTGAGGTAAAACACTATATTTTAATCCACTATGTCACCCTACAATTTTTTTTCAATTTAAAAAATTCGGTGACACTGCAAATATCTTTTTGCATTATATATTGGTTTTTATATTGAATTATAATTCTATTACCACAACGTCGTGTACAGCTTTTTCAGTAATTTTGTACTTTGCCTCCAGATTGCTTTTGAAATGATTACAAAGTATTACAGTACCTGAATGTCGTCAGTAATCCTATGTCGGTTTCATTGGTAAAATTTCACGTCTAGGCTTGAAAATGACACCTTGAGTGTTGAAACCGGTCGCCGTTCCAGTGACAATATGATTACTCACGGCATTCAGGTAATATAACCTCTTGTAATAATACTACAGTAAATAATAAAGTTTTTTGCTTCAAGCAATTTTAATTTTTTATTGTAACTAGTGTACTTGTTGCTCGATATCGAGCAATTTAAAGTAGTTTGGGTAATTTTTACTGTTTGCGCTTTTTAATTCAGTTTGTTAACCATTGCATCCTCCAAAGGTTTAAAACATAACCTCTCGTTTGAAAAGACTGGTGTCATCATATGCTCTCACTGGTGTACCGTGTTTACTCGTTACAGCTGTTAAACTTGAACCTCTTTAGAATTCCCTTATCAATGTTAATCAAATGGGGAAATACAAAACTTTAAGGAGTTCTTGGGCCCTTCCGTGTGGATAGATTTTTACGTATTTGCTTTAGAAACAACTTTACGCCGAGCTCTATCCAATGACACCAAAATCATTAAAATCAGTTGAAAACTGTAGGAGGAGTTTCTTGTACAAAAAAACGTGTCGCCTATTAAATATGTATATGGAATATAGATATAGATATGGATGTATCTAAAGAGTTTTCATAAATGTCTCAAGTGACGAAACTCAGTCAGTAGAAGGGAATAGCCGGTCCTGGCACAGGTCAAGGTCAGCGGTTGTAACTGGCAGGTGTGTGTTGTTGATTTGGGGGTGATTTAGGGGGTTTGGGGAGGGGTTGGTAAGTGTGTCAAGGTCATCTGGAGGGGGTTTTAAAAAAGGTGGGTAGTCTGGGGACGAGTGGGGCGGGCGGGAGTGTGGCGGGAGCGGACGTGGGGCTCCGGGAAATAAATTTATTTATTCATCAAAGCCCACCAGTGATCGTAGGATCGCTTCTACATCGTTTGCAGCCGTACTGTTGATTTCATTGCTCTGCACGGGTCGGGAGTCGGTGGTGGTAGTGTATGTAGGCAAATTTTGTGTGGGAACACCGCCATTGTTATCGTTAGTAGTGGATGTCACTATTGGAGATTGTATGGGTGAACCCTGCTGAGTGTCCATAACTTGAAGAAATGAGAGCTGCTAGATGGTTATATTGTGAGTTGATAGAGTAGAATGAGAGATGTGTGTGATGAAGAACGGTTATATAAACCCGGTAATATAGTGAATAAGAATAACCGGATAACATCATCAATAGGTGTGACAAGATTGTAATGTTGATATGTCAGCATATCAGTTAAGACTGTTTGCAAAATAGTGTCAGTAGAATAACTGTCGCGAAGGTTGGATCTTGTAAAATATAAGGGGTGAAAGCTGAACTGTTTCTTAAGTTTAGCGAATGTATTACGAGGTTTTGAAACTGTGTAGTTAGACCTGTTCTTTAAAATATGTTTGGTGCGTAAAAGTTTCAGCTGCAAAGTGTGGGAAGCCATTTTATAGTGGTTAGTAAATGTGCACTGTGTAAAAACCAACTGATAAATGGTTAGTGTTTGTAAATGTGTTTGAATATATAGAGAGTGATTAGCATATTAACCGCAAACACATGTTTTAGAGTAAGAAATGTAAGTTAGAAAATTGCTAGAAAAGTAAAGACCGAAGTTTACTCTACGGAGCCCGGCAAATAAATGAGACGCGGGCGGTACTGACCCCGTATTTAAGCGATTTGTGAGTCACGAGCAACCCCTCCTCAACCCTCCCCCCTAAGCCGATGGGATAAAAGGGTGGGATTGCGGTCACCCCGGTCATTTGTCTGGTAGTGTTGCGATAGTTTGTATTAATGGGAGAGGCAAACATTTTAAAAATTATTTTGTTGAAAATATTAAGATAATATTTCAGTTGAAAAAGGAATTTGTTACTTTGTATGAATTGGCTATGAGCCGCACAAGTGCAAACAATAGTCTGTTAATAAGTTGATGAGGTAAGAGCTAGTATTTGTACAAACATTATAGTTTAGCAATAATTACATGTGTTATTAATGTGTAAAACGGTAAGTGAACACCATGGATAAAGACTAATAGTAATGTAATACTATAAATGTTTAAAAGGATTAAATATAATTAAGAGTTTAATAAAAAAAGCAGATGTGAATATAAATAATTAGCAGCAGGTGAATATAAATATTAAGTAACAACAAAAATAATATTGATTTGAGGTTAATTTTTGCATTAAATTATGCATTAAAAAAAATGGTAATGGGAGAGTAATATGTGTTTATAGTAAATAAAAAAGAAATAGTTGAAAACTAAGTTAAACATAGGGTGTTAAAAACAAGTAGACCTAATTGGAGTAAGTTAAAAGAAAGCATATATAATATTATTAGACGGTAGCGACTTACCGAGGTGTTGTGTCAGCTGTGGATCCCGCGAGTGGAAAGAGGCGCAGCTGCTCGTGTAACGGTATTTATAACAGCAGGTGGTAATTATTATGAACTTAACCCCCCCCCCCAAATAGGTAATTAACCCCCCCCCCTCCCTTTACTTTTACTTTATGTTGAAATGGTAATAGTAGTTAAGCTTGTGTAATACTAATTTGGTGTTACCAAACGGTAACTATTGTGGTTAAGATAATACAACATATATTTAAGATAAATTAAACTGATAGAGTAACGGTAATTTGGGTCTGCTGTTGGCAATAGATAATAACCATAGTTGAGCGGTGAAAGGGAACACATAACTTCCTACTGTTATTAAAATAATAGCGGTGAACAACTATGGTGTAATGCTATAAGGAAAATTGTGGTTGGATTAGGTGGAGAATATAATTAGATGTTGGCCAACATTATTGAAAGCCGCAACACAACACTTAAATTAATGACAACCTACTTGTAATAATCGCCGCTACGTGTATGAAACAGTGTTGCTTGGAAATTTTCTATTGAAGTTGTACTTTGAACGTTGTAAGCCCCTCAAACCCCTACGAGTTCCCCCACCATCTTCGAAGTTTATAAATATTCTGTTGAGAATTTTAGAATCAGTTCGTACTGAAACTTCGGACGCGAAGCTTCAGGACGAACTCAGAGGGTAACTTAAATATATAGGCGGCCGATATATATTTGAGTTATTCTTGCTGTTAGGGTTCAAATATTAATATTTTTTGTGTGTGACTGTGTGTGTGTAAAATGTTATTTATTTTTTAGTTTTAAGTTGCGTTATTTTTAAGTTTTAATTTGCGCATTGCGATGTTAGCATTAAGGTGTGTTATATTATTGCTAATGTTTAAAAAATGTGTTTATGCATTTAATGTTGAGTGTTGATGTAATTATTCTGTATGTGTGTGTGTGTGTGTGTGTGTGTGTGTGTGTGTGTGTGTGTGTGTGTGTGTGTGTGTGTGTGTGTGTGTGTGTGTGTGTGTGTGTGTGTACTAATAACCTTTCACAGCTAGCTGTTAGGAGGGTAGATTAAATTTAAATTTAAATTATAGAAGTTCTGTTGAACTTCATTAAATATGGGTGGGACATGCGTGTTGTGCCATAGGCAGCGCATATTTTTATTTTTTTTTAATTTTTAATTTTTTGTTAGGAAATAATTATATTTGGGTGGGTTTAGATTAAGGGTGGGAGGTTAGAGTTGCGTCTTGCATTAATTGTTCCAGACTCCCTATTATAATTGGATGGTCAAGCCCAGTGCCTTCGGGCCCGAGACTGAACCGCCCGTATCACAGCTCACCAAACTGGATCGCCACGTGCGTGCGGGCCAAAAATTGGGATCCCTTATAAGACGTAACTATAGTGGGTTGGGATTTGGGGAAGTGTTAGGCAAACAGAGTGGTGGAGACGGCCGTGGCCGCCTCCATCACTTTGGATCATTATTATTTTTTGGTGACCTTGACCTAAATTAAGGTAATTACCCCCCCCCCCAAATAACAATAAGTCCCCCCCAGGTCACTTTCACTTAGCATCCCTATATAAGTGGGGCTAGCTAACATGTCTGTTTATTCTGATTCCAGCCGCTAACGCTGCCACTTCAGAACCATGTCTTCATCAACAACTTCTGCTACTACTATCACTACGCCTGCTGCTCCTGCTGCCACTTTTGTGCCTGCTCCTACTATCAATACACCAGCTGCTAACAAGAAACCGGCGAAGAGACTGAAGTTGAAGAACGCCCCGGAGTCGATGCTGCGGCAGATGGATACATTACCATCTACATCTGCTACAACTGCTCCGGGAAATATTCTTCTCCAAGCCATGGCGGTTCTTGGAAGTATTTTTTCTCCACCTCCATCACCAACACACCCTACGGCAACTCCACCAGTACAACCCCAACCTACACCTACAACGTCACCGCAAATGGAGCTTCCTGTTCGTCCTGATACTCCTTCAATTCTAGAATCTATTCATAATTTCACCTCATTACCACCACTAATAACACCAATTCCTGAACCAAAGTCCATTAATCCTATCATTCCTAATTCTAAAGTTAAAAAGTCAGTTTTCAAAATTGCTCCTTCAGAGCGCTTTAAATTATTAAATGAAGAGCGTCGCAGGGCATTTAAAAATTTTCGTAAATGCTCTGAGAAGCTCCGTAAGGGTGCTAAAAAAGGATCGGTTTGTGGTAGGAAATGTGTTTTAAATGAAAAGTATTGCCGTGTACATCTCATAAACCATCTTTCTGAGCCACAACCGATTGTAGTCTCCAGTAAGTCCTACCCTCCTACTAAATTAAATAGACTGAAGGAAGGTTTGAGGTACTTTTTTGTAAGTAAAACAGACAAGCACAACAAAATTGTAATTGGGTGTAACGGCTTCAAATGGGTAATACAGCTGTCTGTACCTCTGAGAAACCAAAAAGCGATCAATAGACTTGATGCGAGAGACTATTTAATAAGAGGTGAGGATGGTTGGACTAAGTGGGGACGTAGTAAATGTTAAAATCAGTTAGCTTTTTTCAAAATTTTGGTAGAAAAATAATGGGAGAGAAACCAGCGCTATATAATAGTGCGCTGAGTTTCTCTCCCATTATTTTTTGGTCAGTCTATGTCCTGTGGCCTACTTTCACATGACCTTAAACTTGAACTTCACGACCCCCCCCCCAAATATAAATTTTACCCCCCCTCCTACTCCCTTCTCCTTTCCTCAACTTTCTCTTGCCTTATATAAGTAGCCGCTATGCAACTGGGTATGGGATATTGGCCGCTAACCTGGTGTACAGTGAACATGGCTCCGCTGGACGGTTCAAACTTTTACAACAGGCGATCTGAGCTAGAGAAAATGGAAGAAGTGGAGGAAGATGAATCTGAGCTAGAGGAAATGGAAGAATTTGAGGAAGATGAATCTGAGCAAGAGGAAATGGAAGAAGTTGAGGAAGATGAACAATTAATATTTGAATATTTGCGTCGTGTAACTTAGGACCTGGAAGAAAGTCTTGACCCATACATGTGGGAAGCATTGGACTGGTTACAGTTGGGCAGAACAATAGTAATCATATCACCAGTGTTGTTTCTTGGTAGCCCAATTTTGTATGTGACTGCAGACAATGCCGAATACATTTGGCAATGGGCGGAGTTGTTTGAGGATTTCAGGGGAAATGAGGAGTACAATAACTGGTTTAATATCTGTTTAAGATAAGCAGGGTTTTTTAAACCCAAAAAGGCTCTTTTGAGAGCCACCTAATACACCAATTAAGCATATGAGTTGTTTAACTCATGTGTGACAGTTAATAGTAACTGGTTACTACATAAGTTAAAGTTTGTTGACCTTGACCTTGAACTTGACCCCCCCCCCTTAAAATTGCAATTAGCCCCCCCCCTCCCGCCTTCTATTAGTTGCATTATAAAAGCCCGCAGCTCACATATTTGCTCAGAATTTAACCAGTTGCTATATAGTGAACATGTCCAAAAGATTGGATTCATTCTTTGCTAAACATACAGAACTTTGGCCACTATTATATGGATTACATAGAAAGATTGAAGAAACAATTTTGAAAGATATGGGTGTAGGGGTTAAAGTGCTTGTATATCGTCGAGGTGATTACAAATTATTGTGTTCATGTACAGTCAGAATTGAAAATTTAAATAATTTATTTCCTTGGATGGTGCAATTACGTAATTTTGTAGAAGAAATGGAGTTTGAGTTGGAAGTAGCCGCAATGTATTATAAGCTTGATAAAGAAGAGTAATTATACTATGTTACAAATGTTTAACTATATGAAATATAGTGGGGGAAAATAGAATATATATAAGACAGCAACTTCATACTCAGTATCACTTTGTTATAAGATATTACTTTGGTGTGAAGAGAAAAGGTTAATAATGGTTTTTAAGGATACACCTTTTTTAAATTATTTTGAAGTAAAAAATCAGTTTAATACAAATGAAAATATAACTTGGATAGAAGAGACAAATGAAGGTTCGGAAGAAGAATTGAATAATAGTCTGGATGATTCTATATTGGAAGAAGAAATTTCGTCCTTTGAACAAGAAATATTTGAAGAGCTAATAAATGATAGTGATGAAGAAATTGTTAAAGAAGCAATTGAAACATTCATTTTAGATTCGTCAATTGATACATTGATATCCCCTATACAATCTTCAGACTCTGAATCGGACTAATGATATGTTGGTGTTTTTCTTACTGATCCCCCCCCCTTTCTTTCCCCTTCCCCATATTTGCTATAAAAGCAAGAGTTGATCAGGTTTTTTATTCATTATATGCTGTGTTGTTAGTAAAGCCATACACTTTATTAAACTATGTCTCCAAGAGCTACTACCTTTATATACATTACTGAAATTATTACACATCGTCAGATACAAGAACAAGAAGAACTAGAACAAGAGATGAATGTTACATTTGGAGAGTTAATAGAAGAAATAGTAGAAGAATTTATAAATTTAAACCAAGAAACAACTAATGAAACTGGAAATATATCAATGATGCATCAACCGGAAGAGTTAACCGAATCTGAAGAAGAAGAATCTGAATAAAATGGTGGGGGGTTAGATTATTTAAGCAGGAAAGAAAACAGTTTAAAAATCATTTCATAATGGAGGACCGAGAAGCAATGTTTAAAGCTTTTTGTAAGGAAGAACCCTGGGTTCCACCGGTAAATTCCTTTACATATTATTTTCCACTTTTAGACATGGAGGATTGTAAAAAAATTCCAGACATTGGTTTTAAATTTCAAAAACAAGGAATGTTAATTGGTGTCACTGAAAAATATCACAATGAATATTCGGAAAGATTAGCGTTTAACTTTATGATGGACAATATGAATATTAAACCCAGTGAGTATCCATATTTCCTTTATAAATTTTTAGTTGAAAATGGTGCCAGTGTAACTATTGAAATATGTATTCAACATTTTTGGCCTACTGGGGATAGTGGTGGGGGAAAGTAAATAAATGTGTTGTTGAACCGGATAGTCTCTCACTCTTGTAAAATCATTCACCAACAATGTTTCGTCCAATTTTATCTGACTTGGCTGCCTCTCATGAAGAAGCTGAAGCTAGAAGGAAGAAAAGCGAACAAGCAAGACAAATTCAGTCTAATATTAATATGGAGTATTATAGGCTACAAATCCAAATCCCAGGCATGCATCTTGGAGAAAACAGAGTAAAGACTGTACATGCGGCTGGTAGTTATATTAAGTATTTGAAATTATTATTGGAAGATAGAGAGTCTAAAATTACAAAATTAGAAGATGAAATGAAGAAATTGAAAAATGAACTATTGCTTTTGAAAAATGGAAATAATGAAGTCGTAGTTGAAGAGGGTGCAGAAGAAGGAAATGAAATATTGGGAATTTGAAGAAAGAAGTTTAAACATCTGTATAAACTTATAAAAAACAAAAATAATAAAAAAAATTAATAAAATATAAAAAAAAATATTAAAAAAAATTAGATTTAGAATAGAGAGCGGGGAATAGATCACTTTGTGGCAATGGAATAACATGTCACTTAGTGCTCTATTCCCCGTTCTCGCATTAATATAATTTGACCTTGACATATATAAAATATGGTGGGGATAAAGTATTTAAGACGGATGTAACATGTGTAAACACTTCAGTTGAAATATTAATCTCTTTTATAAAACATGGTGGATACTCTATTTGAACTTTGCTTGAGGAAAATTATTTGTGATGGTTTTTTATTTAACCATATAATAAGATCAGGAGAATGTGTTATTCCAAACAGCATTAGAGAAGCTATTCATGAATACCGAAGACAAAATTACGGGTTTGGCATTATTGTTGCTTATAAATTTGCAGATGGGACGACTCTTTGTCAAGATTGTGCACGAGCAGCTATAGATGATTGGGATGAATTTGATCTTGAAGGAGGATATGTAGACCATCGTGTTAAGGCACCACTAATAAGGTTTGAAATCATGAATGAAAAATGTACAATCTGTGCACAACTGTTATTTAGATTTATTAGGTGTAGATCATATTAAAAAAAAACTGTTTAATGTAACACTATGGTGGTGGGGAAATTTATTGAATGGTGGGGGAAAATAGAAGTGGGAGGTATTGGTTATATATGTTGCTCGATGTACACCAATTTCTTTAGTCTTGTAATATTGTTTGAAAAAGTAACTTGTAATTTAGTAAAAAAAAATGAATTTTGAACTAGAAGTGACAAGCTTTAAAATAGTTGAAGAGGAGTGGACAACGGTTTCAAATTTTATTCATTCAAAACAAGATAATGGAACTCTAATGAAGGTATTTTGTTACATTTTAGAGGAAGGGGATGAAGACATAGTAAGAGACTATTTAAGAAATAGAGATATGTCAACTTCCAGCTCGGACTTTGTTAAATTTTTAAAAGACAACAATGTTAACGCGGAATTAGAAGTTTGGTTTTATGTTTAAAGAACTTGGTAGAGGGAGAATAAAAGTGGTGGGGGAATTGTGTATAAAACAAGGTTTATACGCAGCAGGAGTTATTCGCTTACTACCATTTAAAAGAAGAACATCATAGAAAAATGGCTGAATCTTGGGACTATTCAACTCCTTCAACAAGTGAAAGAAAACCGTTAAATTTGTCAAAGAAGACTGTAAATTTGTCAAGAAAAGGTAAACCTATAACACATCCGGAATTGAGCACTTTAGCTAAGGAACGTCATATAAAAGAGAAAACTGAATTGTATCAAATGCAGCTTTTAGTACCTTCATTGGACGTAGGCTGTACAAGAGCACATACATTGAGGACTGCAAACAAGTACATAATAGAACTGTTGGGTAAAATTGAAGTATTGGAAAATAAACTAAAGGAGTTACAAAATCTAAATGTATGGAATCCGGCAAATGAACTCCCTGTTCTGCAGATGGAGCCAAACGATCTTCCTGCTACTTATGCATGGAACGCATTTAATGATATTGATGGAGACTCTCCTGTGAAGTACCAACCTCCTGCTGTGTAAAAGATGATGGGTAAAAAATACAAAAAAATAATAAAATATAAAAGTAAAAAAAATTAGTTGTAGAATAGAGAGCGGGGAATAGATCACTCTGTGGCAATGGAATAACATGTCACTTAGTGCTCTATTCCCCGTTCTCGCATTAATTATGTTTGACCTTGACCTAAATAAACATGGTGGGGGAAGGTAATTGAGTGGGGGAAACTAGATAAAAGAAGTCCAACGCTCGGTTGGAGTCATTCTTATCCTAAACAGGCGTTTACTAACATAACATAAGAAAAGACAACATGAATAGTGAAAACATCATTTTGGATCTTTCATTAAGTGAAAAGAATAAAAAACAATATGCGGACTCTCGAAAAATGAAGATGAAAGAAATGGCAAAGGCAAGAAAAACAAGAATAAAACTAAAATATTATAAACTACAGAGGCTAATACCAGGAGTGAAATTGGGAGAAGTAAGAACCAGAACAATTGACATGGCTGCTGACTACATCAACCTACTACTTATAGAGTTGACTATAAAAAATGAAAGAATACGTCAATTGGAATATGAACGTAAACAATTGTTTCACCAAGAAAAAGAAGAACCTATTAACTGTGTGATTAAAGACAATCAATAAAGAAAAGTTAAACAAAGGAAACTGCAAAATTACTAAAAATATTGAATATAAATTGGTTATTAATTGGACTTGCATTAGAGAGTGGGGAATAGATCACTTTGTGGTAATGGACTAACATACCACTTAGTGCTCTATTCCCCATTCTCGCTTTAAGCATTGTTGACCTTGACCTAATAAAATAATTTATATAAAAGCAGCTACGAGAAAGGAGCTCTTTCATTTAATCGACATGGCTCCTGTGGATACCACCGACTATCCAAGTAAACCTATTGCAGAAATATTGTGTAAAATTCTACAAGAGGAGTTTGGCATGGAAGATGTGGATAATGACAGTTCAGAAACAGATAGTGTTAACAGTATGGAAGAAGAATTAATAAATGAAGGGAGTGAAGATGTAGAAATGGAGTTAACAGAGAATGAATACACACCATCATTGGAATTTGAAAATATTCATAATGAAACTCCAACATCCAGTCACGATCCAGATTTGGAATCAATACGTGGAAGATTAATTTTTTGTGCGAGACAATTATTTCCATATGAAGAAGAAGAAGATGAAGAAGAAGATTAAAAATAGTGGTGGGGGTAAAAAGTGGTGGGGTAATACAGCATAAAAAGGAGGTATGAAAAAGATGCATTTCATTTATATGCCGGATTTCATAGGATAAACATCACTAAAATGCATCGTTGTGATATATGTTTAGAAACTTATGAAGATAAAATATTGCTAGACATTCATAAAGAGTTATATCATAATATAAATGAAAATTTAACACAAAATGAAAATAAAAATGCATCTGCAGAAGAAGAAACAGCGGGACCATCTAATGCACTACCTAATTTAAGTATTCATGCATTGCCCGGAAGAGTAGTAACACATCACAAAATCCAAAATGAAAATTTAGAATTAGACAAATTTCTTGCCGAAACAAAAACCATTGTAGTTAAACTTTTAAAAGAAGAATTAAAACGATTAAATTTTATTAAATTTGGCTTGTTATTGGATGCTATGTTTATAAACGTTGAAGAAGAATTGTCACCAAGAGGATTTATAACTAAAAACAGAACCATCATGAGTAGTTCAGATATTAATTCAATAGTAGAAGAATGTTTTGATGAGATCATCAATAAAATCCAAGAACATGAAGGACGAGGATCAGGTTGGAGTTTAGTTAGTGTAGTAAGTATGGATATTAGAGTTCACAAGCATGGATATGGGGTAATGGGGAGCAGTTATATAGCTCTTCCAAAAAGGATTGAAGAAACAAAATCATGTGTAAATGTTCAAAATCATGATACAGAATGTTTCCGATATGCAATGACATCAAAATTCATATTAAGCAATGCACAAAGACCCAGCGAAGAATATGAGAACTATAGATACAGATATAACTTTCAAGGTGTGTCTTATCCGGTAGCCTTGAAGGATATTTCTAAATTTGAAAAACAAAACCCTGGAATATCTGTAAATGTATTTGGTTTGGACAGTTCTAACAAGGTGTATCCTTTGAAAGTGGTAAAAAACGAACTTGCAGACCATACGGATTTGTTATTAATTACAAAGGATGAAGTATCACACTATGTATGGATAAAATCATTTGAAAAACTTGTCAATAAACAATTATCAAGAAGTGAACATAGAAAAATAATTTGTAAAAGATGTTTTGGTTTTAAAGAACCTAGAAATGGAGGACAAAATTGGTTACTGGAGCACAAACAACTGTGTAATGAAAATTTTGAAGCTAAGATTATTCTACCACCATTAAATAAATCATATTTACAGTTTGAAAAAGTTTTCCATCAGTATCGCATTCCTATAGTTATATATGCCGATTTTGAATCAACACTTGTTCCAATTGAAGATGAAAACATTGAAGCAAGGAAGAGTATAAAATATCAAATGCACAAGCCTTTTGACACAACAGTTTTTGTTTATTGGTTAAATCCACATTGGTTGAAGAACATTTGAATGCATATGGATTGTCATCAAAACCCGTGGTGTATCGTGGTGAAGATGTTGCCAGAACATTTTTAAATCATCTATATGAAATAGCTGGCCATGTTGAAAATTTGTATAATAATATAGTACCAATGATACCAATGGAGGAAGAAGAGGAAATTCAACATGAAAATGCTACCCACTGTTTTCTATGTAAAAATGAATTTACTTTAAATAACTATAAAGTTAAAGATCACGATCATCTTACAGGATATTATAGGGGTGCAGCATGCAATGCATGCAACATAAACTATAAGATTACCAGAAGAATTCCTGTAATATTGCATAACATTAGCGGTTATGATGGTCATTTTATAATACCAGAATTGGGGAGAGATGATGGTGCAATTGATGTTCTTGCAGAAACAACTGAAAAGTTTATAACCTTTAGTAAAAAAATTGGAAATATGAAGTTGCAATTTGTAGATTCGTACCGGTTTATGCCGTGCAGCTTATCAAAACTTTCTGAAAATCTTAGAAAAGAAGATTTAATAGAAACAAAAAAAATTGTAAACAATGATAAATTAGATTTAGTTCTTCGTAAAGGCGTTTTTCCTTATGATTACATTGACAATTTGGAAAAATTTGAAGAAACGTCACTTCCACCTAAAGAAGCTTTTAAGAATAAATTACATGAAGAGGACATCAGTGAAGAGGATTATCAACACGCTTGTAGAGTATGGAATGAATTAGAAATAAGAACCTTATGCGAATATTCAGATTTTTATGTTAAATTAGATGTGACTTTACTCTGCGACATAATGGAAGAATTTAGAAACACCTGTTTTACAGCATATGGATTAGACCCACTTCATTCGTACACAGCTCCCGGATTGGCATGGCAGGCTATGTTAAAAGAAACAAAATGCAAACTTCAACTATTAACTGACATAGACATGGTGTTGATGATTGAATCCGGTATTCGAGGAGGATTAACCCAAAGTGTAACTAGATATGTAAAAGCAAACAATAAATATCTTCCAAATTACGACGCATCACAACCTAGCACATTTATAGGTTATTTTGATGCAAATAATCTGTACGGATGGGCCATGTCAAACCCTCTTCCATATGACAATTTTAAATGGGTTGATCCAAATTCAATCAATAACATCGCTGATATCCCTAAATATGGGGATATTGGCTACATCTTTGATTTTGATTTTGAATACCCAGAACATCTCCACGACCATCATTATGATCTACCACTATTAGCAAAAACAGAAATATCTCCCACTGGTAGATGGCCAAAATTGATGATGACACTTAACAATAAGACTAGGTATGTAGCTCATTATTGGACAGTACAGCAAGCGCTAGAGATGGGATTGAAAATTACGAAAATTAATAAAGTACTGCAATTTTCACAATCCTGTTGGTTAAAATCTTATATAGATAACAACACAAGAAGAAGAACTGCAGCAACATCCAATTTTCAAAAAGATTTCTTTAAATTAATGAACAATGCGATATTTGGTAAAACATTAGAAAACAAAAGAAATCACAAAGACTTAAGATTGGTTGTTGATCCAACAAAATTACAGAAATTGGTGCAAAAACCAAACTTTGCATCTTCTATAATTATTAATGAAAACCTTGTAGCCGTTTCTATGAATAAAATTTCAATTAAGATGGATCGACCCATATATGTTGGAATGTCCATTTTAGACATATCAAAAAATCACATGTATGATTTTCATTATAATAAAATGGTGAAATTTTATGGTAGAGATAATATTGGAATAGCATACATGGATACCGATGCATTCATCTATTGGATTATAACCAATGATATGTACAAAGATTTACGCACATTTGTTTATAAAAATGACTTTGATTTTTCTGACTACCCACAACATCACCCTAATTACGACAATGGAATAAACAAGAAGGTTTTAGGAAAATTTAAAGATGAAACAAATGGTGCACCTATGGAAGAAATTGTGGCATTAATGTCCAAACTGTATTCTTTTCAATTGTACATTAGTGAAAAAGAAGAACATCAAGTTGTAAAGAAGGCAAAAGGTATAAAAACATCATATTTAAAGAAGAATGTACAGTTTGAACATTTTAAAAGATGTTTATTTGAAAGCATGGAAACAACTGCAACTTTTAATACAATAAGAAGCTTTAATCATCAAGTCTACAGTGTCAAGCAAACTAAATGGGGACTCAGCTACAAGGATGATAAGAGACATATCCGGGAAGACAATATACACACTCTACCTTTTGGACATTATTCTTTAACTCCTATCGACCAATAAAACCTATTCTTCGTCCTTCCACCTGTTTCCTTTTCCTTTCCGTAAAAAAGAGGGAGCATGGCAAGTTCAATGCCATGTTCCCTCTTTTTTACACAAATATAATATGGCCTTGACCCATATTTGTTAATAATATAAAAGGTGATAAACCATTTTGAGGATTAGTATTTTCTCAAGCGGTGTACAAACAACATCTGAAGATGGAAGGATTAAAGGATAAAATTGTAAACGAACTTCATAAGCCGGCAAGAAGAAAGTTTCCAAGAAGAAATACAATTATTAAAGGAATGAACGATCTTTACCAAGCCGACCTCATTGAGATGATACCGCATAGTAAATTAAATAAGGGATTTAAATATATATTGGCAATTATAGATTGTTTTAGTAAGCTTGCTGACGCTATACCACTCAAGGATAAGACTGGGAAAAGTGTAACAAAAGCTATGGAAGCAGCTATAAAGAAAAATAAATTTGTCATAAAACATTTACAAACTGATGATGGAAAAGAATATTTTAACAAAGAATTTACAGCATTAATGAAAAAATATAACATAAATCATTATTCTACAAATTCGGAAGTTAAAGCTTCCATAATTGAACGATTCAACAGAACATTAAAAGGAGCAATGTATAAAACATTTTCTAAACGAGGATCGTACGTGTGAGGATCGTACGATATATTACCGAAGCTTATAAAAGAATACAATAACAAGTTTCATCGCACTATTGGTATGAAACCTATTGAAGTAAATAGCAATAATGCTAAGCTTGTTTTGGAGCGTATTAAGAAAAATACTACTCCTAAAATTGAAAAATTAAAACCTAAAAAGTTTAAAATTAACGACAAAGTACGTATAAGTAAATATAAAGGAGTTTTTAGTAAAAGATATTTACCAAATTGGACTAACGAAATATTTACAATCTACAAAGTGCAGCCGACAATACCAGAAACCTACATTTTAAAGGATAACAAAGGTGAACTACTTCAAGGCGGATTCTATGGTCATGAATTATTAAAATCGACAGTAGGTGATGTATATCTTGTTGAAAAAGTTTTACAAAGAAAAAAAGATAAAGTTAAAGTCCGTTGGTTGGGATTTGATAGGAGTGAAGATTCTTGGATTCCTACAAAAGACTTGGTGTAATACTTTAATAACTCATTATGTGTTTAACCTTTAAACAAGATGGATATTGTACAGCAAAAAGAACGATTTAATATTAATAATATAGATGAATTGACAGTGGATAATAACAATTTAAACTATGGTAAACATGGTGAATTACTACCAAACTCTATAAGATGTTTAATAACTGGCCCTTCTAATTGTGGAAAAACAAATGTTGTATTTAACCTTATAACTAATCCAAAAGGGCTACGTTTTAATAACATATACATTTTCTCAAAATCTTTGCAACAACCTAAATACCAGTTGTTAGATAAGGTATTAGCAAGTGTGCCAGAAGTAAATTTCTACAAGTTTAATGCTAGTGAAACTATTATGCAACCAAATGAAGCTAAGCCATTTTCTATATTTATATTTGACGATGTGTCATGTGAGAATCATGATACAATAAGAAGTTATTTCGCAATGGGGAGACATCATAATATTGACAGTATTTATATTGGTCAAACCTATAGTAAAATTCCAAAACAACTTATAAGAGATAATGCGAATTTGTTGATAATATTCAAGCAAGATGAAACAAATTTGAAACATATATATAACGATCATGTGAATGCCGACATGACATTTGATAAATTTAAAGAGATGTGCGGCAAAGCATGGGCTGAAAAGTATGGATTTCTTGTTATTATGAAAGATGAAGCTATAAAAGATGGAAGGTATCGAATAGGGTTAGATAAATTTGTATTAATCCATTAAATGAATAGCTGTATGTCTAGTAATGAATGAGACTTCATAGTGTAAACATGGTAAATCAAGAAAAACTATTGAAAGAAATAAAATCACTCAGTGATTCTATTAGGATAAAAAACCGTGCATTAAGGATGGGTATAAGCGAAAGAGAAGAATTTTTAGAGACTACATTTAAACCTATTACAGAACCTTTAAAACAAATATCAGAAACCATTAGTAAACCTCGTTATGAAGGAGATGTTTTACTACCAGTTTCTAAACAAGAAGTACAAGCATTAAAAAAAGAAGACAATGATGTTTCATATACAAGCGCTAGTGACCAAGAAGAAACAAAAGAAGAAGAAGAACCTATTGTTGAAAAGGAAGAAGAACAGCCAATACCTGAAGCAGAACAATCTATTCCAAATTTAACTCAATTGAGTAGCGATATATTACAACACGGACCTTTGGGAAGAAAATATATATTGAAAATGCTACATGATATAAAATCAAACCCTAATTTAAGTAAATCACACATATACGGAGCAAGAATTGATGGGAATGAATTGAAAATAGGTGATTCAAAACTTAAAATAACTGAAGACGATTATATCATTATTGGTGAGCATAAATATAAGGGAACAAAAGGATTATATGAATTAATTTTTAAAAACATACCATTGAGATATTCCACCAAAGATTTAAATACTTTTAAGGAAATTTTACAAAATACTAATGCACATAAAAGGAATTACTCAAAGGATGCAATAATTAATCGTTCACGAGCAACAAAATATAACATTGTTATAAAAAAGTTGTTTCCCCCACGAAAACTACCAACATTACGTACCGCACCAGCAGTAAAACAACCGCTAAAAAGAAAATCTTTATCACTTATGGATTTATCACTTCTTGAACAACATGGTAAAAAGAGTAAAGGAGATACTTCAACATCTGGCAAAGGACTGATGAAAAATCTGTACAATACCAATGTAATTTATTATAAAGACATTAATAAATTAGTTGACAGAATGAGACTATTACATGAAGCTATGGAAGCCGGTCATACAGGTTTAAATAATGAATGGGTGGCTCTAGTTGATGAACTTAGAAGTCGAGGTGTCGTCGTATAATTGTCCGCAGATATAAAAGAACGGCAAGCATATAATGTATCATTTTTAACATGAGCGTTGACAAGTTTGGACGGTACTCCGCGTTAGGAGTGCAAGTTGGAGAAAACAGAAAAAGAAGTGGATTGCCGCAAACACCTGAAGGTGACTATAACATAAGTAATAAACGTTTAAAACTAGTTAAAGATCCAGAAGAAGATACTGATGGAGCAAATTTAAAGACAGTAAAAGAAGCTACTTCAACATCATTAAAATTACTTAAGGATACTTACGATGTTAAATCACATAGAATAATTAATGTTGGTAAACCAACTGACAGTTCCGATGCAATTACTAAAGAGTATTTATCATCTGAACTTTCAAACACTTTAAAATTGCAGTGGGGTAACAATTTAAAAGATGGACAAACATATGATGCTGGAAATCATAGGATAACCAATGTGGCAAATCCAAAAAATGATAAAGATTCAATTAATAAAGAATATTTACATTCTATAATACCGGAAAAGACTCAACGAGGATTTTCTTTTTATAAGTTTATTATAAATGACATTGGATACCCAAAGGAAGACGGTGATGCTGTAAACCTGAAATACATCAAGGACAACTGTATTTTACAAGATGCTGATGAAATAGATTGTCATGGAAAAGCATTGTCAAATGTAAAATTTGGTTCTCAACCAAAAGACGCTGTTACTATGGAACAATTATCTAAAGAATTAAAAAGGGGAACATCAAATTTTGTAAAACATGAAGATGCCGTGCTAAAGCGAGGAAATACATTTATACATGGAAATGAAAAGTTTGATTTAATGCAAGGAAGTAATGATAAATGGGATGCGGGAGGTAAAAGAATAACAAATGGAAGATTTGGTGAAAAAAGTTCGGATGTACCTTTAATGGCACAAACATTAATTGCGGGCGGTCCTTTATTAGGCACATATGAAGGTCATAATAGAAGAATAAAAAATATAATACCTGGTTATGAAGAAAATGATTGTGTTACAGTGAAACAAACAATAACTTGGGATAAACGCAATGGAACCAAATTTGATGCTAAAATGAAAAAAATAATTAATATTTTACCAGGTGAAGATTTTAATGATGCTGCTACTATTGGACAAGTTATAACAACATCAAAAAATGATTCAACCGCTTACACATGTAATGATAAACGTATTATGCAGTTACACGATCCTCAACATCCAAAAGATGCTGTAACTTTAGATTGTTTAATAAGAATAGTGGGCAATTTACTTATTGATACCCACAATCATATAGCTAGTACAACAAGTCATGTAATGATTCAACCCGATGAACGAGAAGCATGGATTAAAAATAGAATCATAAATCAATATATAATTAATTTGAATAATTAATTATTTAAATATAAAAATTGTGCATAAGTTATTCATTTATGTAAAGCATCTCGTTGAGTAAACACGCCGGTTATATATAAAACAACATAATGAAGATAGCACAGCTCAGTCGTCGTCAAGTCAGCGGCAAGAAAGGACGTGGTATAACATCGGCTGCGTTATCCCTTCTCAAACGAATTCCTGTTGGTGCTGTTGTAAATCGGGCAATAGACGCTCTACCATACGAATTTCATCTGCCCGGAGGTTATCAATATTGCGGACCCGGAACTAAATTGGCAAAACGTTTAGCAAGAGGGGATCCTGGAATTAATAAATTGGATCAAGCTTGCAAAGAACACGATATAGCGTATTCCAAGTTTGCTGATTCAACAAATAGATCAATAGCAGACAGAGCGCTAGCAGAAAAAGCTTGGCAAAGAGTTAAATCAAGTGACGCAAGTATTGCAGAAAAAGCAGCCGCTTGGGCAGTAACTACAGCTATGAAGGCAAAAACAAAATTTGGTGGCGGAAAACGTAGAAGAGGAAGACCTGCAAAGAAAAAAGCTCCTAAAAGAGGTGGAAACATTAAAAAGAGACGTCGTAGAACTCGTAAAACAAAGACAAGGAAGACTTCCGTTTGGTCAATGGTAAAAAACGGAGCAGGTCTATACCTAAGACCGTACCGTGTGTATTAAATAAGAAAAATCAATTGATAATTCCAAATAAAGCCTTAACAAATCATCAATTATCAAATTATGTAAAATGTTTGAAGATACCATTTTTTAGGGGAGTTTTTATGAAAGACGCATTACCAAAAAACATATGGAAAAATGAAACTGGAATAGTAAATTTAGATTCCTCCTATGGTCCAGGAACACATTGGGTATGCTATAAAAAACTCGGACAAAGCGTATATTATTTTGACAGTTTTGGCAATCTACCACCACCTAAAGAACTTCAACACTATTTTAGAAACTCTAAGAATATATTTTACAATTATAAAAGAGAACAACCTAACAATACAGAAATATGCGGACATTTATGTTTGGAGTTTTTAGCAAAAAGCGTCAGTCAGCTTTAAGATGTCATCGTACACAGTGTCACTGAGCGGAAATTCATCTACATTAAAAAGTACTCTTTTCCCAGCACTGCGTCTATCTAAAGATAGATTATGGGAAGCGGCATTATTAGATTTCACTACATACAATTCAATTCCCAACATTACAGAGGGTAAAAACAATTTACTACATTATTATGAAAGTAAAGATGAAAAAGGAAATTATTCAGAATTAAAAATAATCACCTTGTCTACAGGAGCATATGAAATAGATGATATAAACCAGCTATTACAGAAGCAGCTAGGAGAAGAAAATATCTGTATAAAAGGAAACAACAATACTTTAAAAGCGGAAATTACCTCAAAATATTATATAGATTTAAGTTTAAAAAATTCAATCACTCGTATAGTTTACTCGGATTTTCAGATAAGAAAAGAAAAATATTAAATCCCGGAACTACTCATACGGGTGATACCACAGTAACAATATTAAAGGTTAATAGTATTGATATAACATGCAATATTATACACGGATCGTATAGAGATGGGGTAAACCAACATATTTTACATACATTTTATCCAACAGTAGCTCCTGGTTTTAAAATAGTTGAGAAGCCACAAAACCTTATATACCTACCGTTAAACACCAGTTTTATTTCAGACATCGTACTGAACATATCAGATCAGGACGGTAATAGTGTTGACTTTAGAAAAGAAACAATTACAATACGGTTACACATAAAAGCGGTAACTTAAGTATAACATGGGATTAACATTTAAACCACAACGGAAAAGCCGGGAGCTCAGTAGCTCTTCAACATTGGACGAGTTAACACCGGACAACATACGTTTCCTACAAAAAATTGGGTTAAAACTAAATTACGATGGACATTCTGGATATATCTCAAGTTCCGACGTTCGACGAAACCCTATGGGAGAAGGAATATCACACGCACAACCCTTACACTTCATCAAAATTAAACAATAATGATGAAATAAGGATTCCCATTCAACAACAAGATATTTACACATTACCCTGTGAGAGTTATTTATATATTGAGGGACAAGTATTAAAATTGGATGGAAAAACTGGTTCGTCTGTTCCTTTTATAAATAACCCAATGGCATATCTTTTTGACGAAATAAGATATGAAATATCAGGAGTGACAGTTGATTCAACAAAAAAGGTTGGTATAACAACAACACTAAAAGGATTAACATCATTAACACCACATGAAAAGAATTCAATAGTCACCGCCGGATGGGTTACCCCCGATAAAGACAGCATAACACCAAATTCCAATGGTCATTTTGATTTTCACATACCTTTACGATTGCTTTTGGGATTCGCTGAAGATTACAAAAGAATAATAATAAATGTCAAACAAGAATTGGTATTACTCAGATCTTCAACTAACAAGGACTTGATACTAGCAGCAAGTGGCACTGAAGAAAGTAAACTAGAATGGCAGCTACAATTAAATAAAATCGTGTGGAGAGTACCTCATGTAAGATTAGCCGATGAACATAGAATCGTATTGTTAAGAAAGTTAAAATCTGACCGTGATATTGTAATGCCGTTTAGAAGTTGGGAATTCCATGAATACCCCATATTACCTCAAACAGAACGACAAACATGGACTGTTAAAACATCTACTTATTTGGAACGAGCAAGGTACATAATACTAGGGTTTCAAACCAATCGAAAAGATGTTATAACCGCACACGCAGGTCAATTTGACCATTGCAATATAAAGAATTGCAAAGTTTTTCTAAACTCTCAATTCTTTCCTTATGACAATTTAAATGTCATGTTTAGCAAAAAGCGTTATTCCATCTTATACGATATGTATGCAAGATTTCAATCGTCATATTATGGAAAAACTAATACACCACTGTTATCACCTGAACAGTATTATTCAAAAGCCCCAATAATCGTTATCGATTGCTCAAAGCAAAATGAATCAGTAAAATCGTCAAGTGTGGATATAAAAATCGAAATGGAATTTGAAGATAAAATACCAGAAGGTACTTCGGCATATTGTCTCATTTTACATGACAAAATAGTAACATATACTCCACTAACTGGAATAGTTAAAAATGTGTTATAAAAAACGGTTTTTGGGTGGGGGCGATTGTTATAAAAGGAGGAAAACAAAGTAAAAATTTCATTATTTGTTTGACCATCCTATGGGAAACATCGTTAGCAAAATGAGTTCACTTAATGCAAATACTAACGAAGAAGAAACTACACCGCTTATAGCCGACAACAGTTCCGATATAGAAAAACAAATTGAACAAGAAATGGATGAGTTCCTCAAGTTTAAACATAAAAAAAGAGAAGAGGAAGTTGAAAAAGGAATTAAAAAAAGAAAAGTCGATGACATTATTTCCACCAATATTTTAGCAGAGGTATTTCTTAGAATCTACTATCCCATCTATCATGTATGACAAAAAGCGTATCTGCCGGAGTAATAAAATCATTGGAGTATTCACCAACTATTATTTTGAATCATGGATCTAAAATGGTGTTTTTCTCTGAAATTTCCTGGGAATCGTTTATGAAGCATATACATCTTTTAGAATGTTATTTGAGTAACAATACATATGGAAGAAGAACAAAATTAAGTTTGCTAGAATCAAATATTGAAATCGATATAGTAAAACATCGGGGAGGACAAATTGTTCGTTTTAGAGATTTAACTAAACATGACATAAAAATACACCTTACAAAAGATGAATTCTACACCCTCAGCTGTGCTACAGGTCCTATCACGAGATATTTAAAACAACTAATTTTTTCAAGCGCAATCATAAAGGAATATTTAACCGATACATTGGATAGACAACCGTATGTACCAATCCTATACGGTCCCGTAGATACTTCCATTTTCAATAGAATACCTCACGAAGTTGATATGTGGAGACAGTTGCACAACTATCAGACTAACTTCGGTATATATGAAGAAGCACAAGAAATGAATGAAGAAGCATCTTGCAGCAACCAACTTGCAGTATAAAAAGACGTCCTCCATAATTTTACAAACAGTCCATTACCAACCTTTGTCATGAATAAACAAGTTTCCTTTTCAAACCAATACCAAATAATGGAGGTGAAACGAGGTATAATTGAATTTCAAGCGTTTCGCGGTAACGACGGACATTTTATCATTAAAGAGTTAGTTATTCTAGACATGAACACATCTGTAGTTTATCACTATTTATTCCAACCCCCTATACCGTTCAACAGATTAACTACTAAAGCAAGAGTGACAAACAAATGGTTGATGAAACATTTTCACAACTTGAGATGGGATGAAGGTTTTATCCACTACAGTATGGTGCCACACATAATGAATCATTACTGTAAGGAATTTAAAATTATCTACACAAAGGGATTGGAAAAAACCGCTTGGATACAAGCATTTACAAACCATGAAGTGATAAATGTGCAAGTGGATAGAGATTTTCAGTGTCACTTTGCCAACATTTGTATCTCTACCAAAAACTTTAAACATCGGCAGTCCCAATGCGCTTTAAAGAACGCTTATCGTTTGAATGCGTATCTACAACAGAATGGTGGGGGGTGGGAAGGATATAAAAGCGACAACGCAACCATGACCCAGCATGAGTATTACTCTAGCCTCCGAACAGTCAACACCTCCCACACAGATTCTCAAGACTAAGAATAATATTAACAATAAATAAGAAGAAGAAAAAAAAGTAAAGATGACGTCACAAACATTTTTACAATCTCTTGTTGATCAATTTAACAAACATTCAAAATCTACCGTCTTACCGACTAAAAGATGTTCAGAATTAAAAGAAGAAAAACATTATGTTATCCACACCATTAAGAAGATGGAAACTAGTGTTGGGGACGCCATCAACGTTACACTGAGTGAAGCACCCTACACACCCGGTGATGAACCAAAATTTCAAACATTTCTTCCCAAGCGCTTCGTGCACCTCCTGCAAAACGAAGATCTACGCCTTATCCACCCCGGCTCTCTGTACTTGGCATCCCATGGTCCAAGCGGAAGCAATTCAACAGAACTTACACTTCACGTCATGCCTACTGCCAACAACTAATTTATTATTTGTAATACTTTTGTACACCTTTGTGAATTATTTTAAAAATAAATAAAAAATAAAAATAAAAAAAAAATAAAAAGCAATATATCACTATGTGTTTTTGCACATGGTGATATATTGCTTTTTAAAAAAAATAATTTTAGATGACCTTGACCTAGTTACAAAAACTATATAAATGGAGTAATTTTCAAGGGGATTTCCTCAGTCTACAATTGACTTCCGTGCTGTACACATCTCCCTTGGTTGTCCAATTATTATAAACGACAGCATGTCTCTCAAAATCAAATGCGCATCATACGATACCTCCACCATCACAACTTTTGAACAACTCGACAATTTCGCTAATGAATTGCGAGTACTTCTCGCAGGCGGTTATCACTTAAATGCCGATGTTTATGTTACAAATAAGAAGATGTTTTCAAAACAAAACTACTGCGATGATGAAGTGTACTTTTCCACACAAACGGCAACAACATCCAGCCCTTCTACTCAAATAATGTTAAATTCCACAAATACTACTAATGTTAAATTACAATAACAATACTCCATCAACTTGAGGCTTCGCTATAAAAAGGCTATTCAACCCAGACTAAATCATCATTTGCTTTTTGACAACCGCAGCGATAACAACTACAACTACTATGCTGTACCGAATGATGATTGAATTTAATGGTAAAATATTTGGAAAGGACTATCAAACGGTAGAAGAGATGAGCTCCGATCTTGATGTATTAACTAAAGAAGGCTTCCAACCAAAGTTAATTCTAAAATTTCCAGAAGTACATCCACTATCCACTGAAGATCTCGTCGCAATGGCTAGAGCAAAAAAACAAGAGCATGAAGTAAATATTAAAAAGGAGAAAGAAGAAAAAAATGAATAAGCTATATCTTAAGTGTGCAACTATTTAATATTTGTACCCCATTCTTTTTTAAAACTCCATTTGGTTGACCTTGAAATTACCCCCACCACTTTTTTCTGTTAATAAAACTCTCTATTCTATACTATACACCTTCATTTCCCAACTCCACTTAGAACCGTCAACATGGAAAAGAAAAAAGAAGACTACAAACCACGCTACTGTTGTGAACAAAAATGTACCGATATAGGGAAATGGATGGTAGACGGATTAGCTTGTAGAAAATGTGAATTCTTCGGATCCTGTTACTGCAAATGCAAAACAAAACAACTACCACCACCAGAATTGCAAACCTTCAAAATTTATAAATCAAGATACTTCCACACTTGCTGTCCCCAGAGATGTTTCAAATTTCACCCAGAAAGACTTTTTAATTGCCGAAAGTGTGATGCATATTATAAAGACGGCTTTTGTACATGCATCAAAAATTTGTGCAAATATAGATCAGATTGGTCTTCTGATCCTATTCAAGCTTCAGATGTATAGCTGTAGTCACTGACTGCAGCTCTTTTTTAAAATTTCATTTGGTTGACCTTGAGATTATCCCCACCACTTATTTTACAATATATATATATATTCTATATACCCTTTAACAGACTTCTCATTTACACTACATTGCTTGGACTAACACCAACATGGGTGACGGATTTATTTCTTTTGAACATTTAATTACCAAAAGAGATGAGATGGAAACTCTATTTCACAACTTACTCACACTTATGGATAGGTATTCTTTAAGATGGATCAACATCAAAGTAAAATATGTAGATCCTACCAGAATATTCTCATCATTATCATCATCTTCCAACAGTGCAGGGGAAGAAGAAGAACCAACTTATGGTATTACAATTATTGAATTAAACAGCGAGGAACAAGACAATCAAATTCAAATTATAAATAAACTTAATATTTAGTTTACAAAAGTGATTGGTATTTCTATTCTATATTAAAGCTATAATTATTTTATTTCTATACACTTTCCACAACCTACCCGGACGGCGTTTCGCGGCGAACTGCGGTAACCGAAGTTCTCTCACTTCTCGTTTTGGATTACCCCCACTCTCTTTCTTCCCCCCACCACTATTCCCCGTTTCCATATAAGCGACCGCCTTACCGTCGCTCACCATTTGTTTGCCTACCGCCGAACGATGAACCAGCCTCAATTAGCAAAAAATACTACTACTTTTGCAGTAACTTCACAACAAGATTTACAGGATATTTTTCAAACTTTAACCGATGTTGTAAACACACCAAACAACACAGTTACTATTACTGTTGAAATTACCTACAATTGTCCAGAGTGTGAAAGGATGGAAAGCGATAATGTTGAAGAATTAGAAATGCCAAACAACAGTCCTTCATCCGCCCACGATTCAACACCAGACGATGAAAGCTAGTCCTACACAAATGTTCTTTTTCAATCCCCCACCACTTTATATTAAATATATATCCTCCCCTTATTTGCTCTCCTCATTTCATCGCCTACTTTTACACCATCTACACCGCTCCTCTCCAACCTGTACACAAACATGATGGACAGCTTTTCAATCACATCACAATTGGAAGACGATAAATTAAAACTCGAAATTAACAGAATACAATTGGAAGCACAAAATCAAGAAGAAATGATCTGGCTGTTAAAGCTTTTCAAATGCGTACTGTGGTTGGTATGCCTCTATCTGCTCATCGCCATCACCATCGGCATTTACCAGACCGTCACCGCCAAACATCGCTTGGACACCACTTCAAATAAAAATTCTACTTGGCTTTCCTAAAATAAATTATTAATTCCCACAGCCCCACAGCCCCCCATCCGCTCCCGCCACACTCCCGCCCGCCCCACTCGTCCCCAGACTACCCACCTTTTTTAAAACCCCCTCCAGATGACCTTGACACACTTACCAACCCCTCCCCAAACCCCCTAAATCACCCCCAAATCAACAACACACACCTGCCAGTTACAACCGCTGACCTTGACCTGTGCCAGGACCGGCTATTCCCTTCTACTTCAGTCACTCTCAATATCTTGTGACTGCATTTTATACGTTATTTATAAAGCCTCTTGAAACTGTGCTGCAAACACTACTAAATAAAACATGCCCTGCCAATATGGAGAAATCAATCTGCAAACAAACGCTTTCTTGACCCACACATAATCCGTATTTTGAATATCGCAGCATATTTAACTAAAAAAAGAAATTATTATTTCAAATCAAATGTGAAGTTTTACTAGAATATTGGTATTTGATGTTTTTTAGTGGTTATATTTTTGTATCGAGCTGGATTTATTATGTTATAAAGGTAAGGAAATTGCAGACTTTGAACTATACGTTATTGTATATCATAAATTAGAAACTTTGCTTCAATGTATTTTTTATACTGTAGTAAAGACTTGTATCTCTCTTAATTTAATTTTTTTTTTATTTTTTTTATTCTTAGTTCCGCTTGGGTTTTTTTAAGAGGCCATTTATTAATCAATTTTATAAAATACTTTGAGTTTAAACAAAACATAACTCATAAATTAAAATTTTCTTGTGTACGATATTAAATATGAAATTTTTGTGGAAACTCCTGAGATATTCAATATTCACTAACGTAATTCAATGTCAACACAGTTTCAGTGGGAATTGATAGTGAAATGCTGATTTGCCCTGAGAACCGAATACTCGTTCATTTACCAACAGTTTCCCTCACTGATAACTTTATTTATAACTGACATTTACATGTTGTCTTTGGTTATAACCAGGTCAGAATATCGTCTTTTGGAAACACCATGAGAATCCATAACATTTTTCATATGAAAAAAAGAAAAAATATTAAAATATTAAAAACAATTTAATTAGTTTTTAATGCTTACCAAAGTTCACTCAAAATTTCGATCCCATTATTAAATAATCTACAACAAAATATAGCCAAGCAAAGTATCAAAGAAAATGATTAAGCTTACAATGATGCTGTTTAATTTTATATTACTGTAAATAAAAGTGAGAGGTAAATAACCGCTTATAGGTTTTTAGGCTGAGGCACTATAAAGATACTAAGTTTAAATAACGTTTAAAAAAATTATCTACGACCATTGTAACAAGCAAAAACAATTATAATACAGGTAACATCATAAATAAATACATTATTAAATATAATACAATAATTATGATACAGGAGTCACTTTATGATACAGGCACTAGACCAATGAGAGCTTAGCATTTGACTAAAGTAAGGTCTTCATATAGATTATGCTATTATGCAATTCTCACATCAACTGATTGTTTCATTACGATTCTTGTTTTAGATTCTTTATGTGCCTAACCTCAAACCTAGTGGAAGTGGCATCGGGTGATGTCACTTTCTGGATGGGTGAACGACCACCTGAACTGTAAATGGATATAGACAAAAGCCCTATGCAACAACACCCAAAACAAAAAAAGCAATTGACAATTTAGGACGAGTTCTTATCACAAAAAAACACCTAATACACTATGTATTTCCAAAGAAATTAACCTAAATAACAGAGTGATGGGATATGCAAAGAATATATACTTTTATACATTCCTATATATATGTATATATATACATATATATGTATATATATGTATATATATATATATATTCATATATATATATATATATATATATATATATATATATATGAATTATTTTTATATCCCATCACTCTGTTATTTAGGTAAATTTCTTTAGAAATACAACAATATAACCCTCCAAAAATGTTATTATTTTACTGATAAATTCAGGGTATGAAATATCAAATTGAACTTCCGTCTGTCAGCTACAGAAGATACGGTCATTGTCATTTATTTCACAGACAACCTCTCTGTAATCATTATATTTTAGGTTTTTTCTTTAACGATTTGTTTTATTTATAATTTATTTTTATTTCATAAAAATTCATAAATACAAGCTTTGTAGAGTTATCTTGCGCTACTAGACAACTTTATTAAAAATGTACTCTAAAATAAAAATAAACACATTTCATTAAATAAAAATGATAAAAAAAGCAGTAAAGAATAATTTGAGTGACTGTAGTTCTCATATAACTGCTTGACTTTTTTTACTCGCTAATTGAATTTATATTTATTATTACACTGGACCTGTCGTGTACTCTATAATTATAATTTATAACTTTTTTATTTAATTATATCATTTTTCAATATTACCTGTCAGTTCAACTTGAAATAAAACTACTTTTTAAAACATGTAAAAACCCTACCTAACAATAAATTATTTGATGGATTTCATATTACTTATTAATGTATTTACAAATGATAAATTTAATAATAATAATAATAATCTTTATTTCCCAAAAAAATATACCTATGATTTTACAATACATAATAATACAGTGTTCTTTTTTTCATTTTTAAATTGATACAATTCCAATAACAATTTAAACATTAATAATCTAATGAAGGTAAAAAAGCCAGGCTGACAACCATCCGAACACATACATTTAAGTTATATATAATTTTTTTCCTTTTTCTATTAAAATTTTTTTGTTTTGGAAAACAAGCCTCCAAGGCATTGCCTGTTGGGAGGCTTTCACATAAATTTAAATTCTATAGTGGTTCGACAAAAAAGTATAATAAAATTAAACTATAAACTCATTCTGATCATGGAAAAAACCTTATTAAACATGTTAATCAACATGTTAATTTAACAACATGTTTAATTTATTTAATTAATAGCAAAACTTATATTTTGTGTGTGACATAGTTTCGAGTTACGTTTCATAAATAGTCAGTAAGCCATTTTACTGTGTTAAAATTCGGATTTAAGCAAGAATTTTTACATTTATTTTAATCTGCATTAGAGTAAGATTTTGGTTGCAATGTTTCTAAAGTTAATTTTTTCTTTATTTTTAATGAATTATTACCTAAAATTTAAAACTTAAGTATAAATATCCACCCTGGCAACAAACTATATAAAAATAAATACTCCTGAGGTGATGAAAAAGCATACGACGAGCGTGTTGATTGTTGGGTTTTGATAATACGGTGAATAATACTTTTGTGCTGAAGAGAATCAAATAAAATATTCAAAAAAAAAATTAAACTCAGGATTGGTTGTAACTACGTCTACGTTGAACTGAATTTGTAATTGAAAAAAAAACACCACCTTGTTCCAATAAACAACACTGAACCCTTTTGAACAAACAGAAAAGGCAAGGTTGCGTCAACATTTAAATTTTTAAACAGTTCAGCTCTTTATAAAATGTTTAAAACTAACATTTTTAACTATTATTCATTTGTAAACGGTTTTTATCAAATTTAACATGCAGTTCCCTTTCAGCAGCCCTCAGTAAACAATAACTAGAATATCAGTCATACTGCCACAATCACCCAAAATGGTAGCCAATAGGCAGCGGCCGTAGCTCAGTGGTAGAGCTCTGGGTTATCACCCAGCGGGCCCGGGTTCAAATCCCGGCTCTTGGACAAAAAAGATCGTTAAGCCGCTCCCGTGGTTCGGAAGTCACGTCAAGCCGTTGGTCCACCTGCATAGAAAACAAAGAGTGCAGGCATTTCAGGAGAGGAGAACTATCAGTTAATTGCTGATCTCCCTCCACTAAAAGCCATACGATTATTATTATTATACCCAAAATGGTAATTTCATAATATTAAAGAACTACGGTAGATTTATTGTATACCTCTATCTTGAAACACTTGAAATGATTTGAAAAACAAATGCAACTTAACACGTTCCGTTAGTTGTCAACATTCCTCTCTGTTACAAAGCGCATGTATGCCAGTTGTGGGAACCAGACGAATTCGAAACAGTTGTTGATCGTTATTGCCCAAATTAGGGATGTTTGGGTTATGTAGTAATCTTGAGTATGTCTTTCCATTTTAGTATAAATGTGCAACTAGTCAATATCGTCTTGTTCTTTCATACAACAATTTTCTTGAAAATTGTAAACTTATAATCACAGCAAAGCGTGTCTTTATTCAAAACTTAAAAATCAAACGAAATGACACACTTCCAAGCCTAAACAAATTGAAATTGCCTAAGCTGAATTTCAGGCAGTCAGAATAACAGGGAAAATGTAATAAAAAGCCAACTTAGTATACATAGGTTTAAACTCTCGTGGTTGTCTGGGTGCAGTCGAATACTTCTAGTTGCTGATGATTTCACTACTTTTTTAACTGCTTCTGTTTTTTGAAAGCTTGGAAACTCATATTCAACTAGGGTTAACTCATGAAAACTAAGGTACGTAACTGTCAGCAGTCAATAATTACATGGGGTAACTCATTCAAGGAAATCAGCTTGTCTTCAAGTTACCTCAATTAGACGTTCCAACTGTTAAGCAACAATGTCAGCCTTAGTGAACGCCACTGGTCTCCAAACTTTTCTCATCAGGTTGAAAGGGGAGTTCTTGTTATCCTTATATAACATTTCATTGTCCTTATGATTGGAATATTTCACGGTTTATTTATTCTAGGTTTATGATTGGAATATTTCACGGTTTATTTATTCTAGGTATTTTACTTAGTCTTGTAAAAAAAACCTCATAAAAGTTTAAATTAAGATGAACAACTCAACTCTTATTATAATATTTTTAGTGTAATTTTTAAAGGGTCTTGAAAATTTATCATATTTGTAACTGTCACTTAACGAAGTGTATTATGTGCCCTTAACACATAATGTATTATGCTTTTTATTCAGAATTTATGTTAACAATAGACGTTATCTAATTTAATTACGAAACTAAAGACATGTGTCCAACGTTTGGGTTAACGCTGTGAAAAAATAAAACGTGCATGCTATGTATATAGTTTGCTACCTATGAGTAAAACACTTTGTAAAGCGTTTTAAGAAATTAGTGAAAAGAATGGCAAGTTAGAAGAGAATTACACTACCCACTTTATTTCATTGGCGACGTAGCCGCAACTGGGCAGTGTGAATGAGTGGTACAATAATATGTTATCCGAGTTAGTGGTGGCTACAGTGTAACAATGTAATTTGTCTCAGTCACAAAACACGTAGTTGTCTTCCTTCCTCAGTCTCTTCGAATTTACTAGGTGGAACTTGGCATTTTTATCTTGTTTACTTTCTTATCTTAGAACTTCAAATAAAAATATAAAATATGTTTTATATCTTGAATCAAGAACAATTTAAAAAATGAGAATCTGAATGATCTGGGGGTCATAAACTCATAGTAGTTATTGTAGTGGTATGTTATAGTGCTCTTTCTCTCAACATGTATTGTGAGTTGAACTGTTTTTAAATATAAAAAAATTCTTTTAGCGAATATCCCTTTCCAATAAGCCTAACCACGGTAGTAGGCATAGTAACGAATAGTAAACCTGCTACTGTTCATATTCCTTTTTTTAACTTTAAGGTCCCCAGAAACAAAAAACACAATTATTCGATAAATTTAGTATACAGTATTTTAAGATTTTTTAGCTTTTTTATTTGAAAATAACGATGTCATAAGATTAAATGAAAATAAATAAGTCTGCAAATAATTGTAACAATAGATACAGAGGGGAAGATAATATCCGATTCCACTCAATAAGTTTAAAACTTTAAAAATGGGTAGTGAAATTTTTACTGTTTAGAAAATGCAAGAATTATAACTAAAAACATTAATTTAATAAATTGACTTACATCAGATAAGAAAACAATCAATTAAGCACTTTTAACTCTATTAAAATGGTTACGGAGATAACCGAAAATATGTTTTCCGTGTTATTCATCCTCTTGGCATTTGTTATATACTCTTCGGAAATTAAAAAAAAAAAACTTTATATGGCCTATTTTTCATAATTTTCTGAAAAAAGTTGGTAAAATGTCATTATTTTTTTATGAGACTTTGCCAAGTATAGGGTTTAACATAATTGGCTTACTACACTGATATGGTGACAAAACTACATATCCAAATCCATTATGGGGAAAATAAAAAAAAAAAACAGGTTTTGCTACAATTTAGTATTTACCTTTGCTTGGAAGGAATTAGACTATATTTTCTGAGAACGCCCAAAGCAGCAAACCAATATACTCAACAACTTAAAATATTTTTAAAGTATCGTTTTAATAATGGTTTTCTTTTTTTGACATTTTTTGGAAATAAATATTACCTTGAAACAATTTTATGAAGCTAGTGTTATATGAAAAACAGGGTTGACAAAAACTTCTTTAAATTGCAAATTGCAGCAAATTACTCCGTATGTTGCGTCCGGAGTGTCCTTGGCATATATTTTCCTACTAAATTGTACATGTGATTTTATTACCACGTTCACAACATGGTACATGTATATACAAATGTCAATGTATTATTATCAAAACAGGCTTAAAACTTATAGAGAATAGCAGAATATGGAATACAAAGTTATTTTCAAGCTATAACTATTCCTTTTTTAAAACAACCACATAACTACGTATTGATCTAAGCCATTTTTTTATTATTATAAGAATGAGTAACATAATCATTGAGACAGTTTATTATCTACGACCGTTGCATAAGCACCAAATAGCAATATATACTGAGCTCAATAAGGGGAGACATCACATGTTAAATATTTTAGTCATGCCCCCGAAAACCAGAGTAAAATAAATCGCTGCTGCTATGATATCTTCTCTTAACTGTCAAGGGAGCCCTTCTTCAAATCGAAACTCGTTGTATTAAATACTTGTATGTGAACCTGGAGTCACATTAAAATACAGTTTCTATATTAATAAGTGGCGGGCTTTTGACGAAAGTAGTATTATCTATACTTATTTAATACGCTAAGGGTTTTTTTTGTCTTGAGAACTCCTCCTAGAATTTTCAACCGATTTTCAAGTTTTTGGTGTCGTTGATAGGGCTTGGTCTGTAGTTGTTTCCGCCAAAAACTGATGAGAATCTGACAAAAAAAGGCGCTATTTACCATAGAAATCTCAAAATTTCCCATTTAAATAACATTGGGATTGAATAAAGCATTTTAAAAAAATGTTAAAAATCAGCTGTAAATACGTGTAGTTTTTGGTAATTACAGATATTCACAATATTTGATTGGTCGGATGTCATTGATTTAGAGCTAAAGTAACATTTTTACTGTATTAAAATAAATTGCTCGATTTCGAGCAACACACATACTAGTAATATAAATTATACATTTAGCTATGCCGATTTGTTCCGTTAAAATTCATGTTTTAGTTATTTATGTGCAAAAGAAAGTAATCATATTATATTTGTGAGAACGACGATTAGTCAAGACATCGAGCGTTCGATGAATTTAAGTTGGTTGTAGATAAAGTGCAGTGCCTTAAAGCCAATCGTTTATAAAACAGGCACATAAGCTACTGTTAAAAACAACAAAGCTATTTGTTGTGCAAAGATACTGGCTGGGTAGCTGAGTGGTTATAGTGCTCGCCTTTAAAGCCAAAGGTTGCCGGTTCGATCCTGAGAAAAGTTAGTAACTTTTTAAATGGTCGATTCTGGACCCAGTTGCCATTTGTCATTCGGCTATTCGGCTGTTAATTAAAGATGCTTTCTAACAACTGCCGATGTTCGATAGTAACAAGACTGGGGTTTGGACAAAAACGTTAAAAAATTCCACTGGAATCGATAAACACAAAATAAAATAAAAATAAATAAAAAAGCTATTAGCTAAGGCAAAGTTACTGATCTAAATTTATAAATAATAAAAATGTCAATGTATTTAAGTATTATTATCAAAACAGGCTTAAAACTTGTATAGAATAGCAAAAAAATGGAATGCAAAGTTATTTTCAGGCTATAACTATTCCTTTTTTTAACAATTGCATAACTACATATTTTTTGTTTGATCGAAGCACTTCTTTTTATTGTAAATAAGGAACTTGGGCAATTTGGAATGTTTTTTATTCAGTATGGCTTAATGGATGCAATTTCATGGGTTGATTTGCAGCTTAATTTTTTAACTGTTTATAAACAGCAAGGCAAGATTTAAAGTTTCTAGTCATTTTTAATTTTGTATAATTAATTATTAAAAAAATAAATCATATTTAACTTTGACTCACACATGAATAAAACACAAATATTTCAGTATATCTGACATTTTAGCTATATAAAAACCTATAAGGAATCATACTTCAAAATTAGTGTTGTCAGTAGCCCACAAGTAGAGCTAGGTACAAATCTCGTAAAAAACCGACGTGTGATTTATGTGATTTATGAAAAACACGCTACTAAAAGAGAAAACTTACATTTGAGAATTGCTTTTAATCTATTATTTCAATTCTACATAATCCCCGACTGTTTTCGGGATACATCCCACTTGTATAGAGATATAAATTAAAATGTAAATAAATATTAAATTAAATTTATTTATTTAAAATATTAAAAAGATACCAAATAAAAACTTTTTAATTGTTTAATTGAAATACAAACATAATGTAGGGCCCAGGGACACAATAAAAGTGGCAGCCAATTATATTCATTTAGCAACGCTGTTACTTTATATGTGGATACCAAATGTGTAATTGTCATTACCTGATGTAACATCGAAACAATTTGTAATTTTCCAAAAGGAAGTCTTATCTCATTGGGGGAGATGTGTGCAGGTCAATACATTACTCTGATTGATAATGTAACGGTGCCGGGATTGATGGCAGTACTTCCACCCCACCTACATACAACACGCACTGCCTTCTGACGATCCACATCATTCTCGACTTCATCGCATGTTTGTTAATAGTAAAGTATCACTCATGGTTTATCAAACAAATTAAATTTTCTTTACATCATCTTTTCACGCGTTTATATCAATCGATTGCGACCTAAAGGGTTTCATTTACTATTATTGAACTCATCATGGCCTTTCAACAGGCTATGTTTCCATGAACCCATTGCCCATTACTAACTAACTTTGTAAACTCTGCCCGAATATAAAAAATGTTAACTATATAAAATTGTTGTTTCATTTCATTATTTTGGTGCAACAACGCGTCACTAACGGACTGTTGGTAGAAGAGCTTATAACATTTGCAAGTGAAATGAACATTTTAATAATATTATCAGTGTGGCATGATGATAAGTAAGACATATTTTATCAAAATTACAAAAACGGTCATATAATTTATAATTTATCATCCCTCAGATTACTATTTTTTTCTTTTTTATTGGCTTTTAAAATCTTAAGGTTGTTATTTTGTAATATGCAAATAAAGATTGTGCCACGTTAATGAAGCTTTTATTACATGCCTAAAATTTTATGATTTTTAAAATTTGTTAGTACATATATACTTTTCTTTGTTTGACGGTATACCAATATTTCTCTAACCTTCAACCGTCATTAGGAAGTTTAAAATCATCTGAAACCTATTTTTATAAAAATATCATATGCTGCTAACTAAGAGACGATTTGACTATTGAAGACAATTTGATCATTAGAAATTTCTTTAACGCCAATTTTAGAGAAAACTATTTATAAGTTTTTTAGAGGAATTTGACATGGACTGTAATCATTGATTTAGTTGTAAAGGTAAAAAATAATAATAACAAATAAAGAGCCTACAGTGTAATATACTTTATTGTAATGTGTTTTAATATTTTTCTGGTTTAGAGTTAAAACCCCATATCTGGCTCACACAGGGGCATTACAAGTAACAGGCAGTATAATCCAGGTAACGGCGCGAGGCGAGAAAATACATACACCACACTGAACAACGCAGTTGCCATTGTCTGCACGATGACGTAATAACTGCAATGGCAAACTATGAATGCGGGCACAGCGCGGTAGGCTGTATTCATCAATTTTAATGTTGCAGTAATCCACCACTGTCAGATAAAAGAGGAGTAAGCCTATATCGTCTAGAGTGCTTAAATGTATTTAAACTTAATGTGCGCTTCTTGAGGTATGTTTTTGAGATTCATATCTTTAATGTACAAATCAAAGATGTTAATGATTAATGTGACACATCCGATTTCGGAAGAATAAGAATTGTATTGAGTTTTTTTCATTCTAAATTAATAATTTACACCATGACAGGAAAGTAATTTCATCTGTTTCCTCTGAAGACCAAACTTAAAAAGAAAATTATCATAACTATATTCAAAAATCTTTACAGAAAACTTTGCTAAAGTAGCCTCAGAAACAATGATCAAGTGGGTGACAGTGATCAATTCAGTTGATTTTCTCCCGATATAAGTTTTAACCCTGAGACAGCAAAATTTATATGCATTTTTTTATACTTTTACTAAGTTTCTATTTCAAATACCGTACTACAGTAGCACAATATTATACTTATGAAAAATGCATGAAATAAATTAATTTTGAACGTTCTATAAATGTTAAGATCAATGTTTTTGTGTCCTTACATAAACAAAACTACAAGTACGATCTCTTGGATAATTGTTTCGTTACTTTAAGATAATCATTACCGGTATTATACCAAAATCATTTTCGCGTATACAATGAAGTCTAAAATGATTTGAATATTCTATACTACATAGTTTTTAAATTTATACGCCTTTTCTAAACAACATAATACATGTATTTTAAGTAAGAGTAAAGAAAGTAGGAAGGAAAAGAAATATAAGAAGATGCATTACAAGCCAAAGAAGTTGAAGCGATTCTATTTAAATGATAGATCGCAGTGGAGTTTTTGCCACTACTTTGTATTACGGGTTGGTTTTGTGAGAAATATATATCCCTACTCGGGATATCATTTCTTGAGAAAACCAGTAAATTCCATTCAATGTTATGCCGAAACGTATGGTATTCTACTATTAATCTTGGTGTGCATAGTTTACATATTTTCAAAATTCTCTTTTTAAAACTGATCTAGTCAACATTGTCAACTAAATAAATGAGTATTATCCCTTTAAAATTGCACTAATGAATCCATGTCTGAATGTGACTTAGATTTTCAATTATCTAAATAAATTTACTAATAGCTTTATTTATTGATTAGTGTTAATTGTGAAAATTTTATATTTTCATAGTTTTTTAACTAAATGTTTAAATGAAGTTTCGAATTTTGAAGTAATTGTTAAAAGAGAAAAGGTATTAGTAAATTACGGAAAAAGGTTGATGTAAAAGTATGTTAAAACAAAACTACCCATTCAATTTGATTTAGTTAAGATTAGTCCATTAGTAAACTACCTTGTTTACTAGTTGACTATAACAGGAATTACAGGAACAGCTTTATAACAACCACAATATACTTTTGCAAGAAAAATAGTTTTTAGGCATTTACATTATCATATAATGCTCTTATTGATTAAATTAAGTTATTTATAAAATAAGTGGTATGATACTCCAAAATGCCAAATCATAATATGTGTCAAAATAATGTGTTATAGGAATCATTAATATTGTCTTAATATTAACCATTAATTAACCTAATTACCATTATTAACCACTCACAATTTTGTAAATGAAATTACCTTCTCAATATTATACTTTAATTAGCTCAAAAACAATTTATTATTATTATAATATTTTAAACATTATGTTTAAAATATTATGTAAAACAATGATGGTTCCACTTGGGTCAATACTATGTGCAGTTTGTAGTTTGCTAGTTGTAAATTTGTGTGGTAGCCACAAATGTTGCCAGCTACAGTATACTGAACACAAAGTTCAGTACGCAGATCAGGTAGCATCTTGATGAAAAATATTTACCTTACCCCCATGGAAGGCACGTTTACTGACAGATATATTTTCACTCGTGGAACCATGACAAAAATTAAGAAAGAAATGTAAATTATATATCAAACTGTAGAATAAACGAAGTAAAATAGTGAAATAGTGTTTCTGAACCAAACAATACACAGTATTTTTGTGGTTACTCCCTTAACTAGTGTACCTGGTATACTATAGACGTGGCCTCGATGCAGGTCGGGTGTAAGTTTACTATCTCATAAACATTTATATGGCTTATAATATGTGTGTACACATATGTGAGATATGACAATGTTGGGGGCCATCAGCATTGGGAGATGTTCCTTTTTATGTGCGATCGCCTAACCTATTGACAAGTTTATTACTACATTTTTACAAATTTTCAATAAATTTTAGTGGGATGAAGTATTTATTGTATGCAAAGATCGCATTATGCTTAAATCCATACCGTGTTCTAAATTACATCTCACTTCTCACTCGGCTACAAGCGTTCCTCATAAAATCGTTGCACAAACTTCTCTAATGTACCAAATTGGAAATATATATATTTATTTGAACAAATTGACACATTGGAAATATAAAATAATGTTGAGGAACAGTGTTAGAACGCAGCTGCTTGCAAAACATACAAAGTCGTAGAAAGATTACATTACATACTTGCTTCCCCAAAAGCCTCTCAACTAAGCACCTCTCAGTTCAGATTGTTTGTTCGGTTGATTCGGGGCCCATATACATTAAACTACAGTATCTAGAATATATCAACAAGCAAAAAATATCAATTATTAAAGATAACAAACATCAATAATATCCATAAATTTTAACATGCTTTTGCAGTTAAATTATTTATTTTCGTTTTAATAATTTAAATCGTTTAGTTTACCTGCAATCCCCCCCCCCCCCCTTAGTCCTTTAGTGCTGAAGCTATGTTGTTTATTACATTAACCTCACACTCATGGCCCAGTGGTGAGGTATATCAATGTATATAGAACCAAATAAGTAGGGACATCTCATGTACAAAAATATATAGTTTTGCCTTCGAAATCCAGATGAAAATAAAACGCTGATGCTAGGATTGCTTCCCCTAATTTGCCTCAGCAAGAGCTTTTTCTACCGACTAAATGTCAAAACTACCATATTTCTTTACAAGAAAAAAAATTAAAACAGTAACAAGGTTCTGCAAAATTATTCTAGCCATCTGATTCCATTCAACCAAATTTGCCTTGCATTCAACCAACCAGCGTAATCATTAAATGAAAACTAGTGCAAACGTTGATCGTAATCGAGCAGGTTAAAATTATACATCTAGTTCTCAACCAATTACCTCCGACCAAACTAATATTTTGATCATCAGTTATCATCCAAAACTAAATTTAATTTACAGATGTAATCTCTCATTCATACTTGGCTTTAAACTACCTATTGAGTTAGGTCGCCATTTCAATAGAGGTATTAAAAGTGTACAATACCATATTTTAAAATGCTCAACCTAATTCCAATTTTATGCCAATGACAAAATTTCTAAATTCAATTATGAATATTGCCTTTCTTATCTTAAATGTTTTGCACAGTCAGAGAAGCCCGTAGAACGAAACCAAAAAAATTGAAAATCGAAAGTTTTAGAATGAGTTACAATTAAAAAAAAACCTTAGCTTATTAAATAAGTATAGGTTACATTTTGGTACTTTATCTTGGTGGTAGGTACATCTTACTATCTGTGTTTTATGTTGACCGCTCTCACTACCCTATAAGAATGTCCCTACTTATTTGGTTTTGTATTCATTGGATATATTCAAGTCATACAAGTAGTGAAATCTTTTAGAGAGATTAGGTATCAAGTGGTTAAATCCTGGGAATAGAAAAATTCTTGGAATGGGCTGACGATGACCGGTGTGACTGGTCGAAATCGATCGACTTTATGACATCTTTCATTTGTATTTATTTACCTCCTTGTATACAATTACAGTGTGAGTGTAAATATATCGAGTAGTGTTGGAAGACGTTTTAATATTATTTCAACCTGATTAAAGAATTGAAATCTATATCTATAGAAGAGGAAGTATGTATATTTATATATAAATATATATGTATGTTGCCTATAGACTCCTAAACCCCTCAAAAGATTGTAATGAAACTTTCAGGCATTATTAAGCATTATTCAAGGATGGTTTGTGTGAAGTTTGGTGCAAACCTGTCCAAAGATTTATAAACCAGAGGGCATACAATGGTGCAGTGTCAGGTTTTAGAAATTTAGTGTTTACAAAATTAACTACTGTAATTAATTAAGAAAATTGAAAGTTTCATTAAAGAAAATGCTTAAAACAACCATAGAAGTAACCAGCTGTGAGGAATAATGTTTATGCTATGTTGTCTATAAGGCTCCGCCCCACAGAAGTTTACAATTACTGCCATAGCCTAACACGTGTTGAAATTTGACATGGACGATTCTTCTTGTTCATAGGTACTCTCACTAAAAAAAAATGTTTTGCAAATATAGTTTTTTAAGCTCTTTAGGACTCCGCCCCACTGGACTTCGAAATTACTTTAGGGCCACCAGAGTTGAAATTTAACATGGACGTGCCTCTTTTTTCATAGGTACTCACCAAGAAACGGTTTTGCAAATATAGTTATTAAGCACTTTATGGATCCGCCCAACTGGACTTCAAAATTAATTTTGGACCTCTGGGGTTGAAATTTGACATGGACGGTTCTCTTTGCTCATAGGTTCTCACTAGGAAACGGTTTTGCAAATATGGTTTTTTAAGCTTTTTAAGGCTCCGCCCCACCGAACTTCAAAATTACTTTAGAGCCACCGGGGTTGAAATTTGATGGACGATTCTCTTTACCATAGGTACTCACTAAGAAACAGTTTTACAAATATAGTTTTAGAAGCTTTTTAGGGCTCTGCCCCACTGGACTTCAAAATTACTTTAGTGCCACTATGGTTGAAATTTAACATGGAGGTGCCTCTTTGCTCATAGGCACTCACCAAGAAACGGTTTTGCAAATATATTTTTGGAGCTTTTTAGGGCTCCGCCCCAATGAACTTCAAAATTACTTTAGGGACACAGGGGTTGAAATTTGATGGACGATTCTCTGTGCTCATAGGTGCTCACTATGAAACGGTTTTGCAAATATAGTTTTTGAAGCTTTTTAGGGCTCCGCCCCATTGGACTTGAAAATTAATTTAGGGCCTCCGGGGATGTAATTTGACATAGACGTGTCTCTTTGCTCATAGGTGCTATTAAATTTGAAATTACAATCAATAAGGTACAAAGGAAATCTTTGACTATTCCGGGATTAAATTTGGAAAATGCCTGTTTTCGCACGGCCAGTTATACGTGGTGTGCTTACGAGTTGGTATGCTTGAAAAGTTTTACATTTATACACTAAATAAAAATACAACCACTATTGTTTATCCTTTTTGCCTTACAATAAAATTAATATACTTACTTTCTTTCAATTGAATTTTTTTATATTAAATAACTAATAAAATAGCTTTATTTCTGTAACTAACTTTTAATTTGAGCGCAGCATCGCGCGCCGTGTAACTGCTAGTTTCATTTAAAATTCAATTCCCAGTTCAAGTCTACAGAGATGGACCCCAGGTGGTAATGCACCGTGTCACGCCGTTTTACAAAGTCTTTGCAATTCTACAACTCCTATTCCATTGTTCCACACATAAGATTTACTTATTTCATTATTATTTTGTCTTCAATAAATCTCTAAAGATTAGTTTGTAATAAAAAAATTTTCTTTCTAAATGCAAGTAAAAAAATTTAACCCTTATCTCGGAGTAAATGTTGATCTTAGCAAATAGACTTTTTATTCTGAATTATTTGTGTCTCTTATCTAAAAAGTTTTGAAATTCAACCATTTGTTATTAATTTGATTAGTAAACAGTTATCTTAACAGATTAAATCACATTTTAGTGTAAAGGAATTGGTTTTATTTCAATTACTTTTACTATAACCAATTTTGTTTTACTGATTAACCACTTCCATATTTATTTTTCTACTGCTTTTCTCTCAAAAAGTATTTGTATAAAATATGACACGGTATAAAATTTTAATATTATAGTAAATTACTTATATTTTATTTAGTTCTCTAAGATCTCTGTAAGGTTTGCTAGTACTAGTATTAATCAGTAGGATATTTATTTAAATATCAGACTTTATCTAATTTATGTGAAATTAGTGTATCTTTGTAACTTTTCATGGAATATATTCATTTACTTAATTATGCTATTTAAATTAGGTTAAGCCTACATAGTTTTACATTATATTCAGCTAAGGTTAAATTGTTTCGCAGTGCAATTGATTTGAGTTTACCTTCGTTATAAAGGAACTAGTAACGAAAAAACATAAATAAGTTAGCCAGTTTCCTCTCAAATACGTCGTTCAACCACAACATTACGACCACTAAACCTTTCCAAGACGACTTGATATTAAATGAAGTATTTAACCGATTGTTAAATTTGTAAACCTCGTATTTAAGGTTAAATTCTATTTTGTTAACACTATTTGTGATTATAAAAGTCTCTCCCATTTAAACATGGGCAAATGAGCCATTTTACATAGCTGGTACTCTTGAATTGAGAGTTATCAAAATTATAATAGTAGTAACTAGAGATGCTCACTGGTCGAAATTACACAAAACATTAAGTTAAACAGTTTGTTTTAAAATATTTTATAACTGAGACATATTTTCTTTCTGTTTTGCTAGCATTTGCTATTACTGTACAGTGGTGCAGTGGAGCTGATGCGCCAATGACAGTTCCTAGACCGTCTACCGCCGCGCTGTTGAGCCCAGATAATGCGCGAATTTTTAAGCAAGTAGGCCTATTGCCCGGTTTCCTTGGGCTCCACCATTTTCGCTGTGTGATATAGGTTCTCAATGACGATCGTAAAGGGTGAAAGGGTATGCTAGGCTGCTAGGCTATCGATGGAAGGCTAGGTTGTCACCTTATCTACCGACCTAACATTGTAAAATGGTCATACAAACACTGCAGAACCACAAAAAAGCGGCCGTAATAGCAAAATACAACATTTAATTATTCAACTTCAAGGTAATATAGAATACAGATCTGTGAAAAACTGATTGGAGGACTGATTGCTTGACAATATTCCCAGGTTACAGAGAGTCTTCTGTGTTGATTAACAGCAACCTTTTTTTCCCTCAAATGCTCTGCTATCTCTTGGATCTCAGTTAACTAATTTACAATTGTAACCTATACTAATTCCACACAACTTATCCCCCCCCCCCCCCACCAACCTACCCTAGACCCGGAATTTTACTACTAAGCTCAGGAACACAGCTTAGGAACATCAAATTTTAGAACTTGACCATTTTAACAACAGCTGTCAAAATATAATGATTCAGTCGATTATTGTTCTTGCGAGGTACTGGGGACTGAGATAAATTGTAATGGGGCTCTGCTCATCCACAGGGACAGACTCTAACAATATGGGCAAATTTCTCCAATGATGCACACAGGATGAGAAAAAAGGAGGACAAGTTATGTGCTTCCCTATTAATATAGAGATGACAAATTGTAGCCAATGAGAATGCGTATTTACCCTTACGAAAAACAATAATGAACCATTTATTTTAGACCACTATGACAATGAATGTGTACGTGTATTTTTACTGTTAACAAGGTATTTAAGTATCTCGTTATCTCATTATGGAACAGACATGATGTGCCATATCTGGCTTTATATCAATTTTAGATCTGGCCATATCTGACAGATCTGGATGCCATATCTAACAGATAGGGACCAAATCTACCAGATAAGTACCAGATAAGATCCCTGATCTGACAGATCTGGCTCCCAGACCAGATATGGGTGCCATATCTTTGCCTGATATGTCATATCTTTGTGCCATATCTGGACCTGATATGCCAGATCTATGCCAAATATGTCAAATGGTAGTTTTACGATATGAAAACCTCAGCTACCAGATCTGGCAGATCTGAATTTTTTATCTGGTCAAATACAAACTTTGTCATAATTTGTGACTTTTTGAAAGTTATATAAAACCTAACTCAAACTGACTCTCCTGTTCCTGGGTTTTATTATTTTTATCATATCAGAAAACACCCTCTTGTTCTAGTAAAGCACTTGAAAGAATTTCTATCAAAAGTTCTATTTTAACATTATTAATTTAATATCGTATTATATGCAAAAAAAAAATTAATATGAATTTGTTTGCATGAATCGATTTCTGTGGCATAAAAATGTGATGAATTATAATACGAAATACACTATTTCATTTACTTTTATTTAGTAAACTATTTAAAGGTCTTAGAAATTGTATTATAACCATTAGTTCACGACCTTATCTAATTTGCACTGTTAGAAAAAAAAACTAATTTAGTTTTATCTTCATTAATTAAGTGAACGTCATTTTTACAATTAAAAAAGGACGCACTTTCGAAATTTCAAAATTCCTTCAAAAAAATTGCGCTGTTTAAAATTTTTAATTTACTCTTATGGCACATAGATGCACGAAATTTAGTACATTTGACCTTAACTAGGTAGTACTATAATAGCAGCTATTGGTCAAATTCAATGTAAGCTTAGTCCAAAAAAAATTGTAAAAAACGATATCCGTTTATTATGTGTAACTCCTTCAACCCCAAAAAAACATAATGTGAAATTTTCACCAATATATCTTGCCCCTGCATTGGTACATTACTAGCCCAAGAAATTTTGAACCCCAAACCCGATGAATTTTTAACCCTCGACCACGATGATTCTTCCTACAAATAGTAGAAATCGGTTAGGGGTTGTTATATCTATATTGTTTTTACTACATTTTAAATTAGATTTAGTTTATTTATTGTTGTTATTATTAATTGATTATTTTTAATAATTGTTTTCCTACTTTAAGCTCGAACGTTCAAAATGTTAATAGGCCTAATAGGGAATAAACTGCGTCTTTTATCAAACATCTCTTGAAACGAACAACATTTTTGGACTTAACATTTTGACAATTCTGAAGCCAATTTTCAAGGTTAGTTTTAATGATTTGAACTGTTATTTGTATACTGAAACGCTTGAAAAATTATAAGCACTAAACGAATTAGGTAGTAAATATTTAACGCAATTTTTAAGACTCCCCCCTCTAACGACGATTCTCTTGCGAATAGTATTAACTTTATGGGGGGCCCTAAATAGTTTTGTGTATCTCAAGCCACGTACCTAGAACTAAGAATTATTTCGAAATTTCATCTTTATTTTCTTTTAAAGTGGAGACTTAATATAATTCAGGGCAACCCCTAAGAGGGTATGGGAAGGAGCCCCCATTGGGCAGAAGGCGAATCTACTATATAATGTAACTGGTTTTTTACACCGATATAATTAGTTACATTTTTTTACTCCATCCTAATCCTACGAAACTATATTTTCAACACGGCTGTATCACAGACGGCGGTCGCTGCAACCATTAACATTTAAATCAACTCTAGTACCTTACGTCAAATCTAAATATTTTATAATTAAGGCTTGAAAACGAAAATCAACATTTTAAACTTATTTGTAAACTCAACATTGAACACACTTACAAGCGACACGCATCGCACAGTTGCTGTATACACTGAGATCCCAATCACTCGTCGTGGAGCGTCTCTGTTATATACTCCGGGCAGCCAATCACTCACCATGGAGCGTTTCTGTTGTATACTCCGGGCAGCCAATCACTCACCATGGAGCGTTTCTGTTGTATACTCCGGGCAGCCAATCACTCACCATGGAGCGTTTCTGTTATATACTCCGGGCAGCCAATCACTCACCATGGAGCGTTTCTGTTATATACTCCAGGCAGCCAATCACTCACCATGGAGCGTTTCTGTTGTATACTCCGGGCAGCCAATCACTCACCATGGAGCGTTTCTGTTGTATACTCCGGGCAGCCAATCACTCACCATGGAGCGTCTCTGTTGTTACACGGGGCAGCCAATCACTCACCATGGAGCGTCTCTGTTGTATACACCGGGCTGCATATCACTCACCATGGAGCGTCTCTGTTGTATACACTGGGCAGCCAATCACACACCATGGAGCGTCTCTGTTGTATACACCGGGCTGCATATCACTCACCATGGAGCGTCTCTGTTGTATACACCGGGCTGCATATCACTCACCATGGAGCGTCTCTGTTGTATACACAGTTCTGCATGTCACTCACCATGGAGCGTCTCTGTTGTATACACCGGGCAGCCAATCACTCACCATGGAGCGTCTCTGTTGTATACACCGGGCAGCCAATCACTCACCATGGAGCGTCTCTGTTGTATACACCGGGCAGCCAATCACTCACCATGGAGCGTCTCTGTTGTATACACCGGGCAGCCAATCTCTCACCATGGAGCGTCTCTGTTGTATACACCGGGCTGCATATCACTCGCCATGGAGCGTCTCTGTTGTATACACCGGGCAGCCAATCACTCACCATGGAGCGTCTCTGTTGTATACACCGGGCTGCATATCACTCACCATGGAGCGTCTCTGTTGTATACACCGGGCTGCATATCTCTCACCATGGAGCGTCTCTGTTGTATACACCCGGCAGCCAATCACTCACCATGGAGCGTCTCTGTTGTATACACCCGGCAGCCAATCACTCACCATAGAGCGTCTCTGTTGTATACACCGGGCAGCCAATCACTCACCATGGAGCGTCTCTGTTGTATACATCCGGCAGCCAAACACTCACCATGGAGCGTCTCTGTTGTATACAACGGGCTGCATATCACTCACAGTGGAGCGTCTAAATTGTATACACCGGACAGCCAATCACTCGACGTGGAGCATCTATGTTGTATAAACAGCGCAGTCGATCACTCACCGTGGAAGGCCTCTGTTGTATACACTGGGCAGATAATCACTCGCCGTGGAGCGTCTCTGTTGTATACACTGGGCAGCTAATCACTCGCCTTGGAGCGCCTCTGTTGTATACACCCGCTAGCCAATCACTCACCGTGGAGCATCTCTGTTGTATACACAGGGCAGCCAATCACTCACCGTGGCGCGTCTCTGTTGTATACACCGCACAGGGCAGATAATCACTCGCCTTGGAGCGCCTCTGTTGTATACACCCGCCAGCCAATCACTCACCGTGGAGCATCTCTGTTGTATACACAGGGCAGCCAATCACTCACCGTGGCGCGTCTCTGTTGTATACACCGCACCGGGCAGATAATCACTCGCCATGGAGCGTCTCTCTGTCTACACAGGTCAGCCAATCACTCACCGTGTAGCGTCTCTGTTGTATACTTCGGGCAGCCAATCACTCACCATGGAGCGTTTCTGTTGTATACTCCGGGCAGCCAATCACTCACCATGGAACGTTTCTGTTGTATACACCGGGCTGCATATCACTCACCATGGAGCGTCTCTGTTGTATACACCGGGCAGCCAATCACTCACCATGGAGCGAACCTTAACTAGGTAGTACTATAATAGCAGCTATTGGTCAAATTCAATGTAAGCTTAGTCCAAAAAAATTGTATAAAACGATATCCCTTTATTATGTGTAACTCCTTCGACCCCAAAAAAACATAATGTGAAATTTTCACCAATATATCTTGCCCCTGCATTGGTACATTACTAGCCCAAGAAATTTTGAACCCCAAACCCGATGAATTTTTAACCCTCGACCACGATGATTCTTCCTACAAATAGTAGAAATCGGTTAGGGGTTGTTATATCGATATTGTTTTTATTACATTTTAAATTAGATTTAGTTTATTTATTGTTGTTATTATTAATTGATTATTTTTAATAATTGTTTTCCTACTTTAAGCTCGAACGTTCAAAATGTTAATAATAGGGAATAAACTGCGTCTTTTATCAAACATCTCTTGAAACGAACAACATTTTTGGACTTAACATTTTGACAATTCTGAAGCCAATTTTCAAGGTTAGTTTTAATGATTTGAACTGTTATTTGTATACTGAAACGCTTGAAAAATTATAAGCACTAAACGAATTAGGTAGTAAATATTTAACGCAATTTTTAAGACTCCCCCCTCTAACGACGATTCTCTTGCGAATAGTATTAACTTTATGGGGGGCCCTAAATATTTTTGTGTATCTCAAGCCACGTACCTAGAACTAAGAATTATTTCACCGGGCAGCCAATCACACACCATGGAGCGTCTCTGTTGTATACACCGGGCTGCATATCACTCACCATGGAGCGTCTCTGTTGTATACACAGTTCTGCATATCACTCACCATGGAGCGTCTCTGTTGTATACACCCGGCAGCCAATCACTCACCATAGAGCGTCTCTGTTGTATACACCGGGCAGCCAATCACTCACCATGGAGCGTCTCTGTTGTATACACCGGGCAGCCAATCACTCACCATGGAGCGTCTCTGTTGTATACACCGGGCTGCATATCACTCACCATGGAGCGTCTCTGTTGTATACACCGGGCAGCCAATCACTCACCATGGAGCGTCTCTATTGTATACACCGGGCTGCATATCACTCACCATGGAGCGTCTCTGTTGTATACACCCGGCAGCCAATCACTCACCATGGAGCGTCTCTGTTGTATACACCGGGCAGCCAATCACTCACCATGGAGCGTCTCTGTTGTATACATCCGGCAGCCAAACACTCACCATGGAGCGTCTCTGTTGTATACAACGGGCTGCATATCACTCACAGTGGAGCGTCTAAATTGTATACACCGGACAGCCAATCACTCGACGTGGAGCATCTATGTTGTATAAACAGCGCAGTCGATCACTCACCGTGGAAGGCCTCTGTTGTATACACTGGGCAGATAATCACTCGCCGTGGAGCGTCTCTGTTGTATACACTGGGCAGCTAATCACTCGCCTTGGAGCGCCTCTGTTGTATACACCCGCTAGCCAATCACTCACCGTGGAGCATCTCTGTTGTATACACAGGGCAGCCAATCACTCACCGTGGCGCGTCTCTGTTGTATACACCGCACAGGGCAGATAATCACTCGCCTTGGAGCGCCTCTGTTGTATACACCCGCCAGCCAATCACTCACCGTGGAGCATCTCTGTTGTATACACAGGGCAGCCAATCACTCACCGTGGCGCGTCTCTGTTGTATACACCGCACCGGGCAGATAATCACTCGCCATGGAGCGTCTCTCTGTCTACACAGGTCAGCCAATCACTCACCGTGTAGCGTCTCTGTTGTATACTTCGGGCAGCCAATCACTCACCATGGAGCGTTTCTGTTGTATACTCCGGGCAGCCAATCACTCACCATGGAACGTTTCTGTTGTATACACCGGGCTGCATATCACTCACCATGGAGCGTCTCTGTTGTATACACCGGGCAGCCAATCACTCACCATGGAGCGAACCTTAACTAGGTAGTACTATAATAGCAGCTATTGGTCAAATTCAATGTAAGCTTAGTCCAAAAAAATTGTATAAAACGATATCCCTTTATTATGTGTAACTCCTTCGACCCCAAAAAAACATAATGTGAAATTTTCACCAATATATCTTGCCCCTGCATTGGTACATTACTAGCCCAAGAAATTTTGAACCCCAAACCCGATGAATTTTTAACCCTCGACCACGATGATTCTTCCTACAAATAGTAGAAATCGGTTAGGGGTTGTTATATCGATATTGTTTTTATTACATTTTAAATTAGATTTAGTTTATTTATTGTTGTTATTATTAATTGATTATTTTTAATAATTGTTTTCCTACTTTAAGCTCGAACGTTCAAAATGTTAATAATAGGGAATAAACTGCGTCTTTTATCAAACATCTCTTGAAACGAACAACATTTTTGGACTTAACATTTTGACAATTCTGAAGCCAATTTTCAAGGTTAGTTTTAATGATTTGAACTGTTATTTGTATACTGAAACGCTTGAAAAATTATAAGCACTAAACGAATTAGGTAGTAAATATTTAACGCAATTTTTAAGACTCCCCCCTCTAACGACGATTCTCTTGCGAATAGTATTAACTTTATGGGGGGCCCTAAATATTTTTGTGTATCTCAAGCCACGTACCTAGAACTAAGAATTATTTCACCGGGCAGCCAATCACACACCATGGAGCGTCTCTGTTGTATACACCGGGCTGCATATCACTCACCATGGAGCGTCTCTGTTGTATACACCGGGCTGCATATCACTCACCATGGAGCGTCTCTGTTGTATACACAGTTCTGCATATCACTCACCATGGAGCGTCTCTGTTGTATACACCCGGCAGCCAATCACTCACCATAGAGCGTCTCTGTTGTATACACCGGGCAGCCAATCACTCACCATGGAGCGTCTCTGTTGTATACACCGGGCAGCCAATCACTCACCATGGAGCGTCTCTGTTGTATACACCGGGCTGCATATCACTCACCATGGAGCGTCTCTGTTGTATACACCGGGCAGCCAATCACTCACCATGGAGCGTCTCTATTGTATACACCGGGCTGCATATCACTCACCATGGAGCGTCTCTGTTGTATACACCCGGCAGCCAATCACTCACCATGGAGCGTCTCTGTTGTATACACCGGGCAGCCAATCACTCACCATGGAGCGTCTCTGTTGTATACACCGGGCAGCCAATCACTCACCATGGAGCGTCTCTGTTGTATACACCGGGCAGCCAATCTCTCACCATGGAGCGTCTCTGTTGTATACACCGGGCTGCATATCACTCACCATGGAGCGTCTCTGTTGTATACACCAGGCAGCCAATCACTCACCATGGAGCGTCTCTGTTGTATACACCGGGCTGCATATCACTCACCATGGAGCGTCTCTGTTGTATACACCCGGCAGCCAATCACTCACCATGGAGCGTCTCTGTTGTATACACAGGGCAGCCAATCACTCACCATGGAGCGTCTCTGTTGTATACACCCGGCAGCCAAACACTCACCATGGAGCGTCTCTGTTGTATACACCGGGCTGCATATCACTCACAGTGGAGCGTCTAAATTGTATACACCGGACAGCCAATCACTCGACGTGGAGCATCTATGTTGTATAAACAGCGCAGTCGATCACTCACCGTGGAAGGCCTCTGTTGTATACACTGGGCAGATAATCACTCGCCGTGGAGCGTCTCTGTTGTATACACTGGGCAGCTAATCACTCGCCTTGGAGCATCTCTGTTGTATACACAGGGCAGCCAATCACTCACCGTGGCGCGTCTCTGTTGTATACACCGCACCGGGCAGATAATCACTCGCCGTGGAGCGTCTCTGTTGTATACACCGCACCGGGCAGATAATCACTCGCCATGGAGCGTCTCTGTTGTATACTCCGGGCAGCCAATCACTCACCATGGAGCGTTTCTGTTGTATACTCCGGGCAGCCAATCACTCACCATGGAACGTTTCTGTTGTATACACCGGGCTGCATATCACTCACCATGGAGCGTCTCTGTTGTATACACCGGGCAGCCAATCACTCACCATGGAGCGTCTCTGTTGTATACACCGGGCAGCCAATCACTCACCATGGAGGGTCTCTGTTGTATACACCGGGCAGCCAATCACTCACCATGGAGCGTCTCTGTTGTATACACCGGGCTGCATATCACTCACCATGGAGCGTCTCTGTTGTATACACCGGGCTGCATATCACTCACCATGGAGCGTCTCTGTTGTATACACCCGGCAGCCAATCACTCACCATGGAGCGTCTCTGTTGTATACACTGGGCTGCATATCACTCACCATAGAGCGTCTCTGTTGTATACACCCGGCAGCCAATCACTCACCATGGAGCGTCCCTGTTGTATACACCGGGCAGCCAATCACTCACCATGGAGCGTCTCTGTTGTATACACCGGGCTGCATATCACTCACAGTGGAGCGTCTAAATTGTATACACCGGACAGCCAATCACTCGACGTGGAGCATCTATGTTGTATAAACAGCGCAGTCGATTACTCACCGTTGAGGGCCTCTGTTGTATACACTGGGCAGATAATCACTCGCCTTGGAGCGTCTCTGTTGTATACACCCGCCAGCCAATCACTCACCGTGGAGCATCTCTGTTGTATACACAGGGCAGCCAATCACTCACCGTGGAGCGTCTCTGTTGTATACACCGCACCGGGCAGATAATCACTCGCCGTGGAGCGTCTCTGTTGTATACACAGGTCAGCCAATCACTCACCGTGGAGCGTCTCTGTTGTATACATCGCACCGGGCAGATAATCACTCGCCGTGGAGCGTCTCTGTTGTATACACCGCACCGGGCAGATAATCACTCACCGTGGAGCGTCTCTGTTGTATACACCGCACCGGGCAGATAATCACTCGCCGTGGAGCGTCTCTGTTGCATACATCTGGTAGCCAATCACTCGCTGTGGAGCGTCCCTGTTGTATACACTGGGCAGCCAATCACTCGCCGTGGAGCGTCTCTGTTGTATACACCGGGCAGAAAATCACTCGCCGTGGAGCGTCTCTGTTGCATACATCTGGTAGCCAATACTGGCTGTGGAATGTTTCTTTTGGCCGGCCCAATATCCGCCAGCAGCACAATCCCTGTCAATTAGGAGTTTCATTAGCTTACCCATTGGGAGATCGGTTTCTAGAAAATTAAAAAAGAAATTCAATTTCCTAAATTCAGCCAAAATGTTATAGAAAGTAAATCGTACCATTGAACACAACCTCTCAATGATTCCATGATTAATTTTTTACACAACTACGCATTTATAAGTTTTACTATTTCTGATTTCTTGCACGCAGAAAGTAAACTACTATCTCACTGACATGAATAACAAGAGAGGCATAGCAACTTCCACCGTGAACCAAAGTGCTTCTCAAATTTTAACGTTTGGCAACAAAATTACTCTAACAAAGGAGGGTATTATTTACTTTGCCCCTTCTAATAAACTGCCAAAGTTGAATCGAAAGAATAGAGTAGTTTTTTCACATTCGTAGGGTTTTTGGAGATTATTATTAAAAAATAAATATTAAATAATACTGGATTTATAATTAATTGGGACCGAAAACCCAAATTGAAATAAAATTGTGCATCCTTCAGCTCTGTTGACATACACACACACTCGCACTCACGTGAGAACGCGAGAACGCGAGAGCATTTTGTTAGAATGTATGCAATAAAATGATTAATACCTTGTTTTAATATGTTTCTAAAAATCAGCTGTTTGTATTATTATGTTTGTTTTTGTTTTGGTTCTTGTGTTAGGTGTTGTGAAAACCCTTTTTAATAGGAATGTTGTAGTAAAGAAATAAATGATTTAATTTGATAAGTGTGTGTTCAGTATATTAAATATGCACTCTGCTAACAGGTGGGCCCCCCACTAGAAATTATAATCAAAGATTTGTAATTTGAATATAAGATTACAGTTTTTACTTGTGAAAATGGAGGCACTGAATACAAGTGTGAAACTCAAGGGGGAGTCGAATTGGAGTGTTTGGAAATTTCAAATGAAGATTATTTTGACGTCAAAGGGCTTGTTCAACATAACGGACGGGAGTGAGAAGAAACCTGAAAAAGGATCTAAGACTGAAAGTGAGTTTGAAAAGGCTATAAAAGATTGGAACAGTCGGGACAGTAAAGCTCAAGAAATGATTGTAACCAGAATGGAGGAAGGGCCAATGGTTCATATTTTGACTTGTGAGAGTGCTTACATGATGTGGACTAAGTTACTCTCAGTGTTTGAGAAGAAATCTGAAGTGAGCTTGCATTTATTGCAACAAAAGTTCTTTAACATGAAGTATGAAGGTGAATCTATGTCTGAATTCATATCTAAAATAGAAAAGTTAGTTTGTAAATTGAAACAGCTGGGAGAAAATGTATCTGAACAAATAATTATTACAAAAATATTGATATCTTTGCCTTCTAATTTTAGTTTGATATCTGCATGGGAATCAGTTTCTTCCGATGAACAAAAGTTATCTGAACTTACATCTAGGTTGCTTATTGAAGAAGAAAGAATGAATGAAAAGTGTTCAAAAGAGAGTGCTTTGCTTGCAAAAAGATTTAATAAGATGAATATTAAGTGTTATGCTTGTGGGTCAAAGGGACACTTGAAAAGTGACTGTTATCTTAATACAAAGTCAAATTTTGGTACAAAACGTGATATTAAAAATGAAGTAAGATGTTTTTATATCAACAAGAATGGTCATGTTTTGAAGGATTGTTGGGTAAAGGCCAGAGAAGTTTTAAGAATAAAGAAGTAGTTGATTTAAGTAATATAAAAATGCCAAACCGAAGCCATTCTAATAATAAAGGTAAAAATGCATTCGTTGGAATAGATCATGCTTTGTTTTGTGATTTGAAACCTGAGTGTTGGTACATCGACAGTGGAGCAACCCAACACATGTGCTGTGATGAAAATCTATTTTCTAGCATTAGTGATGTAACAGAAGAAAAAAAGGTTATGGTCGGCAATGGCTCATTACTTGAATGTAAGGGGATTGGTGAAGTAAATGTTTTGGCTTTCAACGGGAAGGAGTGGATTGAAACCAAAATGTCTAACGTTTTATATGTTCCAGAACTAAGAACCAATCTGTTTTCTTTGAATGTAGTACTGAGTAAAGGATTTCGAGTTAAGTGGAGTGAAAATGATTGCTTGTTTTTTAATGTTTCTGGAACTGAACCATGTGCTAAAGGCTCGAAAGTGGGTAAGTTATATGCAATGGACTCTAAATACGATTACAACTTTACTGGATTGACGGTAAAATATTCATTGGTGGAATGGCATGAAAAGCTAGCTAATCAAAATATTGACCAAGTAAAGGCTACTCTTAAAAATCACAACATTATGGCAAATAAAAATGAAAATTTTTTCTGCGAGTCGTGTTTGGCAGGAAAACAGCAAAGATCCACTTTTAAAGCAAGTGAAGCAAGTTCATGTGAACCATGCCAAATAATCCATGCTGATATATGTGGTCCAATGGAAGTGGAATCACTTGGAGGGTCAAAATATTTTTTGCTTTTGAAAGACGATTTTTCAAAGTATTGTCAAGTTTATTTTTTTAAATACAAAACAGAAGTTTCAGAGAGAATAAGTGATTTCTTAAAATTAGATAAGAATGATACAGGTAGAGAAGTCAAAATACTGAGATCAGACAATGGACTGGAGTTTATAAATCACGAAGTAAAAAAATTAACTGAAACTCAAGGAATACGACATCAAAGATCAGCAGCTTACTGTCCTGAACAAAATGGTAAGGCAGAACGCGAGATAAGAACTGTTGTTGAAGCGGCTCGAGCTATGCTCAAGGCACGTGGAATGAATAAAGTATTTTGGGCAGAAGCTGTAAATACAGCTGTGTACGTCATCAACAGAACTGGAGCAAGTAGAATTGTAGGAAAAAGTCGTTATGAATGTTGGTTTGGGAAAAAGCCAGAATCACTCAATTATTTCCAAGTTTTTGGCATAGCCTAGATGCTTTTGTTCACGTACCCTACCAAAAACGCAAAAAGTGGGATGCGAAAAGCAGAAAAGGAATTTTTGTGGGTTATTAGGAAAATTCTAAAGCTTACAGAATTTAATTTCCTGATACAAAGAAAATTGAAGTTGTGAGGAATGTAATTTTCAAGCCCTATGAAGTATCAAATCAAGGATGTTTAAGCAATGAATCAAGACATCACATCTTCAATGAAGTTCCGTGTATAGAAGAGGAAATTGCCGTTGACAGTAACAATTCCACTGTCACTCTAACAGACAAAAATAAAACAGACAATGGTAATAATGCGGTGATGGAAGAAGAAGCAACACACAGTGAAATAACAAAGGAAGGGGAAGAAAGTAAATTGGATGAAACTGAAAAAGAATGTGAAAAGAATAATACGAACGGGAAAGTTTACAATCTAAGAAACCGTGATCAAATTAAAAGGTCTAACAAATTTTCTGACTATGAAACTAGTTTCTTAGGATTTGAAGAGGAAGAACCTAAAAGTTTTACTGAAGCAATGCAATCAATTGTGTGAGTCGGTGGCATAGTGGTTAGCGCGCCGGACTTCGGGACCATGGCAGCGATGTCGTGGGTTTGAATCCGCGTTCTGCCAGTGACTTTTATCAGTACCTTTCACCTTGTACTGTAGCGGCTCACCCCCTTACTTTGTCTAATACGATCCACGCACAGATCAAATAGTCTATGTGGACGGGGCAAAGTAAGGCAAAAAGAGGTCCGCCAACCTCTATTATTATTAAAAAAAAAAAAAAAAATCAAGTAAATCAAATGAATGGAAAAAAGCAATAGAGGAAGAGCTTGAAGTTCTTAAAGAAAATAACACGTGGACGGAAGTAATACCTCCAGAAAACTGTAAAATAGTTGGTACAAGGTGGGTTTTTAAAGTAAAAACGGATGAAAATGGCAAACCTTCTCAGTTTAAAGCTAGGTTAGTTGCAAAAGGCTATCAGCAAAAAGAAATGTTTGAACTTTCTGAAATCTAATCTCCTGTAGCAAAACTATCTACGATGAGAATTTTATTGGCAATAGCCAATGAAAACAACATGAATGTTTATCAAATGGATGTTCGAAGTGCATTTCTTTATGGAGAAGTGGATGAAGATGTTTATCTCAACATACCTGAAGGAGTCTCAAGCAGTAAAAATGGAACCGTTCTTAAACTTAACAAAGCTTTGTACGGACTTAAAAAGTCACCCAAGTATTGGAATGAAAAATTCAACAAATGTATGATTCATAATGGTTTTGTTCAATCGAAAAATGACTACTGTTTGTATAGCAAATTAACAGGCAATGACAGATTGTATGTTTTGCTTTATGTGGATGATATTCTCATAATTGGAAGTGATGAACATATGATTGACACAGTTAAGAAGACACTATCTGAAAATTTCAAGATGAAAGACTTGGGTAAGGTGAGAAACTTTCTTGGCATAAGCATTGTTCAAAACTTAGAAAAGGGGGAAATCCGAATGAATCAATCAAAATACTTGAAGTCAATATTGGAAGAATTTGGAATGGAAAATTGCAGGCCAGTGTCTACACCAATGGATCAGAATTTTGTCCTGGACTCATGCCAAATCCCAGAAACTTTGGAAGAAAGAAATGAACTTGAAGCAAGATGTCGGAAAGTGATAGGAAAGTTAATGTACGCAATGCTGGGCACAAGACCTGATCTAAGAACATCCCTAAGTATATTAAGTCGTTATCAAAACAAACCAAGTCAAGAACTGTGGGCTGCACTGAAAAGATTACTAAGGTACATAAAAGGAACAATCGATTTAAATTTGGTCTACAAGAAAAATAAGACGGAAGAGACTTTGAGAGGTTATGTAGATGCTGATTGGTCTGGAGATCTCCAAGATCGAAAATCAACAACTGGTTACGTTTTCTTATTGTGGAACTGTGCTATCAGTTGGGTAACAAGGAAGCAGCAAACTGTGGCTCTCTCATCTACCGAATCAGAATATGTTGCGATGAGCAGTGCTATTGCAGAAGCATGTTGGTTGAAAAGCATCTTAACTAATGATTTTAGTGTGATGGAAGAAAGCGAGGCTGTATTAATTTTAGAAGACAACCAAGGTGCAATTAACACTGCAAAAAATGTTCAAAACCATAAAAGATTGAAGCACGTGGACATTAAACATCATTTCATAAGAGAGAAAGTCTTTAACAAAGTGGTTAAAATAAAATATGTTAGTTCTTCAAATCAAATTGCCAATGTATTTACAAAACCACTGAACAAGGACTCGTTTCAAAAGTTTACCAATAGTATTGGACTGAGATTAGTTCATAATTAATCATTTTATTGAAGGGGGGTGTTAGAATGTATGCAATAAAATGATTAATACCTTGTTTTAATATGTTTCTAAAAATCAGCTGTTTGTATTATTATGTTTGTTTTTGTTTTGGTTCTTGTGTTAGGTGTTGTGAAAACCCTTTTTAATAGGAATGTTGTAGTAAAGAAATAAATTATTTAATTTGATAAGTGTGTGTTCAGTATATTAAATATGCACTCTGCTAACACATTTAAATGTGTGAGAAAATTCACACCATTAAACCCGATAAACCCCCGAAGGTCATGGTAGAAAAATCAAGGTCCTTCGTTCTTTAAAATTGTATTGCCCAGATTTAAGCTTACCTTTAATATCCATTATGTGTTTGAAACAGAAACTAACATTAAAGTTATAGCAAACTAACTTTCGTCAAACAATCCAAGCCAAATCGAAAGGTTTGAGGTTGAGTCAGATTGACAGGACTTTATAGTTGAACTCAAAGACTTATTCTTAGAGAACTTTTAAACATTATTTAACATTTTTTTTTTATAAATGAAAGTCATAGCGGGGCCTACGAAAACTAACGGGCCTGCATATTTCCCCCCACCACCAAAGTCACGTGACTATTTGCGGCCGATCAGCAGCTCAAGTTTCCATAAGGTAACATTGTGAGAACGTGACATCCTTCACTTATTTCCCACCTCTTAGGAATTAGGTAGTAGGTTACTAGACAAGACTTATATATTTTAATCTAGATTAAATAAGGAACAAAATGATACCATTACTGTAAAGTTAACAGTTTTCCTGATATTTTTTATTACGAGATAAAGTCAAAACATAATTTAGTTTATAATTTTGTTTACATTTTTCATCAGCTGTTTACATAAGAGTATATTTCGTTGCAAATAACAAAATTTAGAACCAAAAAGGTACATTTTAATTTGTTTTATCGAAAATAAAAATTATAACTGGCAAACTACTGATTTAAGACGTTTATGTCATGTCTTATTCCTAGAAATATCTTAAAAAGCATTGGAAGAAATATGTTTACAAAAAAGTCAATGCATCCTACAATGTGAGAAATTCAAGTTTTTCTTTTACCCATAAAGTGAGTTTTAAGTTTTGCAAAAAGCATAACGTTATTAGTATCATTAAATTTGTAATTTAATGAGGTTTAGAAGGATATGCAACACTTTATGACTTCATTTACGTGTATTTAAAAATACACGTAAAAACGGATGCCAAGTCAGGCTATTGCAATGCTTTCAAATGGAGATGACAGCTGAAATTCGGCCGCATCTGGTCACGTGATCAAAAATGTATGCAGGCCCGTTAGTTATCGTAGGCCCCGGTCATAGCCACAACAGTCATCAAAAAATCATACTTAAGAAACTAAAGTGGTTGTGGAAATGTAATTTTCTTTAACTTTAAGTAACATTCCAGGGTAAATTAAAAAAATATATATGAATATATTTCTTTGTTTTAATATATTATAAAATCTACTAGCCAAATTTTCAACTCCTCATTCAAGGCTCCGGTCTCGTGTCCTCCCATCTCATCCGTTCCCAATCTCTTCCGAACCCAAATCGGTGGCAGCTCAATCGAATTCCTGAGTGACCCTCATAATCTCGGTCTCTACCTAGTCGGTAGTTGCAAGTCCTCCGCGGCGGCGAAATACCGCCTCTTCTAAAACTCTCCCCCATAGCCAACCCCTCCCCCACCATATGCAAAACAAACACAAATTTGCTTTAATTATTTTAAATTAGGCTATTTTAATAGGTTATTTATTTCGATTGATTTACAAAACTGTTATTGTAACTAGCGGACAAGAATACACTTGATCCTTTTTTAAGAAAGCAACATGTTTATCACTGAACAAAGTACTGCGAAGAATATTTTTTCAATTAAAAATCCTACAACGCAAGAAACAAAAATTAAATTATTTTGTTCATTGTTGGAAATAATTGGATGAAGATTTCAATCATATTTAATACAGGCATCTTTTAATTAATTAGTGCTAAGTAAAGGAAGAACGCAGGATAAATTTATGTTAAATTTATACCCACTATGGATAGCCCACTGGTCGAAATTCAACCAAAAATATAGTTGATCTTGAGCAAATTCGTTTTAAAATGTTTTATAACTGAAACATTTGTTCTTCGTGTTTTTCTAGCAGTTTTTTTTACAACAGCTGTCTAATGATTCAATCAATTATCCTTCCTCCATAAGATTAACATTGGAACTTTGAAAGCCTGTGGGGCGTAGCCCTAGAGTCCGATGCGAATTAGAACGGGGTTCTGCTCATCTATACGGGACTATACCTTTCTAACGGTATGTGCGGATTTCTCCTACGATGCACACGAGCTGAGAAAAAAGGAGGAAATGAAACATGCTTGACTATTAATAAATAGATTATTTTTTGTAGTTATTAGCGTGGCACTATAAATACATTATAGGCCTACTGTACACAAACTAAGGATTGCATTACAGGAATGTGAAAGCTATTAGGAGTTACGGTTAAATGTTTGTGGTCGGATGCTTTATAATATGGCGAGGGTGGTAATATGCTTAATTGTGCTGTTATTATAGGCTCCTGCTAAAAGGTGTCCATATTCCAAACAATAAAAAACAAAGCTTGATCACAAGACACATGAACATTCATTTTTCAATTTTTAATTTTAATATAGGCTTTCTATTTCGTATTTTTCTCAATTAAACTATGTTTTATACCTTTTAAACAAACTTTTATTAGTTTTTACCATGGTGCCATATTACAAGCACATGATGACATTTTCTCGAAATGTACCTCAATTAAAAACATTTTTTAATTCAATAATTAGTAAAGATGTTACATTAGTAACAGCATCCTACGCTAACCAAAAGTTATATTAAACTTAAATAGTTTTCAACTCAATTAAATTATTATTTTGATTTTTATAAATAAAAAACAAAATGGGTGCCGATATTACCATCTCTTCCTCTAGAAGTTTCTAATATTAATCTGCCTCCACTGCGAGCAGTATATAAGTATATAACCGCTCAAACCTTATTGTTTCATTCTCTTCCCTACTTTAAAACAGTCAATATATTCAACTTAACCAACTTCACTGTGTTAAAACTATGGTACTAAGTCTTGTAAATTGAAATTTTTAAAGTTTCAATTCTACCAAATATTAAATACGTAGTTTCAAATATAAATGAACAAGTACAAATGAAGAAGTAAAACTTGAGAGATAGAAGTATCTACCTCGCGATTGCAAAAGTTATTTCAAATTGAATATAAGGATTTACTTTTTCGTCAAATATCTTAAAAATTTTAGAGCTATTTTAAGAATAGGTAAACCCTGATTTAGTTTCATTACGGCTCCGGGGTTGAACAAAATGGATTTTTATTTCAAATGTTTAGTTTTCAAAAGACAAAGAAGGAAAAAGGATGATATCCTATGAAACTTCTATCAAATATTAAATATATTGCCTTAATTATATAAAATTAAAAACTCAAAAGTAAAAGATAGATTATTTCTTGCAATTAATTGCAAACTTAAATAGGGTAAATAGGGATAGGGTTTTTTAACTACCCCAGCGTCACCTTTTCATTTCACGAGTTGACACTCCACGGCACACCGCCTAACAAAATTTGATGGAGACAGTTCCCCATTTTACACTATAATATATAAAATTGTTAATACAGTATAGAATCATCCTAAGTTCTATGTGAACGCATTAATTACTTAGTAAATAAATTAGGTATTTAGACATACAATTCGTAATAATCAGTGTATGTTTTCATGATATAAATGGGTTCTACTTGGTACTAGTTGGCTTTAGTTGTATAACTCATAGATAATTTACAAACTTGCTCAGAAGTAAGTTGCTTCGCCTCCGCCTGGTCAGGTTTGGTCGTATGTGCCGGGAATCAAACACCCATACCTTCAGCTATCTTGTCGAGATGCCTACTGACTTATTTTCCAACCATTCTACGCACTTACATTATTGTTACACATTTTCACACAATCAAAGTTGAGCTTCATCATCAACCAGATTGAATGCTTTTCAACATTTTTTAACTTTCCTGATAGAGAGAGAGAGACAAAGGTTTAGGGTAAACTCAACCCCTTATTGTACGAGCTGGCGTTTCCATTTTATAACACAAATTTTAAAGAAATTTAGTTTTAGAATTCAAATAAAACCGATTTTATTGGTATGTTGATTTCAAAATATTGTTTTCTTCCACATCCACATTTTAAAACCGTCATAAAATCATGAATTCCATGTTTAACAAACCTCTTGAACAACGCTTAGGGTACGAACAGAACGAGTGGGTCGCGGTGGAGGTGTAGGTCGCGGTCGCGGTCGCCGTCGACATCCATGTAAATCAAACACATTGTAGTTAACGAGGCCTTGCATAACGAGTAAGTCGCGGTGGAGGTGACTCGCGATGTCATCCAGGAGGTTTACAGCGATGATTTTAAAAATCAAAATCATTTGATTTACATGGATGCTTACCTCGCGGTTTACCTGGATGCTTCGTTGTGATTGGTTCGTTTGGGGGGTGATGTTGTTCGCGTCCGCAGCATTCCATTAAAGCTGCACGTACTTCCCGGGTTGTGCTAAACGAACAACAAATTTTGGCAGCTGAACTATTACGCAAGTGATCTCTCAGCTATGCCAGCTGTCATACCAAATCCTAACGGCCCGATCCCGGGCCACTATTAAATGTACTGACGCAGGTGCTTTGAACTGCAGAACATATTTTATTTATTTTATTATTATTTAAGATAGTAGCTGGCTATAATAACCATCCGATATATATATACATATTGGTTCGTTTAAAGTCGAGCGTCCCCCGTCGCGTACGCTTGAACCTTTCCCACCCCTCAAGGTAACCACAAACCAGTTATTATATTGTGATTCTCTGTTAACTTAATTGTTATACTTAATTTAATTTTCAGTTCTCCATCCTGTAATAGTAATAGCAACCCAAAATACATGTAAATACGAGGTATGCCATAAGTGTAACTCTTATTTAGATTTAAGGTTAAAATAGTTTTATTTGACATCAAAATTAAATTAATTTTAATAATTATTAATTTATTAGCTATATCGGGGATTGTGCAGATTGTAAATTTTCAAGAGTATTTAATCTTCAAAGGAAATCTTTATGGATCTTAGCAAAGATAGGCAGAAGAGAATCGTGCAGATCAGCTTTTCGTGGTTTAAACATTTTAACACCAGCTAGTCTGTATATTTATCAAACAATTAATCGTTTTCTAACAAAATGTGACTCAAAATTTGGCACAAATTTTCATAACTATGATACACGAAATAAAAATTGATTTAGATCTGATTTTAACAGACTTAAAATTTACCATAAATTACCATGTTATGCGGGAGCTAAACCTTTTAATAATCTCCTTGATGAAATTAGACCTATCAATGATAACAAACTATTTTGGAAATATCTTTGAGAATATTTGATAACTAATGCCTTTTACATTGTGTGGTAGAGTGTATAAACAAAAACCATGCAAACACTTAAAGTAATAGTCTTTTAATAAATAAATGCACTTTGCCACAATGTATCATTTGGGTTTATAATAACCTGGTGGCCCTTTCTTTTAATTATTGTACTGGTAGTCAACACAATATGTAATTATTGTACATTACTAAAGAAATAAATCTGTTTTTACATATTGAACATTTACGGTAGTTATCAAAGTTGTACCTCTTATTAGATATCAACAAAATGTATAACATCTACGTATAACAACGTAAATATAGCCATTCCTGTAGTGGTAATCGCAAGTTATGACGCTATACTTTTCAAATTATAGGATTATTTATTTTATTTAATAAGCACGCTACACACATCACTCTCCAATGGTCTGAGCTGCACTGACAGCGCGGGTGACCTCCTCGCTATGTGCGGTCAACATCGACCGCGACCTAACTTGTGGCATCGACCGCGACCTACACCTCCACCTCGACCCACTCGTTCTGTTCGTACCCTTAGGCTGGTGAATAATTATTACTATTGCCATTATAATTAATTAACTGGCTGGGTAGCTGAGGGGTTATAGTGCTCGCCTTTGAATTCAAAGGTTGTCGCGTCGGTTCGATCCTGAAAAAAATTAGTAGCTTTTTAAAGGTTCGATTCCGATCGATGGACCCAGTTGCCATTTGTCATTGGGCTATTAACTAATGATGCTTTCTAACAACTGGCCGATGTTAGATAGTAACAAGACTGGGGTTTGGACCGTTCCCCGTCAAAGCGTTAAAAAAATGCCACTGGCGTGGATACACTAAAAATTGTCAGTGCAGATAAATTGATTTTTTTCAAGATTAAGAGCAAGATTTTGTCTGAAGGCAGATTGTTTGTATTGAGGGGATGGGGGAGCTTAAGAAATTTTTCCACTAATCGCCTCCTCCTCACATTAGTGCTGGACCGTATACCACCACTAAGCTAAGCGACAGCAAATGGACTAACCGGAGAGGGGAGGGATAGCCTACATTACAGTTTTACGTCTTATATCCAGCGTTATTCCGTTTTGACACCGCAGCTGGTTGCATAATGAGACTAATGAATTCTTCATTCTCCACGTCCTCATTGAATTTCGGCATAAGGAATTAAGGGGAAGGATAGGACTTGATAACATTATGGTAAAGGGAACCCTTAAAGCGATATGTAATTAACCTGACCAATCAGTGTTCTAGTTGTTGTTATTGTTTTTTTTTTTTTTTTTTTTTTTTTTTTTTTTATGGCTTGGTAGCCTGACTGGGTTTATTTGCAAAAATACTTCAATTATAAACATCAGGGCATATCATATGAATGCCATATAGCTCATAGATGAAAAAGAATTTAAAATCGCGTTCCATAACATCGGTGCTGCCGGTGAACTAAGGGCATTGACTATGGATAGGTCAATTTGCTAAGGGCATTGGCATTGGCATAAGGACTAGTGGCGGTAGTGGCGTTGGCACACTGTATTTAAATTAGGAGAGTATTCTATTTATTGTGGGTTGGCATTATAGTATTTTTTTTAATTACTCTACAGCTGGTGGTGGTGTCGTCGTCGTCCGTCGTCGTCGTCGTTTTGGTTTTGGTTGTTTGTTGTGTGTCGTGTCCGTGTGTAAGAATGAGAAATTGTCAAGAGTGTGTGTTGACAGTTTTTTTTATGGTTAGTTGGCCATTTAGTAGTTTTTATGTTTTGTGTTTTCGTTATTAAAATTATATAATTAATCCCATTGTTTTCTGGGGTCATATATAACTCTCCTAAATTTTACTTTCACTGAAACTTATTGAATTTTTCATAGGCTAAACAAAATTATCTTACATTTGGCTAAAACTAATTTTATAATTTTTTTCAGAAATAGGCGCATTAAAAATATGAAGAACAGGGTTAAACTGCTTCCAAATCTTCGTTTAGGTAAGATATTATAGCCTACCTAAAAATATGTGCTAGGCTAGGCCTATGTGAAGTCATCTTAACAGGTTGAGTGAGGCAAAAATATCAGTAGCCTGGGCCTCCGTCTTACCCTAGGACCTGAAATTTATATCTCAAAATCTTGTGGTTGGGGGCCTTCCCGCGCAATGAAGTAGGCCTAGGTACGTAGACGTCACGATGACAATACAGTTTTTTACCACACAATCACTGATTTTTTACTCAAAATTTTTAATAGAATTATAATTAACATTTACAATTAAGTTATGAGCACCATCTTCCCTCCCAACCAGAGTATAGGCTATTTCACTCACAGTATATCATGGTACGACTGAGAGTGATTCGATAATAATTAGGCCTAAATCAGTTATTGCTTTATAGTCTTAGTAAAATAATTTTGATAACATAAAATATCGAAGGGATTAGGCCTACTGTACCTTAGAACATGCCACAACTCAAAACAAATAACTTATGTCCACAAATGTTGCAAGTAACTTACCGTAAGTTAATTGTTGATTTTTCGGTCCCCGGAATCAACAGGACTGGCGCCGGGCCGCAGGAACGCGGGCAATGCAACACAGAATTTATTTATTTCCACACTGTTAAACAAATAGGACATGGTATACAACAATCATGTATAAATCAGGAAAATTTCCACAAAGGCAAAGCCTGAGTGTGAGAAAGAGTTCTCTCAGTCTATCTTCATGAGCACGACACAATATAGGGCCTACAATTAAAATAAAACTTCTTAAAATACACTATGTGAGAGTAGAATAAGTCAGGTTACCCTAGCAACGCCCGTGGCAACAACTCTGATAAAATTTATTGGGCAACACCACGCCTCAATTAGGTACTGATTTATTTCACCTGGTATTGGCCGGCAATGCTTGACTGGACCAACTGGCGAGAACATCTTGCTGCCGGTCCGTGGGGATCAATCCGCATCCAAAGTGTTAACCAAGCTCCCAGTCTTAAAAAACTGGATGTAAAACTAAGTTTGTTATCTAGGCTGACTTAATAGCTTTGTTATCATATTTGTGCAAGTTAATCCTAGATTTCAATACTGTTGACTATGAATGCCACCTAATTTTGAACAAAATAAATTACATTCCTGGCTCCTCGAAAAGGAAACAGTAAGTTAGCTTACCGCAGCCTACGTTACAAAAAATAGGCTAACTTAGACACAGTCATATTGGGAGCGGTATCTTATATCGACCAATTCAGTTAATCATTTGAGTGCCAGTGACATTTTGTATTACGGTACCTACTCAAAATAATTGGCCTACCCAAAAATGCAGAGTAAGTTTATTTTATTAACGTACGTCTTAAGAGTGCCAGACTGTTTTTGCTGATTTCGCGGTTAAAATATTTTGAAAATATTGCTTTTGAGATATTATTTTGATATGGAACAAACAATCTAGGTCTAAACTTGTTGGTTCTCTCCTCTTTTGACTAAATGTTAAATGCGGAAGATTCGAGTATTAGGTAGGCCTACTCATTAGATTGCTATGAGGACTATTAGATCCAAGCTCTGGGCCTATAGACATAAGCTGAAAAAATTGGCCTGCAATACCTTCGGCGTCATAACTTCGTTGTCCTACTCCATCGTTAACTTATTATCGATGGTTGAAATTTTAATTTTTCAATTAATAATTGTGATATTATGAATACTACAATTAAACTATTACTAGTATAGTACCAAGGGTGACCAAGCGTCCCAGAAAACCGGAATTGTCCCTGTTTTTGATCATGTCATAAGATGTCCTGAAAAATTGTATCACGACACCCAAAAGTCCCGGAATTCCGTTTTCAAAGGGATTAAAAAATTATTGAGACATGAATAGCCTATAGTCCAATTCAAGTTTTGTATATAACCGATTCAATTTCTATCCTTTCTACAAGTAATCAGTACCGTAACACAGTGACAGTCCTAAATAGTACTCTGAGTTGGCAAAAATTGCAGAATACTGTATTTGTTTGCAATCAGTCCACAATGCCAACACAGAGAGAATATTTTTGTTCATGAACATCCAATGGACAGACGAACAGAACAGAATGGAAGTGGACTCGCTGGAAGCAATCCTCCGGATTCTTTATAATTGTGTACGTGTGCAATTTTATATCTACGTTTTAACAAATAACAAAGATACGGCCAAGAAAGCAGGGAGCAGCGACAAAAAATATTCTTCATTGCAATTCCGATCATTATCATTCACAATCAGTGCTGAGTAATATAAAATTTAATATTTAATCACTTGAACCCTATTAGTCCTGTTTAGGTATTTTTACAAATAGTTACATTTTGTATGTAGTTAATAGTACATAGTAATGTTTTCAATTAGGCTATTGTAATATTCATTACCATCATTCGATGACGAGTTAGGCCTAAATTTTAAGCAATGGTACATTTAACATAGATTACTAAGAGGTTTATGTTTAGGAAATTCATGAAACTTTGTTTTGTGTGAACCTGATGAATTAACTATAGTTAAAAACATATTATGAATCAATAAGTTTTTATTAAACCTAATTCTTGTCCAGGGAACAATATGGACCAGTTGGTTGGTATATGGCGGGATGGGGGAGGGGTGTAAAGGAAGGGTACATGTTCGGAGCTGTCCCGGTTTCCTCTGTGAATGATTTGGCCACCCTAATAGTACCGGTACCTACCTAACATACCTAGTGTCTAGGCCTAAAATGATTTTAACACGCAAGTTTAATTTAATTTTTTTCTATGATTTATGAAAATACTTTTTGACAATTACATATATTATTAAAAACAAGTAACTAAAGTAGCCTATAACATTAACAAGTAAATATGTTAAATGGTCTAATGTAGCCTATAACATTATAAAAAAATAACACAAAATATCCTAGGCCTTCTTAAATTTATTTTTAACAATGGTTGAAATTTGGATTTAAAAAATTATATTGCTATTTTATCGACACTACAATCACACTAGATTATTTTTAACATCTAGCCTATTTTAGTTTTATTCTAAGATTTATGAAAACTAGAGATTGCCGACTTCAATTTATCTAGACTGAATAGGTTTTAAAATAATTTATATGTAAAACTACATCTGTTCTTCCTTTTTTTTGCTAGGATTTTTGTTTTTACAACAGTTGTCTAATGATTTAATAATTTACCCTTCTTCCATAAGATTAACATTGAAACTTTGAAAGCCTGTTTGGCGTAGCCCTGAGGACCGATCTGAGGTAAAATGTGATTCTGCTCATCCACAGGACAATGACTTTCTAACGGTATCTGCAGATTTCTCCTACAATGCACACAAGCTTAGAAAAAGGGAGGAAAACAACATGCTTGCCTATTAGATTCCTTTTTATAATAAAACCTATATATTTAAAACAAGTTACTGTAGTTTAACAAAACCAAGTAGACCTAAAATGTTAATGAAAATACCCCTTGTCGCAGCAAACTTGCGTACTCAGCGAATTTCAAATGAGATTTCAGATTTTTCACTTTCCTCATAAAGCCTCCATAGGAATGAGGATTTTTGTTTGCTACCATTGGGTATTGTTTGAAAATGTAGGTTAATCCCTCATTGGTGAAGGTAAACAGAAAATTGTATAATAAAACCTGAAACTTTTTTATTTTTCCCCTAAGTCCCATGAGGGTGAGTACGGAGATTGTTAGTTTTGTCGCCATATGGGTTTTGTTAGCAAGTATAAGTTAAACCCTGTCTAGATAATGTACATATACCAAATTTGATTACGTTAAGTCAATAAATAAGTAACATGCAGGGTTTCGTTGATTTCCCACAAGAATAAGCTAGGAAACACATTTTTGGATTTCCTCCGTAACCACTTGTGGTAAGTTAAATATTCAAATACAAAATTGTTAGGTTTATCAAGCTTTTTTAAATGGTTTCAATTAAAATTGTTAAATTTAAAAAATTGAGGGCAACAAATGCCAAAAATATCTTTTTGACCCTTTAAACCCCATAAACCCCCTTTATTCAGAAGTAGAGTCCACCCCCCCCCCCCCCCCGGGTTAGTCTCAAAAAGGACATTTTAAAGCCATTTGGGTGCAAAAAAGAAGTTCGGGAATTTGTCTATAATTTGTCCTAAATCTAAGACCATTCCTACTTGGCTACATCATTGAAAAGAGTACAAAGATTATTTTTCTGAGATAGTTTGAAATTTTTTCCTCCTATCAAACTTGAGGTTTCTTAAAAGCCCTTAGGCCCGAACCTATTGTCCTATTGAGAAATTCGGGCCTGAACAAATGTAATTTTTATCACATAGCACAAAATTATAGTGTGCATATTCTTTGAACCATATTAACTTAATACTTTCTAAAAAAAAAAAAAAAAAGAAAAGAAAAAAAAACTATGAAAGAAATGATATCCGTTGAACAGTATTGGGTAAATTTGCCCTTTAAATGTCATATATATGTATAAAAAAAATTCAACACCTTATCTTGTGGATATAACTATGGTATTTCCAGTATAAATTCATGACTAGTCATGTAACTTATCTTACAGGTAGTAGTAAACAATAGGAGAGATAAGAAGAAATCTGTCACAATGATAGTATGAAGAGCTTGCTTTGAGTGGACGACAAAGATTTGTTCAACAAGATGAGGAACCGGGCACCTGAAATCGTCATTTGGTATGTTTTGTATTTAACTAAAAACTGTTTCTTGATGTTTGTCAGGGGTGGAGAGTTTTGTCTTGATTCCTTTTCATATCTAATAATATAATTCATATAAGAGACCTTTTCCTGTATCATGGGAATCAATCCCATTCTCCCTAACATAAAAAAATCAATCATTAGTGAGGAATGAATAATTTAGTTTTTTTTGGGCCTAGTTGCATAGCAAAAGTTATCAAAGAAAACCAACAGAAATTTGTAAGTGTAAAAATAAAATCACAGTACGGTATGCACTATTTACTACGGTATAGTTATTTGACTTAAGTACTGGTATTAATTCCCACCCCTCCCCTTAATTTAAAAGCTCCATAATGAAAATATGGATACAGAACTAATCCATATAATATATGGATCCATATAATATAATATATGGGGTAACCCCCGTATTGCTAAGGGGGTTAGCCCTTTATATTGCTTTTAAATTACCTCACAAAATATTGTGACTACTTCAGAGCAACTTGCCATCTAAATAAAACCATTAGCCACCGAAACAAGGACACCTGCCATCTAAATCTATTGTCAGTGGGTACTAAGAACAGAATGCAATTACAGACTGCTTACCGAACCTATTGATTTCGGAATTGTATTACCTCAATGGGCGTGTGAAAGTGGTTACTAGTGATGGAACAAAGTTAAACGAAAAATTACCAACCTAAATCTGTTATATTGTTAACCCTTGACAGGCACTGATTATCCACCAGGCCAACCTAGGCCATGGCCTAGGGCGCCAGCAAGGGGGGGGGGCCGTCAAACGGGCCTTTTTTATACTACGTTTTAGTACAAAAAAATTTAACCGCAAAAATAATTTAATTCTGGTTTATTCACAATTATTTTATTAAATTCTTTAATGACAAGAGTGAATAGAATATTAGGCAAAAATAGACAGAAGAAAGATCTATTTAGGCGAACTAGGTGACCCCCTAAGTTGCCGGGACCTGAGGGGCTCCTTCATGGTGGGCCCCTTATATGCCGTAAAGAGTGACCCTGATTAGTAGTCAAGAGCATAACCCCCGACTGGCGGTAAACATCGCCCTGTAATTTGCGGAAAATTGCACCCTTGATCAGGGTTAAATCACGCTCCCGACCGGTGGTAAAGAGCGCCCCTGATCGACGCAAATAGCGTCTGTGATCAGCGGTAAAGAGCGCCCCCGACCAGCGGTAAACATTCCCCTGATTGACGGTAAACACTAAACAGCGCCCCTTTGTCACAGTATGCATAGTTATTTGACTTAAGTACTGGTATTAATTCCCACCCCTCCCCTTAATTTAAAAGCTCCATAAAAAAATCAACACCTTTTCAGCTGAGGTTTGGCACCTGTGCCTTTTAAGTTTGCCTTGACCTTGTTCCGTTGCCCTGGATTTAAACTTATTTCTGTATTACAATTATATAATGTTTTATTTCATATCTAAAATTAATATGATGGTAAAATGGTACATTAAATGATGCAAAAGGATTACGTCCACGGATTAAAGTAACAAAAATGATGATCATCAAATTCGTTAAATAGTCATGTGGTTTTATACAACAGCCAAAGTAATTATAATTAAAATAAGCCCATAAATTGATTTTTTTGGGGGGGGCCGTAATTGTGACCTTTGGCCTAGGGCGTCAAAAAGTGGTAATCCGGGCCTGACCCTTGAGTGGACGCACACAGTTTTTCTCCGCACCTGTAGTTTTTGTTCAAATAAACATTCATAATGGGTGTCGGCAGTCATGTCCAGCCTAGTACTACAAGTGCCTCATCCTGGGAATCCCCTTATAAGGTGCCTGGGTGCCCTTACCCTCTCTTAGTTCCTTGGTTTTTGCAATTCAGTGATGCTATGTTAGTTTGCGGAATTCATTTCCGCATACTAGGGTACGTAAAAACTTACGTACCCTATTTATTCGAAAAATTAATCATATTATGGTTAACAATCAATGGTATCAACGATGAAATGTGATACCTGTGATGTAGCCAGTCGTCCGGATTACAGTTGGGCACCGTAGGTGTGTATGGAGATAGCCAGTCGTCTGGCTCATAGTTTGGCACTATTGGTGCATAATGGAGTTAGGCAGTCGTCCGGATTACAGTTGGGCATCGTAGGTGTGTATGGAGATAGCCAGTCGTCTGGCTCATAGTTTGGCACTATTGGTGCATAATGGAGTTAGCCAGACGTCCGGATTACAGTTGGGCACCGTAGGTGTGTATGGAAATAGCCAGTCGTCTGGCTCATAGTTTGGCACTATAGGTGCATAATGGAGTTAGCCAGTCGTCCGGATTACAGTTGGGCACCGTAGGTGTGTATGGAGATAGCCAGTCGTCTGGCTCATAGTTTGGCACTATAGGTGCATAATGGAGTTAGCCAGTCGTCCGGATTACAGTTGGGCATCGTAGGTTTGTATGGAGATAGCCAGTCGTCTGGCTCATAGTTTGGCACTATAGGTGCATAATGGAGTTAGCCAGTCGTCCGGATTACAGTTGGGCACCATAGGTTTGTATGGAGATAGCCAGTCGTCTGGCTCATAGTTTGGCACTATAGGTGCATAATGGAGTTAGCCAGTCGTCCGGATTACAGTTGGGCACCGTAGGTGTGTATGGAGATAGCCAGTCGTCTGGCTCATAGTTTGGCACTATAGGTGCATAATGGAGTTAGCCAGTCGTCCGGATTACAGTTGGGCATCGTAGGTGTGTATGGAGATAGCCAGTCGTCTGGCTCATAGTTTGGCACTATAGGTGCATAATGGAGTTAGCCAGTCGTCCGGATTACAGTTGGGCACTGTAGGTGTGTATGGAGATAGCCAGTCGTCTGGCTCATAGTTTGGCACTATAGGTGCATAATGGAGTTAGCCAGTCGTCCGGATTACAGTTGGGCACCGTAGGTGTGTATGGAGATAGCCAGTCGTCTGGCTCATAGTTTGGCACTATAGGTGCATAATGGAGTTAGCCAGTCGTCCGGATTACATTTGGGCACTGTAGGTGTGTATGGAGATAGCCAGTCGTCTGGCTCATAGTTTGGCACTATAGGTGCATAATGGAGTTAGCCAGTCGTCCGGATTACAGTTGGGCACCGTAGGTGTGTATGGAGATAGCCAGTCGTCTGGCTCATAGTTTGGCACTATAGGTGCATAATGGAGTTAGCCAGTCGTCCGGATTACAGTTGGGCACCGTAGGTTTGTATGGAGATAGCCAGTCGTCTGGCTCATAGTTTGGCACTATAGGTGCATAATGGAGTTAGCCAGTCGTCCGGATTACAGTTGGGCACCGTAGGTGTGTATGGAGATAGCCAGTCGTCTGGCTCATAGTTTGGCACTATTGGTGCATAATGGAGTTAGCCAGTCGTCCGGATTACAGTTGGGCATCGTAGGTGTGTATGGAGATAGCCAGTCGTCTGGCTCATAGTTTGGCACTATTGGTGCATAATGGAGTTAGCCAGACGTCCGGATTACAGTTGGGCACCGTAGGTGTGTATGGAAATAGCCAGTCGTCTGGCTCATAGTTTGGCACTATAGGTGCATAATGGAGTTAGCCAGTCGTCCGGATTACAGTTGGGCACCGTAGGTGTGTATGGAGATAGCCAGTCGTCTGGCTCATAGTTTGGCACTATAGGTGCATAATGGAGTTAGCCAGTCGTCTGGATTACAGTTGGGCATCGTAGGTTTGTATGGAGATAGCCAGTCGTCTGGCTCATAGTTTGGCACTATAGGTGCATAATGGAGTTAGCCAGTCGTCCGGATTACAGTTGGGCACCGTAGGTTTGTATGGAGATAGCCAGTCGTCTGGCTCATAGTTTGGCACTATAGGTGCATAATGGAGTTAGCCAGTCGTCCGGATTACAGTTGGGCACCGTAGGTGTGTATGGAGATAGCCAGTCGTCTGGCTCATAGTTTGGCACTATAGGTGCATAATGGAGTTAGCCAGTCGTCCGGATTACAGTTGGGCATCGTAGGTGTGTATGGAGATAGCCAGTCGTCTGGCTCATAGTTTGGCACTATAGGTGCATAATGGAGTTAGCCAGTCGTCCGGATTACAGTTGGGCACTGTAGGTGTGTATGGAGATAGCCAGTCGTCTGGCTCATAGTTTGGCACTATAGGTGCATAATGGAGTTAGCCAGTCGTCCGGATTACAGTTGGGCACCGTAGGTGTGTATGGAGATAGCCAGTCGTCTGGCTCATAGTTTGGCACTATAGGTGCATAATGGAGTTAGCCAGTCGTCCGGATTACAGTTGGGCACCGTAGGTGTGTATGGAGATAGCCAGTCGTCTGGCTCATAGTTTGGCACTATAGGTGCATAATGGAGTTAGCCTGTCGTCCGGATTACAGTTGGGCACCGTAGGTGTGTATGGAGATAGCCAGTCGTCTGGCTCATAGTTTGGCACTATAGGTGCATAATGGAGTTAGCCAGTCGTCCGGGTTACAGTTGGGCACCGTAGGTGTGTATGGAGATAGCCAGTCGTCTGGCTCATAGTTTGGCACTATAGGTGCATAATGGAGTTAGCCAGTCGTCCGGATTACAGTTGGGCACCGTAGGTGTGTATGGAGATAGCCAGTCGTCTGGCTCATAGTTTGGCACTATAGGTGCATAATGGAGTTAGCCTGTCGTCCGGATTACAGTTGGGCACCGTAGGTGTGTATGGAGATAGCCAGTCGTCTGGCTCATAGTTTGGCACTATAGGTGCATAATGGAGTTAGCCAGTCGTCCGGATTACAGTTGGGCACCGTAGGTGTGTATGGAGATAGCCAGTCGTCTTGCTCATAGTTTGGCACTATAGGTGCATAATGGAGTTAGCCAGTCGTCCGGATTACAGTTGGGCACCGTAGGTGTGTATGGAGATAGCCAGTCGTCTGGCTCATAGTTTGGCACTATAGGTGCATAATGGAGTTAGCCAGTCGTCCGGATTACAGTTGGGCATCGTAGGTGTGTATGGAGATAGCCAGTCGTCTGGCTCATAGTTTGGCACTATAGGTGCATAATGGAGTTAGCCAGTCGTCCGGATTACAGTTGGGCACTGTAGGTGTGTATGGAGATAGCCAGTCGTCTGGCTCATAGTTTGGCACTATAGGTGCATAATGGAGTTAGCCAGTCGTCCGGATTACAGTTGGGCACCGTAGGTGTGTATGGAGATAGCCAGTCGTCTGGCTCATAGTTTGGCACTATAGGTGCATAATGGAGTTAGCCAGTCGTCCGGATTACAGTTGGGCACTGTATTTGCGTATGGAGGTAGCCAGTCTTCTGGCTCATAGTTTGGCACTGTAGGTGTATATGAAGGTAACCAGTCTTCCTGCATTCAGTTGGGCACTCTAGGTGCATATAGAGGTACCCAGTCGTCCGGATTATAGTTTTGCACTGTACGTGCGTATGGAGTTTTCAAGCTATCGGGAGTTGGGTTGGTGAGGTTTTACTGTAATAAAAGCTTAAGTAAAATCCTAAAATTGCATTAGGCCTATATTGTCTTTGGTCATTGTGCTAATAATTAACAGCCCTTACAAATGAATCAACTGTTGTTTGTCAATAGCAAAGCTACACCTTATCTGATCCATCACAATCACCCTTCAGTCATCTCACCTAAAAAGACCCATCATATAGTGCGTCAGTATTTCAAGAAATGTATCAAAAGCAATATTAAGTTTAAAAAATTATATAAACTAAGATCAGAGTATTTTTTATTTGTTCTTCTAGTATGTTTACCTTAAATTTCATGCTTTTTACGATAATTTTTTCAACTCAACTGCAATAAAAAAAAGTTGGTATCAGTATCTTTTATCTTCTATATATTAATAGACAAGCATGTTTCTTTTTCCTCCTTTTTTCTCAGCTTGTGCTCGTCATAGGACAAATCTGCACATACCATAAGAAATGTATTGTCCTGTAGATGAGCAAATTACTGTATCATTATAATTTACATTTGCCCCCAGGGTTAAGCCCTACAGGCTTTCAAAGGTTCAATGTTAATCTTATGTGGGAAGGATAATTGAATGAATCATTCAACAGCTGTTGTAATAATAATAACAAATTCTAGCAAATGAGGAAGAACAGATGTTTCAGTTTACAACATTTTTAAGCAAATTGTCTCTAGATCAAATTAATTTTCGGTCAAATTTCGACCCGAGGGCAAGCTTTGGTATCTATTATTGGGCCGTAACAATTGCTAATCCAAGAAGTAAGTTCATCCAAGTCGTAAAATACCATTTAATCAAAATACCAATCACACATTCGATTTCTGACTTTAGCCACATCTTTAGACAATCAAAAAAGGAGAGGAGTCTGTTGGTTACAACCAAAAATATTAATCGACACTTTAACTGTGATTATTGTGAAAAGGAAATTATATAACTCACCAATGAAAGGATTTTAATTTCAGTTTTGTTCATCTCAGACCAAATGAATATTTAACTCTAAAGAATTTATTGTTTAAGAACTACAATCAAACTTCAATGTAGACCTCATGAATTTCTAGTGATTGAACTGAAAATGCATTAAACTTTTGATTTTTATGCTCTCTATAGCTTTCTATGTAACTCTGTAAGATTCATTACTTTAAGGTTAGGTTTGCTGGAATTGTGTTACATGAAGTTCACAGTCACGATCATCTGGTTTATTTATTTAACGTTGACTTAAATAATTGTTTTAAATATTTTTTTTAGATTACCCTACTTAAAATCTGTTAGACTGAGGTTGTAAGTGCAGTTTATTAGTTATGTGTGGAGGGCCTAAAGGTTAAATTTAAAGCAATTTTTTTGTCAAATAATTTGCTATGGGCTACCAAGGACGTTATATTGAGGTTAGACTGTACTATCTTTTAAAGTTACTAAGCCGCCTTTTTTCATACATTTATCATTTTTAGATATAGAAATGTACAAGAAACTTAAAATTTCCTAAGCATCAACTCTTCAAATTCAAGGAGAAATGTGTTTAACTGTCATACACACAAGTACAATGTGTTTTTCCAACTTAAAGCAACTGAAGTGGTCCTTTCTTTCCTTTATTCTTTGTTAAAAACCTTTTGACCAGAGATTGTCAAATGTCATTTCGAGCTTTAAACAATATGATTAGGCTGGATTTGTTACTGTTGTTAAAGTAATAATTATTTAAAAATAACTAAACAGTTAAAGTGGAAAATAGTCCAGATAGTTTATTAATTGTTTGCATGATTTAAAAATTTAACTTCAGTAAAAATAACTTCAGGGCTATAATTTAAATTAACATGAATATTTTTAGAGTATCACTCCAAGTGATTTGATAATTTAATTTTAACTCCAGAATATTGGGAAAAGATGGTAATAAATTTGAATGTGTAAGTGTAAACATCTGTGTAGTGTGGGGTTCACATTATCACTTGTTATCTTATTACCAGCAGTAAAGTGTGGAGACCAGGTAGTTGTGTTTTTGCCTATTTCATGTCCTCTTTTTATAGCATATTTTTATTAGTCCCTGAAAATTTATTAAACCTGGGTACTTATCAATGATTTGTTCCCCACTTACATAGTAAGTTTGTTTGATTTTATTTTAATTACTGTACACTGATTTTATTTTAATTACTGTACACTTTCCCAATAGCGCTATGTTTTTTTAACGTACTAGTGAAAACTAATTTATTTTTATGGTTCAAAAGCCCTTATAGTACAGTTTTTGCCCATTCAACAATTTGATTATGGGAAATCGGCAACATTGCAAACCTAAATTGTGAGAATATTTTTATTAGATATACACTCAGTAAATGAGTGCATTAAAATTATCAGAATATAGCCATGCTTCCATTGAGGGTTTCATATTTAGCAACGTTATTCCGGTATGTAATTTAGGTGAATATTATAAATTAGCCTACTGTAGTTTGCTAGGAGTGGTATCTTTTTTCCTTCAATTTATTTTATCTAGGTTATAATTTTCTTGAACAGTTACTTCTTAAAATCCAGTACTGCTGTAGAAACATTCATATATGGGCTATATATATTAATATAGAATTATTCAACCATTTAAAAGAGTTCAAAAAATTTAGTATTGAGAATTTTTAACTTAGCTTAAATGACTACGGAGAAAATCCAAAAATACCTTTCCCATGTTAGTATTAAGTTAAATAAACAAAACTTTCTATCTTATTTATTTTTTCATATCTTGATAAAATTTGGTATGTTCATTAATTACGAAGGGTTTAACTTATATTTGCTTACAAAATCCATGTGGCGGGAAACCTACATACTCAACCCCATAATTTCCATAGGGAAATTGAAAAAATAAAAACTCCATTGGAAATTCGCTGATTACGCAGGTTTGCTGGGATGGGGGTATTTTTGTTTTATAGATAAACCTAGGTACTGTTTGAAGGTTATTTTTACTTGAACCTTGAAAGAAATCCATAAATCGAAAGAAGTTTATTTTATGAAAACTGTGAAAAATTACATGATTTTATGTCGTTTGGTATTTTACTTCTGATTCCCAAAAGCTAGGTTAGCCGAAAATTGTGTTACTGTACATTGAAGTTCACATGCACGAAACATCTGGGTTGTTTTCCATGTCCATGTCTTCGAGGATCTTGGCAAATGCATCCCAGACTGCAGTCGCGACATTAGCCCGCTGCATGAACTCAAGTTTACAGCGCACTACAGCAGTGAGGTTGAAAATTTTTATTTACAGTGAAAATGTCACGTGCATTTAAACCTCTTGCCTCTTGGCAAAACCACCGTTACTATGGAGTGGCAAGAGAATGCTCCCATCAATAACTGGACCTTAGCCTATTTATAGCAGGCTAGAAATCCGGCGTTATGTTTCATCCCTATAAGGTGACTTTTTTTTAATTAGGGAAAAAGTTTCAAACAAATTGAGCCATAAAATACCAAATCTAACCACCACAGCAAGCTCCAAATTAGGGGGCATCCCTACAACAAACAAGAACTTTTATTTGTGGTTGTGTTACTAACCTTACAATACTGTTTTCAATTCAAGTGTATGGATTCAAAGAATACTTTACTTTTTTACCAAACAGCATTTTTAAACAAATGAACCTAGTGTCTACCTCTAGCCCAGACCTATTTTTTTATATAAAAAATCTCCTACCATCCTCATTACCAGATGAAAATAAGCGAGTGTTGTGATCTAAAGATAGTAGGGTTAATGGCGTTAGTCACATGTCTGAGCCAAAAGTGATTGCTCAAGTATGTGCCTGTAACATTATGCCTGGGATCGAACTGGGGATCGTTGGCTTGTCTGACCAGAGCTCTACCAAAGAGCCACCACGTTCTAAAAAGTTCAAGTATTTGTGCATATAATTATAAATATCGTCATAGTTGTTCCTTATGTCTCCTGAATAATTCTGTTTAATACAAATGTTCATAAATCCAGACTTTCATTATGAAAGTTAAGTCCAGAATAATCTGGAGTCTCTTTGCTGGCAAAACAGAACTGTACGGCATCAATAAACCAAAACCTTTGATTGGCCTTATCAATTACCGCCCGATTTTTGTATGACTCATAAAAACATTACCTGTAAACTCAGATATTACCACTCTTCTCATTCAAAAACATGTAGCCTATGGCACATAGGCATTGTGTTCTCTTTTTTTCTTTTTTTTTTTTTTTTTTTTTTGTTTTTTTTTGCTGTTGGGCCTACTTAAAAGTTTGGGTAAACAGCATGGAAGAAAATCAGAGAGTGTGAGTGTGTTGTGTGAGTTGTTGAGTGTTGCTGTTGCAGCTTGGTGGTGGTGTTGTTGATAGCCGTCATCTACCTCGTGACTCAGGTGCTCCACTGGCTCGTGGGGGATGACGAGCCGGTCCCAGACAGTTTCAAGGCCAGTTGGCTCTTCAACCTGGCTCTCAATGTGCTCGGCTACGCCACCATCATACTACCTGGTGCCATCATCTTCAAGTACGTCAAGGCCAGCAAGTATCTGGAACGAGCAGGTGAGAATACGCGTAGAACATAAGATTTGCTATTATACATTTTAGCTCTTTAAATGGATGATGGGTACTTTTCTGGGAATGTCAACAATGTACAAAGGAAATATATTAAATACTAGTGAAGTATTCAGGGGTGGACTGACACTATGAAAAGGGCGGTGGAATGGGTACCGGAGGGGCGCCATATATATGCCGTTCATATTATTATGTATATAATAAAAAAAAGAACATTTCACATACACGTTTCGACTATCTTGTCAATTTCTAGCAATAAAATTTGTACAGTATAACTTTTTCAATATTAAAACGTTTATAGTTTAATTGTTTGTAAAATGGTATAGTTGAAACATGTGACAAAAAATATATATAGGGTACTTTGGTGTTTATTTCTAGTAGGCCTAATGTTTTTTTTTTTTTTTTTTGCCTTTATCATAATCAACATATATTTACATTACTGTTTGTTTATATTGCTGCCCATAAAAGTTAAGTCAACATGAAGAAGTCTTCGTAATTCTTTGCTCTTCTCACTCAGCTTGTCGATTATCTAATGACTTGTGGCTCATAGGGGCAAAAGCCCCTAAAGCAAAATAGCATGAGCCATAGCGGATAACAGTACTTCCCTGCGGAAGTTTCAAGAAAATTTAATTTAAATTTATGTAATATTTTAACAATACCGTTTGAACAGCCCATTCGCCCCCAAAGCACTCTTTGCAATCCTGTACTATAAGGCCACCCATTTGTAAATGCTTCATTTTGTCTGTTGTTAAACTTATAGCCATCTATGAAAAATAAGTTCTGAAAGAAACCATAGAGTAAGTTAAATCGGTTTACTATTAAATCCTCCCTTTGAGCTACGACAGGTTTTAATATAATATAGAAAAGTGGCAATTCGAAAAAAAACCATGGGATGCTCAGCACCCATTTCAGATCAATAAACTTTCAATACTTTTAATCATACCCATTTCATTGTCTTGTTTGTTCTAAAATTGAATGGATTTTTTAGCTCCTGTCAGATTTTTAAATTTTTTAGTCACCAAATTTAAACACAGCACTTAAAAGTAGATCATATTCACTTATTGTCAATATTCGTCCTTCCTAATCAAAACTGTTGATTTTTTTGACAGGCCATCAAACAGGCCATCAAATGAAATTAATTAAAAAACAAACAATAAATAAACATATGTTTTAATAATATCATCTGTAATTTTTTAAGCTTGTAGCGACCAATCAGAAAAGCTAAAACTAGTAACCAAGGAAACGGCGGGAATCATGGGTAATGGTGCAGTTCAACAGAGGACAAAAAATTAATATGTATCTGTAATATGTACTCTGTATCTATTTAACCTCGTTGGTACCCAAAAAGTGTTCGATTTTGTTCGTCATTCAGTGACGAAGACTTCTGCAGCTTTGAAGACATTGGCAAAATTGGACCTAGCACCTTTTAAATCCTAAAGGCGCATTTTCCCTAAGTACAGCTTACTAGCCTCCAAGCTTGAACATAGTCAAGAGCCTTGGTTTGCAGGTAATCTGAAAGTGGAGTGGTGTGCTGAAAAAACATGAGAAAAGTCATTGCAACAAGGATTGCCTGGAAACTGCACAGTTTGTGCAAAATGCAAATATCGTTCCTAACCTGTTAAAAATCGTCGATTAATTAAAATAATTGATTAAAAGAGTCGTTTTAATACGCGTATTTATACTTAAAATAGTACATATTCAAGAATAAATACAAATATACACTTTGTGTAAGGTTAGTAACAAAATCATCCCCCTGGGATCGACCTTATTTACTTGTACTACGTCGCAATGGTCGAACCCAGGTTGACAGCCGTTACGCCGCACAGGTTAGCCAACTATGTTGAGTTATTGCTACCATGAAAGAGTTCCCAGTTGGAGCAATTTATAAAATTTAACATTTAATTTAGGCTATATATGACGATTAACGTAGACTATTCAAGTCATTAAGTTATTATTATAAGCACCGGGAAATTTCCCGGTGTCCCGGCGGCTCAGTCCACCCCTGGAAGTATTCAATACAGTATGAGCGAGAAGTACTTTATCTAAGTGATAATACAGGTGTCAAAGTTGGGTTAAACCAGAGTGAGCATGAGCAAAACAAGTGTTCATTGGTGTTCACAGTAGTTTGCTACAATTAGCGAACACCAAGGAATGGTTACAGTTATAACACAGGAAACCAATACAAATCATCTTGATTTAAGTATCTTTTGTTGAGCTCCAACTGTCTGTTAGCAAGCTCCACCTTTCGCATTTTTTATTTAACAGATAATAATCAACATAGTTTTGATACCATAATACTGGCCTTGCTTTGTATTCTTCAATCAGCACCTTAAAAAGACAACTTTTTTTACATCAGTAGTAGAGATACTAAGGACCAGACAAGAGATACTTTAATGTGGTCACACTGAAACGATCGTAGAATTTGAGAGAACATGAATTTCCTTCTATCAAAGCCATTGATGGATAGAGTAGGCTCAAACATGAACAAGTAGTAGAGATACTAAGGACCAGACAAGAGATACTTTAATGTGATCACACTGAAACGATCGTAGAATTTGAGAGAACATGAATTTCCTTCTATCAAAGCCATTGATGGATAGAGTAGGCTCAAACATGTACAAGTAGTAGAGATACTAAGGACCAGACAAGAGATACTTTAATGTGGTCACACTGAAACGATCGTAGAATTTGAGAGAACATGAATTTCCTTCTATCAAAGCCATTGATGGATAGAGTAGGCTCAAACATGAACAAACATTCCGTTTCCGAACATGGCCGATTGGGGTTCTGTACAACTTGTGGCGCCGATCACACAAAAGTAAATTTCAGATTCAGTACTCCTTGTTCAGTCACTCATGCTCACGGTGTAACGTAAGCTTCAGGTATGCTGGTTTAAGCTATGTTTTTTCCCATTCTATCTAAAAGACAATCTGAACTATTTTACATTACTGTATGTGTTTCTAATACCCTAACACAGTGTTTCTCAACTGGTGGTAAGCATTTCAGGTGGTACGCAAGGCAAAGAGAGAGAAATACAGTATATAATTAAATATACACGAAAAATAAAAATTGTTTCTGATTGACGTGATTGATGGCTGTTTTGGTCAGCTCAGTTGCACATTATGAAGACTTTCTATTTAGTTTGAGAGACTCCAATAGGTAACACTACCTTTGCTTAGCTAAAGCAATTTTGTACCAACTTAACAAAGTAAAGTAATTTTAAGAATCCCATTACCGAGCACATTTGTACTGACGAATAATGATTTCATAATGGTAAGTTCAAGATTTACCTTTAAAATTATGAGACACGCTCAGCAGAAACGATGAAAGAGGGGAAAAATGTGTTGGGCATCACAGAGAATTTTCAGTGTAACACTGGAACACGTGCTGTGTATTCGTTCAGTAAAGCTCCGGGAGTGATCTGTAAAAATAGTTTGTGTCATGATATTTTTTTATTAATGTGTGGAATTAGTCCTGATGGTTAATTTGTCCTTACATTGAGACTTCTCTGGGCAAGAATAAACAGAAAGTTTTCCATCAACAAACAATCTTAACTTTTTTCATGGTAAATGACTTTCTTATTTTTTTATATTTTTTTAAATTTATCTTTGTTTACAATATTTGCAGCAAACAGTTTTTAGTTTCAAACTGGAAAATTCAAACCTATTCAATTGAAATAAAATTTTCCTAATTGTTGTAAATTTGAGTTTTATTATTTTTTCACACATTTCTAATTACTGTATAGTCATAGTGAAACATATTAAAAAGAAAACAATATCCTAGGCTTTCTCCAGTTGAATCTCGAAGGGGGGGGGGGGGGGGTAGTATGAGTTTGGACGGTACGCCAAAAAAAACAAAATAGCCTCAGATGGTACGCGGGCACAAAAAGGTTGAGAAACACTGCTCTAACAAACACAGTATTGTTGTGGCTGCTAGATAAGTGGCATAAAAATCTTTTATTCATATCTAATAAACTCTTACTAGAGATCGCCTCCTGATCGAAATTCGATCAAAATTTCAGTTTATCTGGACCCAAGAAGCTTAAAAATATTTTATAACTAAAACATATGTTCTTCCAGTTTTCTAGCAGTTGTTTTTACAACTGCTGTCTAATGATTCATTCAATTCTCCTTCGTCCATAAGATTAACATTGGAACTTGAAAGCCTGTGGGGCGTAGCCCTGGAGTCCGATGTGAATTAGAATGTGATTCTGCTCATCTACAGGCCTGTACCTTTCTAACGGTATGCGCGGATTTCTTCTACGATGCACACGAGCTGAGAAAAAAGGAGGAAACGAAACATGCTTGCGTATTAATATATAGATTAATAAAGGTTTATTATTTTATTTTTCTGTGTCAAATATAATTTTATTACTGTTTTCTAAAGAAATTAAGTCTGAAATTCGTCCGTTTCAGTGCCGGGTTGTTTCCCCGCCATCATAAGGAACTGTTTCACTGGGACAGAGAAGGACATTCTGCTAGGAGTGACTTGCCGGCCAGCTCCAGCTCTGGGGTGCGCACGCTCAGGCAGGACCGCGCTGCTACTCACATTCTGCTTCATCGGGCTGCAAGGCTCCTACCTGACATGGGGGCTGCTGCAGGAAAAAGTCATGACACAGGTACTGTACTTGAGATTACCACATGAAAAATTAATATTAATCCACATGCGGTTTGTTTTTATACCTGGAATATATACTATTCAAATTAAATCTGTGAAACCAAGTGAAAACCCAATTTAATTAGACAGATTAGATCAGGCCCGAATTGGCCAACCTAAGTCGTCAGCCGGGGGAGGGGGGGGGGGGGGTGTCAAACGGGCCTTTTCTTACTACTACGTTTCAGTCAAAAAATATTTAACACGAATATAATTTAATTCTGGTTTGAAAACTCCCCTCTTTAATCAATTCCAAAATAATGGATCATAATTTTGGCCTGGAATTGAAACTCCTAGTTGCATTTTAAATGATTGAGTAGCATTTTCATTTAAAATAAGTAAATGATTGTTCAAAACTGACCATTCTTCATAGCTCCATCTGGCATTGTCAGTTATCTGGCAGCACAGTTTGGTAGAACATTTTATTCTTTTATAATCATAAAACCCATAGGGTAAAAATTTGGCTAACCTTAATCTATGCCACCATTAATTAAAAAAAGGTTCTTAAAAACCAGTTTTTGATATTATACATAGTAGGTCTCATCGATTAATATTTTAGTGGTGGAAGCGTTAATTGTACCATGCATGTGACAATAAAGAATTTCTGAAATTACTTCAGAACGTCTTTCAGTTGGAGATAACTTTTAACCACAAAATATAATCATGTTTTTCACACCATACGTATTTTAAATATTTTTATGAAACTTTTTTTTTATTCAATGTAAAGGTTTTTTTAAAACTAAAAATCATGCCATTAAAATTTTAACTCATTTGCATGTCATTTAAACATATAATTGTTTTTATTTTTATATTTTCCTTATTACATTAAGGTTAAAAAAACTATTTTTTTTTCTTTATACCGTAACCATGTCTTATTTTAATGGTATCAATAGAAACACAGCTTTGAGGAACAGTCTGTTTATTGCAAAAAAAGTCGAGATTTTTATTCTTGAATAGAAAATCCAATTGGTTGTGTTTCGGATCCATCCTCATTCATCGGTAGATGACTGGTAGAAAGCTCAGCAGTCATGATGAGGGGCCTCCGGATGTCAGTCATGGAATCGGTCTTGAAGTTGGGTGGGAGCCCCAAATATTACATTGTATGTCATCGCATCTCTCTTGAAGTTGGGAGGGGCCCCCTAATACTGCAGTGTATGTAGAACTCCTTGGAAGTGTCTTGAAGTTGGATGGGGGCCCCAAATATTACATTGTATCTCATCACATTTGTCTTGAAGTTGGGAGGGAGGGGCCCCTTAATACTGCAGTGTACGTAGAACTCCTTGGAAGTGTCTTGAAGTTGAGTGGGGGCCCCAAGTATTACATTGTATGTCATCACTTTAGTCTTTAAGTTGGGAGGGGCCCCCTAATACTGCAGTGTATGTAGAACTCCTTGGAAGTGTCTTGAACTTGGTGGGGGCCCCAAATATTACATTGTATGTCATCACATCTGTCTTTAAGTTGGGTGGGGCCCCCTAATACTGCAATGTATGTAGTACTTGAATGTTCACTTTTTTTTTTTTTTTTTTTGAGACCCAAATTTTTACAAACAATTTATAAAACGATCGAAAAATACTGATAATTTAAGCAATATCTCCATAGAAACCAATGTTCTTTTAAATTCCTTTTACTTTAACTTGTTATCAGATTTAAATTTGTTGATGGTAGATTTATTTCTTAATACCATTAATTTATGTTTTTCATGAAAAACTGAAAATAATGAAATTTCTGCCACAGCAGTTCTGAGCTCCTACTAAATTTCCAATTTATTTATTATTTACAGTAAACTTCCTCTAATCCGGCATCCTATGGTCCGGCACGACTTTCAGAAAAATTTTTGTATTTACAGAAACAACGATAACAATTGAGCATTCGAATTTGTTTGGGATTGGAAGTCGCCGCGGAGCGACACTGTGTCGTACAAAGCGTATTTCGTAATGCGTATTGTTTGGCATGCGTGGAGGGGAGATGAGTCGTCTTCGGCTGACATCTGCTAATTCTATAAATCGCTTGCCGGCACGTCTTAAAAATTGAATTCTGCGATCATGTCCTAATCCAAAACACTGATTGTCAGCATACAGTGCTAAGTCCAATGTTCAATGATCCAATGACTCAAATTTAAAATAAGGGAAGGGAGAGAAGAAAGGTATGGGGTGCGGGGGGAGGGTCTATTTTATAACTCAGTCTTCGAGTCAGTGGTCGGCGGACAATGAACTTCCTTCCGGCCGTCCAGTGCACCTGTTCGCAGAACAGTACTCCGATAATCGGACGTCTACTGTACTCTTTTATGTTTCATAATCATATACTGTTCTGTATTTTTCATTAAAGTGGAGTATGTTATTGAATGGTTTTATTATTTGAAAGCTGTTTTTATAGTAAGTGTTTTGTAGTCATTTTTTGTTTAATTTACATTTTTCCTGATATTCATCCTGTAATCCGGCATATTCCGTAATCCGGCACACGTCAAGTCCCGGACGTGCCGGATTAGAGGAAGTTTACTGTATTAACAAATTTTTCCTTTAGGGAAACATATGTAAGGTCTAAACTGTAGTTGAACTACTGTAAGACCACACTTGCAGATTATTTTTCACAGAAAGATGAAATATTTTCTGCTTTGGGGCCTTCAACATTCTATCGAGTTTGTGTTTTTTTTTTATTTATTTATTTATTTTTTTTATTTGGGTGTATCTACGCCAGTGGCATTTTTTAATGTTTTGACGGGGAACGGTCCAAACCCCAGTCTTGTTACTATCTAACATCGACCAGTTGTTAGAAAGCATCATTAATTAATAGCCCAATGACGAATGGCAACTGGGTCCGGAATCGAACCTTAAAAAAGCTACTAACTTTTCTCAGGATCGAACCGGCAACCTTTGGATTCAAATGCGAGCACTATAACCACTCAGCTACCCAGCCAGTTGTTGTGGTACTGCAATAAAATATTTATAGACCTCATTCATTTCACATACCCTTCAAAACTACTACTCTCAACTATCCATCCAAGCAACGTTTTTAACAAATGATTAAGCAAGAATAAGTATTGTTTTGTCAGCTTAGGTTTATTCCTACATTAATTTAAGCAATATGAAACTACTCCAAGTGTTAAGACATCCATACCAGCATTTTTTTGCTTAGGGTTATTAACAAAATTTTCCATGCTTAGGTAAATATTAACATGCTTAGGTTTAAATAACTGAACGTCATTCTCATATATTTTGTAAACGAATAAACTTAATTTATTGTTCATAAGAGCCTGAAAGCAGGTGAAAGTATTGTGCCCAAAATAAAACAAATCCATCAAAAATGGAGTAAACTTTTGAAAGGGAGCACACTAGATTGGAGCGATAACTTATTTCTCTGAATGCTAAGAGACATTCAGGTAGGGATGTGGATGCTGCCAACGTGTGCAACTTACAACTTTTGGAATAAATTGGCATGTTAAGTTGAGTACAGTCAGTTCGTAAAACATGTATTGTCCAGTTTTAGTAGTGGTTATGATTTTAGAAAATCCCGTTAATCCCTGGATTGAAAACAAAAAATCCTAAGAATTTTAGGGACCCAAAATTGATTGGGATTAAAAAATCCTGCACTAATCCAAGATTCACACGTCTATTTGCCAAGATAAAAATGAAATTTTGAAAAGAGAATAGTATGTATTTGGCTGGAGTCTATAGATATACTTCTGGTTTTATTTATTTTTTATTATTTAACATAAATATTGCAATTTCATGATAGTCTTTTATAAACAACTGAGGTAGAACATTTTTAATGAAATATCAAAAAATCTGTTCAAAATACAGTAGACTCCCTCTTAACCGGCCACCTTTTAACCGGTCTCCACTTTAACCGGCCTACCCGGACACAAAATAACATCTTTTTAACCGGCCATTTTTTATCTCAACATCGCTTTAACCGGCCGTGTATCGCCGGAAACATAGTTTTCTTATCTACTGTATCATTCAATTCAACGTTATTTCATATGATGTTCTCAAACCAATTAAAATATAACGTCCTGGACGGAAGTGCCACCGGAAGCGAATGCGTTTGGACCTACTATCCAGTAGACCACAATTACAGAAACCAATTATTATTACTGTAGTTTGGGTTTGTTGTGGATTTTATGGGTGTTGGATGTTAGTTATAAATCATATACAGTAATGTATTTAAAGTTTTTTTTCAAGTGATAATTCTATTTAGGCAATATAGAATTGAAGGTTGGCGTTCTTAAATGAACATCGGTTTAACCGGCCAATTCATTATCCGGCCGCGGGCTGGTCCCGAGGTGGCCGGTTAAGAGGGAGTCTACGATGGGTAGTTTCTGGGCATCAGCCATCATAGAAAATTGTTATTCAAATTTGTTAAGATATATATCGCTTACCATAATTGTTTTTAAAGTAAATTGAAAACAAAGATAATTAAATAAATATAACTCAATTATTTACATTCATCCCACTTAAAGTGGTAAGTTTGGGCCCAAAAGTACTGAAACAAAAAGTAGTATCCCTTCCTTTTAATAACACTAAAAACTCTTATCACAGCGAACCTTCATGTTGAGTAAAATTTCAATTAAACTTAACTAGGCCTATCTATTTATTTGAAATGTTTGTGAACACTAATTTATTTTGTTATAATCTAAGTTCTCTCCATGAATGAACATGTCTGTGTCGATTTCTGGAAAAGGCACCGCACATTAGTGCTCAGAGACACATAAAATTATTTAATTTCATTTCATTAAATAAGATAAGCTTACTAAGAACTTTTTGTAGATTTGAAACCAACGTAGTTTTGAAGTAGCTTGGAAAATTAAATTTCAGTGAAAAAACATTTCTTCAGTTTGTTAACTTGTAAACTTCTCTACAGTAGACTCCCTCTTAACCGGCCACCTCGGGACCAGGCCGCGGACGGATAATGAATTGGCCGGTTAAACCGATCTTCATTTAAGAACGCCAACCCACAATTTTATATGTCCTAAATATAATTATTATTTTAAAAACAATCTTAAATACATTCCTGTATATGATTTATAGCTAACATCCACCACCCATGAAATCCACAACAAACCTACACTAATAATAATTCGTTTATTTGCTGTGGTCTACTGGATAGTAGGTCCAAATGCATTGACTTCCGATGGCATTCACTTCCGTCCAGGACGTTACATTTTAATTGTTTTAAGAACGTGAATATGAAATAAAGTTGAATTGAATGATACATTAGATAAGAAAACTACGTTTCCGGCAAAAAGTGGCCGGTTAAAACGATGTTGAGATAAAAAAATGGCCAGTTGAAAATATGTTATTTTGTGTCAGGGTAGGCCGGTTAAAGCGAAGACCGGTTAAAAGGTGGCCGATTAAGAGGGAGTCTACTGTATAAGAATTTTATTTGGATCTTCTTCATTTTCTTGTTATAAATTGGTCTACAGAATCATCGTATGATGCTTTCAGGAGTACACCAACTCGCAAGGACAGGCTGGTCACTTCAAAGACTCACAGTTCCTGGTGTTTGTCAACCGCATCCTAGCGTTTGCTCTCTCCGGAGTGTACATTGTGGTAACGCGTCAGCCAAGGCACACTATGCCTTTATACAAATACATCTACTGCTCCTTCTCAAACATTATGAGCTCCTGGTGCCAATACGAGGCTCTCAAGTTTGTCTCTTTTCCTACACAGGTAAGTGTCCATTGGTATTTTGGCATTTATTTTCTCATTGTTTTCCCTGGCCTTGCTATTGTTTAAACCTACATTTAAAAAGAAACCACCCGAAAGCATACTTCTATAAGGCATTCTCATATACTGAACGAATTTACTTTGAATCAAACATTACTGATTTTAAGTAAGCTTACTCCTCTTTTACTTTAAGGGAGTGAAAGAAAAGTCAGATGGAACTTAAAAACCTTTATGACAGGCCTGTTTAGCAGTGTCACTTTTGATGTGTCAATATACTCGTACTAGGCCTAGTATGTAATACTGTCTTTTTAGCGAATTTCCCTATAGGGAATACGCTATTACGGTAGTAGTCACGGTAAGACCTAAGCCCGGGACCATGATACTTTTTCGTTTTGAGGTCCCTAGAAGCCAAAAACACCGTTCGTTCAAATTGATATATATGTATATATATATATATATATCTATATATATATCTATATATATATATATATATCTATGTGTCCGTTAACACGATAACTTTTGAACGGAACCTCCGATTTTGATGAAATTTGGTACAGGGGTGTAAGCCAGCATCTACTAGGTTGAGTTCGCGAACCAGAATGATCGGACCATTGGAACGGGGTTTTATGGGGTTTCAAAAGGGTTAAAAATGGGTTTTTGGCATTTTTCGACCTTAATTTTTAAAATTCAACAATTTTAACTGAAACCATTTAAAAGAGCTTAAAAAAACAAACGATTTGGTATTTTGAATTTTTATCTTAGCATAACTGGTTACGGGGAAAATCAAAAAATGTGTTTTCCATGTTATTCTTATGGGAAATCAAGAAAAGCCTATATCTTGCTTATTTATTGACATAACTTAATCAAATTTGGTATGTACATTATCTAGATAAGGTTTAACTTATACTTGCTTACAAAACCCATATGGCGGCAAACCTACATACTCACCCCCATGGGGTTTATGGGGAAAATAAACAGAACACCATAACCTTATAAAATTTGGTATGTACAATCACTAGGTAGGATTTAACTTATATTTACCAACTAAACCCATATTATGGCTTCAAACCTACATATTCTCATCCCCATGGATTTTATGGGGAAATATAAAATATACCAAAATTCCATTGGAAATTCGCTGAGTACGCAGGTCTGCTGCGACGGGGGTATTATTCTATTTCATTGAGCTATGAAATGGCCGTTAAATTTAACTAGTTTGGCTAAACACACCAGAAGGAAGCTAAAAAATCTCAAAATAAAATCAATGTAGAATTACTTAGGAATGTACTTTTTCATTAGTTACACATTGCAAGATATTTTCACTATATCGTTAAAAAAATTGGGGGAGTATTTTTGTTGACTATTTACTAATTACGTTTATACACAGTGTCTAAAATTTCTTCAGAATATGACTAAATATCAGCACAACCACCCTATACCCTGGAAAACAATTTGGGTGATCCGAAAACGAAAAACACCCAGTTAAGCGGTTCAGTTCACTTTGTCAACAACGTTTGACAGGGGTCTTTGTTTACAGCATATAAAGAAAAGCTTGAGTTATGGAATAGTTTGACTAATTGGTTAAACCTTAGTGTGGGGAAAAGTTTCCAAAGAGAGATTTTAATTTATTAATTATTGAAGTACAGAAGAGATTATTCAAATTTATTTTATATTATTTTCACCAACCTTATTTTCTAAAAATAATTGCAGGTTCTTGCAAAAGCCTCCAAGATAATCCCTGTCATGATAATGGGGAAAATTGTCTCTCGTGAGAAGTACGAGCTTTACGAGTATGTCACCGCAGGATTTATCTCCCTGGGTATGGCCATGTTCCTGTTTGGAAGTTCCGACAATGATAAAGGTAACTAACTATCAACAAATACACTAATGCAATAGTTCAATTGTTGAGCACCTGGTGCAAAAGTAATCAATGCAATAAAACCATTGTTATTTTATATTACAGAGACGGTGACAACAGTTTCTGGAGTGATGCTGCTGGGAGCGTATATGGTGTTTGACAGTTTCACGTCCAACTGGCAGAGTGCGTTGTTCAAGCAGTACTCCATGAGTTCCGTCCAGATGATGTGTGGAGTCAACTTGTTCTCCTGCATCTTCACTGCCACTTCGCTCGCACAACAGAGTGGCTTTGTGCACTCGCTACAGTTCATGTCCAAGGTCAGTTGCATCATTGAGCATTTTTGTCATATAGTACACTCCCTATTATCAAAGACTTTAAAATTATCCACGTTGTATTATATCTTGTGGTTATCGTTTCTCATATTTTGTTGAATGTTTATTTTATTATTAAACAAACTTAATTATTGCACAAGGTAAACAAATTTCTGCAATAACCATAATTGAGTTTAAAATGAAGATCACATGCTAACGACCTCAACAAGCCATGTGCAGGAGCAAAATTTGGTTGTGTTGAACAATAAGAAAAATTCACTCCTCAAAATGTTACGCATAGGTAGCATATCGTCGTTGCTTGCGCCGGCATTACCGCCTAACTTACCAATTCCAAAGTTTACAGGAGGAAGGAAAAACTAATTTGCAGCAACAGTAAGCAACCGGCAGGATCGCCTTAGTGATCCTTGCAATACCGCCTAAGTGCCTCTGAAAGGACAGGAGATTTAAATTCATATTTACAGCGCTGATTATAGTAATCTAAACTAAACTTTAATAACTCTTAGTCTCAAACAGTTTATTAAAAGAAAATTGAAGCTCTACATGTTGTAAGTTACGAATAGTTAGGTTAAAAACAGAGGACTTCATGCTGCATGACTGCATACAAGCTGAAACTGATCTGTGCTGTTCAGATAGGCGGTGCTGCGCGAACTATTCACTTAGACCTTATTGCTTTCACGCGACTGGAGCACTTCCTGTGGTGATAACGTGAACTTCGACCGTACCATCTGATGCGTCTCTTCAAGACGAAAAAAACCATATGCAAAACTCAATTTGGGAAAAAATGTCACTTAGGCGGTAATGCCGGCACAACAACGATATATGACACGGATCATCTAACTAGAACAACCTTGAAAGTGTGTTCCGGACATATCTGGCTTTTATCAATATCCAGGGCTTACTACCGTTACTAATTGTTAACCGCTTGTCATAACTAGCATCTGAGTGTAAGCACATTTAATCGCATGCCCACGAGACTCCAATTCTATTTAGCTCCACCTGCTCTATGACATAAGTGTCGTATTGGACTTAAATTTTATGGAAAAAGTTGAGGTTGCATCAAATTAACCTTGCTTACTTGGAAAATATTAAAACAACGGGCAAGTCACTAAGAATAGATATGTACATTTTAATCTTTGATAAAAATAATATAGTAGGCTGCACTAAATTTTGCTGTAAATTTTTACTGGCTCTTCAATTTTTTTTTTAAGTTTTCTACTCAATTAGATTCAACTAGAAAAGAAAACATGTTGAATATAATGTTTCCGTTGAGTGATTTTTAAAACGTAAAAATGCCTTAAAATTCCTCACGTTTGAGTCATACAACTTTGCCTTTTTGTAGCCTATCTAAAGATTGAAGGCACTGACCTAACTGTTTAGTACCATTTTGTTATACTAAAATAGATTAGTTAACCAAAATAAAACTTGTGGTTGTATACTTTTAATTAATAATTGTGAACCCTCTGTGGATATGGCCATGAGCTGTCACTGACTGTCCCACAATCGGCCTCCAAAGTCTTCTCCAATGAATGACCAGCATCTAGCAAAACTTGACATACTTTTTATAATTTTAAAGAGTATTTTCAGTTAAAATTAGTTTGGAGAAAAATGCCATGAATACCTATTTAAAACAATATCAGACTATTAATTAGTAATATTTGTATTTTCAGTTCCCTATGTTCACGATAGACTGTGTGCTTCTGTCTGTCAGTTCAGCCGCTGGACAACTCTTCATATTCTACACAATCGCCAACTTTGGTCCTGTTGTTTTTGTGATAATCATGACCATTCGTCAGGTATAGAAGGTTTTTCCTTTTATAATAACTAATTTTACTTATCCAGTTGGTTGTTTTTTAAACAACAAAATAAAAAATATAAAACAGTTACAGTTGACTTGCAACATTCTGACAGATACGGGACCGAGAGGATGTCGGAGACCGAAGATTTATTTTATTTTATTTTAACTTATAAAAGATAGGAACATTAAATTATTGGTGTATTATTGTGTGTACTGTTTGATATCAAGGGAGTAAAATAATCAATCTAGACATCACTTAATTGTTTATGTTAATTATTTACACATTAAATAATTTATTTAAACATTATTTCTTACAAAAGACAGATTTGTTATATTTAAAAGTGTAAAACAAAATACTGTGCATTAAAGTGTTTACAAAAAATGGTTATCAAACGTGCCGATTAAATTGGGCTGTGATTTTGCCAACTGTCTAACAAGGCTCTTTCTTGAATGCCTTTCAGCATTAAAATGTCAAAAAGTTCACGCTCCTCGCACCAGCGCAGCGTATCAGAGTGTTTCCAGCCGACCACAGTCTAATTCTTACAGTCATGACCCGTCTATTGTGTTCATGATCACAAGGAAACACATGGGACCACAAAATATACAAGTAACTATTACACCGGTGGTTTGCAGCGCTAGTGATGTTCGCTAGGGCATTGTGATTGGCTGCAGAGTTAACTTGGATGCGCTCCTAGCCACCAGTTACAAATATGTTTCCAAAGATTTTATTAGAGTTACCAATTCGGCCCTGGATGCGGTGACCAACCACTGAGCGTTAGGACCATCCAGTGTCGAACTATCACGAGTCAACTGTATTGCAATGACTGGTCTTCTGGTCTAACATGGTAATAGCTTGATTTGTGGTGACAGCCTAATTAAATGGCTAAAAACATTAAAATAATCTACCACAACTAGCAGTGGTGCAGTGCTAAAATTAGCTGTGCTGGAGCTGTTAGTTTAGCAAAGCGGTTAATTCCAGAAATTATTGACTCTATGGATGGAGGGGTGCATAGAGTAGGCCTATATCATTGCAAATTTGTTAACTTAGATGGCTACTAAGAGTGAGGATAAATAGGATAACTAGGAATGTTGTTAATAAAAATACACTAGACTCACTGTAGCATTTCATCAATCAATTGGCCCTTTAGTATTCCGGCGCTTTTCAAACATCACTAATTGTTATTTGCGACTTTTTTCCTGACCTGGAATTCTTTATTACCAGTAAAGCCCTAAAATTACAAGGTGGGGGGAGGGGAGATGAACTGTAAACCATGCCATGTGTACTGAGTGAATTTTGCTGAGCTGAAATTGCAACTTTAAATAATTAATTACTGTTGCGGCCACTTTTTTCGGCAATAGTCACAATAGGAAACTAATGCAGTGCAACAGTGATACCATTCCTCCCGGTCCCTGTCAAATGTACCACATCAACTAGCTTTTTCCCAAATAGTTCATTTTACCCTGTTGTAGCCAATCAACTGTATAAAGGAATCTGCCCTGCTAATTTTAGTTGGATATTTTCCTTTTAAGACTGTCCAGAGAATACAGGGGGGTCAAAAACACAAGTTAAGCAAGAGTTTTAGGATTTTGCCAATTAGAATGTCGATCTGGGAATTATGGCCCATGATTCAAATGACCCTGCCTTAAAAGAAATTTTGAAAACAAGGCAGAAACTTTTCCGCAAACTTTTGCTCCAAGAGAAACGAGCTGTCATTTCTAACGAAGTTCAGAGCTCTGACTGCATGCAGAGGGCTGTCTGGAACGTTGTGCGGAGAAAGACACGTGAGGCTCCTTAGCGTGCATCACTCCCTGTCATACGTCACCAAGGGGTAACTGTTCAATTGGCATCCAAAACGGTTCAACTTTTTAATAGCCATTTCTCAAATATCTCATGTACAAGCGTTTCCTGTAATTCAAATCAAACAGCAAATTTTTCATCTAATCATTCCCAAAAATATCCTCCAGTCAATTCATTATTTTTTACACCGGTCAACACATTAGAAGTGGAACAAGCAATGGTATCACTTATTAGCCGGAACAAGCAATGCTTTCTTTAAATCCAAAAAATCTTCTGGAACGGATGAGATATCCAGCTTTCTATTAAAACAGGTTTATCTCTCCCTTCTTGACCCTCTCGTCACACTTTTCAATGTTTCACTGTCATCAGGCATTTTTCCCAAGTATCTATAAGATCTCTAAGATTGTTCCGATTTTCAAAAAGGGAGACCCAGGTAATGTAAATAATTATCGGCCCGTTGCTCTTCTGTGCACAATATCTTAAGTACTAAAGAAGGTTGTATATACTAGGTTGGTAAATCATCTTTACAATCACAATATCCTTACGGAACATCAGTTTGGTTTCAGAGCTAAACAATCAACCACTCAAGCAGCAGTAACCTTCATAAACGTTTATTTGGGAACGTTGGAAAATATGGTGTATAATGGAAATAGAGTACATAAAAAATGCAATTCCTCAAGCTTTTGCGGATTATTTTTCTTCTGTTTATGACAGTACGGCTTCATCCTACAAAGTGTCCGTAGATCAGAGTGTTAACATGGGCGGATAACCATGACAGTGGTTACGTTTCCTGTTGACCAGGTTTTAAAAGCAATAAATCACCTAAAATCCAAAAAATCCTCAGGACCAGACAAAATTCGTGCCTACGTGGTTAAAGGTTGTCGGGACGTTGTTGCCAAACCTCTTTTCTACATTTTTAATCTTGCATTATTTTCTCACACGTTTCCTGACAGATGGAAGGTCGCTAAAGTAGTCCCAATTTTTAAGTCCGGTTGTAGGGAAAATGTCGAGAACTATCGTCCTATATCTTTGATTAACTCGTTTGCCAAGGTCTTTGAAATTCTTCTCTTCGACCAAATGTATCTGTGTGTCAAATCAAAAATTAACCCCCAACAACATGGTTTTCTTCCTTCTAAGTCATCCACAACAAATCTGATGGAGCTAACTTATGATATTTCTGTGGAACTTGATGCTGGTGGAAGGGTAGACGTTATTTACACAGATTTTTCTAAAGCTTTTGATAAGGTTAATCATGACATGTTATTACAAAAGTTATTCAATATTGGTTTCCCAATTAACTTTACTAAGTTCATTGCTTCATACTTACTGAACCAATCTCAAGTAGTTAGTATTTCAAACTTAAATTCAAATAGTTTCATTAGTACGTCAGGTGTTCCTCAAGGATCAAACTTGGGGCCTTTATTATTCTTGATTTTTATTAATGACCTCCCAGATGTTTTGACGCGTTGTAAGTCGTTGCTATATGCGGATGACCTCAAAATATACCGACCCATAAAGAATCACATTGACGTTGAGTCTTTGCAGGCTGACATTATTGCATTGTGTGATTGGTGTTATGCAAATAAATTATATCTTAACGTAAAAAAATGTTTTTCAATGTCTTTTAATAGGAGGAAAAATTGGGTGTTGCTTAATTATTCAGTTAATGGCAAACAATTAGAGCAAGTTTTCAAAATTAAGGACTTGGGTGTCGTTTTTGATACAGAACTGAAATTTGACGATCATGTGATTCACATAACTAATGAAGCTTACAAAATGCAGGGTTTCGTTATTAGAAATTCAAAATTATTCAGCAGTTGTGAAGCGATCATTAAACTATATTATTCATTAGTTCGAAGCATGTTAGAATACTGTTCTGTGGTCTGGGCGCCTAGCCACATTACAGCAAGCAATCAAATTGAAATAATTCAGAATAAATTTCTTCGATACTTATTTTATAAGAAATTTAATGTTTATTGCCAGTGGGATTTTCCTACTAGAGAATTAAGGACAATTTTTTCTGTTGATAAACTTTCAGTTAGTAGAAATTTATTTATATTGTCTTTTGTTTTTAAATTAATAAACTTCAATATTAACACGTTCGCTGCTGACAGCTACTATAGCAGTTGCTCGCCCACTAGCGCTGTGTGCTGACAACTGCTAAAGCAGTGGAGTGCTCCCTTCAAAGATATTGCTTCAATGTCAACCCCAGCTCTTTGCCGGGAAGGTTTATATCGTCCCCGCATGTTGTGCCGGTTTCGCTCGTTAATCCGTTTCCGGATCGGGAATTCCGTTTGTTTTCTCGTTATCGTTGGAGGAATGGAAATATAATTAAGCATGTTGGTTGAGTTTTGACATTTTATATGCCACAGCAAACGTGTTAATTCCCAGTTTTTGTTAAGTATCTTAAGTTTACATGTTCCAAGAAATAACTTAAGGCCATCTATTTTATTTTCCTTGCCCAGATGCAACCAACCCCGACTGTATCAGGAATTCAGTAATTCAGTAATATCAGTAATTCATTGAAATAGCTAAACTTGCATCAAATATGAAGTGTAATGTGGCACAGTCAAATGCAATAATAGTTTAATCCACCCAGAGGTTATGTAAAGGGGAGAAACAATAAAGCCAATTGCCTATTGCCAAACTTTTCAAATACTAAAACATGGGAAAACTTGGCCTGTTATTGGCAAAGGTTTTTTCAGATTCACGATAATTGTTATTGACTTGTTATATTGTTATGACAATTGTTATTTTTTATACCATGGTATAACTGTTACCATGGTACTGTTATTTATTTATTACTGTTATTTATTTAAATTTTATACTTTTTTATCTCATGTGTCCTTTTACTTGTTTAATGATTTAACTTTTTATCATATTTTACATTGTAATATCATTGTTATATTCGCTAGAACAACACTATGATGTAATGTTTGCTCCCCCGACGTAGCCTAAGCTATAGGCTACTATATTAACTTATTTACTCGACAATTGTCAATGCATTTATGTAATGTCCTATGGCAAATAAATGATTTTGATTCTGATTCTAATGCTCAATCTCACACATCGGCACAAATTCAGCAAGGACTTCAAAAATACTGTGCCATTTCTTTCAGAAAATTTGTCGATAACTTGTATTTTCTATTTTGCAAATTTTATTCTTTGAAGGGTTTCAAAATGGGCATCTGACTTTATTGTTTCTCATGTATCAAAACAGGGAGAGTAAGACTTGGGGTGATTGCTGATTGATGTACTTTTGGCAGACGGGAGAGATGATAACCCTGTTGTGCGGCATTGGCGCTTCCCTAACTTCTGTATTGAATGGGCCTTAAGCTTTACTATAGTTATGTAGAAGTCATATTGTGAAAATGGTGGGAGTAGGTGACTGTAAATTCAAGGAATCGACGAACGGCCGGCTTTTAAAAAATCTGTGCAAGAAACGGTTAAATGGGAACAGGGCATCGCAGCGCGGAGTAAAGACGCTGTGGCGGAGCTCTTGCTCCATTCCAACTCTAGAAACTGTGCTGGAGCCACTGTTAACTAGGATAATCCCCACCATGTTTATCCTAAAAGATTAGTTAATTTTTTTGTACATTTTTCTGATACAAAAAATTTTGACTCAGAGTAGTGAATTATCTGTCATTATTGGAAACAAGTTCATTTATTGCAAATGTTTCATGTTTCTCATAACTAACTACCATATTTGTTTTAAACTATTGTTTTTTCTACTAATTTTACTAGATTTTATTTGTTGTTCTCAGGGGCTGGCCATTCTGCTCTCTTGTCTGATCTATCAGCACTCCATCACCTTCCTGGGAGTTCTGGGTGTTATTGTAATCTTCGCTGCCGTCTTTCTCAGGATCTACTGCAACCAGAGGATAAAAGCGCACAAGAGACGACTGCAGAATGCAGCTGCAGCTAAAATTTGAGCCATTATTTACTTTCTGTGTAGAAAGTAGAAATCTGTGATCTGTTAGTCATAAGTTGAACAAATTATTTGGTGCAGTATTTACACTTAATTTATTTTATTTTATTTTATTTGTGGGAAGGGAGGGGGTAGATCACCTTACTGAAAAGTGGTCATTTAGTTTGGCCATGTATAAAAGTCAAATGTACCACTGATAAATAAGTAATTTGGTTTGCCTCCAATATAGAGATTTTTGGAATGCTAATTTTTTTGACATTTATATGACAAAAGTATTTTTACAGAAAATGTTGTCCTACAGTTATCTGTAAATGTGGCTATTTACACTCTGTTTATAACATGCAAAACAGCTGATTCTTGATCTTGTGCAGTTTTACTTAGCACAGTCACTTATATTTTTGGACACTGGCTTATATTTTTATATTTGTTTATACTTTTCCATAGACTCCCAACCTAAAAACTGAAAACAAGAAGTATATGTAAGAGGCAGGAACAGTGTTTACTACTGAATGTACGTTGGCAACTATTGCCTGTACATCAGTTTTCTGTTGTTTGATGGGTGACCACTGGCCGCCCGGCAATTTCTGTTACTGTCTTATGTCAACAAATGGTGAGACTGCTGTAGGCCTAATCTAAATAATTGATGGCATGTTTATTACTTTATTTTTACAATATCTTACGATAACATAACTGTAGACAGATTTTTAGTAGAGAGTTTTGCAACATATGGTAAATCTTACGGTAAACGCTAAACGCTATTTTTAAGTTGGCAAATTTACGCATATTACGTTACACAAGATAGTTCAACTGTATGAATGGTGTGTAATGGTTACTATTGATCACTTTTCAACGAGCTTTAGAAGCTTCAAACAGCAAAAGTACCTAAATTCAACATTATTTATATAGCGTTTACCGGTTCCATTTACCATATGTACAAAAACTCTCTAATGTCTCCAAAATAGCCTTAACTTATTTTATCGTTACTATTACAGTACAGCAGTCACCCTTATAACTGGCTACGTTTTAAACGGCTGCCCTTTTAATCAGTCTACCTTGTCAGGATAACTATTTTCTTTTAACTGGCTATCAAAGCATAATTTTAACATTTTTAATGCATAAAGCACAAATCTGTGCCCTACGAAAACTGACATGCCATACAGAATGGTGCCCTCCTTTCATTCTACTATGGGCAACTGTAGAGCCTATGTTGTGCTGCCTTAGAAGATCACCTGGTAGAACTACGTCCATGAGGGTTGCGAAGCAGTACAATGTTACTTAGTGTAGCTTCCATGTGGATTAATTTTTAATTTAACTTTTCCTCCCTTTTTTGTCCAGTGTCTGGGACCATTTTCATATATCAATATTATATTGATAAATACCGCTTTTACAGTCTTTGTTAATCTTTGCTCCAAATCATTGTTATATCATAGTATTTTTTACTTTTTTTATTATTTTATCATAGATTCACCTTTTAGTACAATTTTCAACTCAATATCTCTTTTAATCTATTGAAAACTGTTATTAAAGAACATGTTGGTTTAACTACTAAATCGTCATGCGGCTGCAGTTGTGGTCCCAAGGTGGCTGGCTAAGAGAATGTTCACCGTACCAGTGATTTTTAAATACAGTTCCAAATCTGAAGATCGTTCCAATTTTTAGATATGATATCCAAAAAACTAAACTGATATGTTATTTTTTCTTTATTTGTAGTTAAAGAAAAACTTGAAGAAAGCTGTAATTATGTGAGATAAAATGCCTTAAAAACCAGCTTAATCAACCTTCACCTGTTTTTCATGGGAATCTTGATTGGTTCTCTCACTACAAACATTGTTTAGGGGCCTACAAATCCTAAGTTTAACCATATTGACTATGTACACTAACGTGTAATAGACTTCCCATCCAATGTATTTGATTTGATATTGAAATTTGGAAGGTTCGTGTACAGAATGCCTCTGAGGTTCGTGCCAGAATCGCTGCAATAGATGTTGTCATTATTTAGCTGGATTTTCAGTGCCACAAAAAACATTTTATCCCAACATAAATATAACCACCCATTATAAAATGTTTCACACTTGATTGAGAAGAGTTGTAGTGCTGATTTATCAATAACGAGGTGACCCGTGCGCAAATTGCGCATTTTATGATTCTGTATGAGTGAAACTCACCTATAGTACGTGAATGTTGATTATGAAGTGACAGAGGTCTATTATCTGAAGGTAATCAGCTGTTAAATTACAATTCACATTAAACAACTTGCAATAAAAGTTGGTCAACATTTTAAAGCGCCCTCTAGAAATAAATCAAAGGCGAGGGGGGCAAAGCCCGAAACAATATGACTTTTTTAATTACAATTCGTCACTGCGGTATATCCTAAGCTTTAAAATGACACGTCAATCTTAAAAATCGGTTCAGTAGGTCGAGAGAAAAAGGGACGTAACAGACGAAACCCTTATAGAAATAAGAAGATAGATATGTCTCTTGTACTTCCAGTTACGGAGTGGAAGATCGCACCAACGTAAATTGGTTTCAAACACACCTATGCTATGAGAAGTCATTTCACTTTAGTGTATATAGTCAATGGTTTAGCCTTGAATAACACAGAAAAAGTTGTACTTTAATTCAAATTTATTTTCTATTACAATTATTTACAATTTACAATGTATTTTTTACTCTTTTTGGGTGTTTCATTGTATGTCGGTGAAGGATATATAAGTACTTGTCCTAAAGATTCTTCTGCATTGTCAATGATAATGCATATTAGCGTGTTAAATGTGCACAAAAGTTAAGCACTGCATATAAGTTAATCCCTTATTTGCCAAATTTATTATTTAGTTAAATTAATTAACTAGCTTGAACAAGCCATTAGGTAATTTATTTTACTGCCAGATTAAATGTTACTTATTGTGCCAGGATTTGGTGTTTGTGATCATCATTGTTAGATATTTTTAGAACAAATGTGTACCAAAGAAAGAGCTATATTGATATAATGTGCTATGTTTTATTTGCCTGTCCTATCTAAATATCATTTTAAAAAGTGCATGATACCATAAAACCTTAAAGCAAAAAAAATCATGTTAGTTTAGTAGGTAGTCCTAATTTTTCTTTTAAACCTGCCCAGATGGCCTATTAAATTGATTTAGACAAGAAATTTGAATTTCTTTTTTGTGTCTATAATTATTAAAACGTACAAATAGTCCACCTACACAGTCATTTTGTTTAAAATTTTAATATTATTAACAAAGATTTTTTGCAGATATCCGCCTATCTTCTGCAACTCACCTGAATCTTACGGGATAAATATTCTCCTCTCTTGAAGTTCAGATAAAGTAACAATCTTCTGCACTTCTCCTTATATTTCCAAAGCTTCCACCAATCAAATAATTAACACATTGAACCCTATGGTATAGCTTGGGGTGCCGAAAATGGCTTTCCGAACGAAGTCCAATTATACAATAAATCAAACAGTAAATTATTTTTAAAAGAGATCAAAATTAATATAAAACTGCACTCACTCAGTAGAGATTTTTGGTGCCTGCGATGGAATCTAAATATGATCCATCATAGCCATTGCAAACTCGTATTTATCATGTATATCATATTGCAAGCAAAGTAAGAACATTATTACCAACAACCCTCAAAATGTTACAACATGCTGTATACTTCAGATAGACAGCAAATAAATTGCATAGCCTACTTTACGGTACGTAAAAAAATAATGTTAAAATTTAATTTGTTTTTTTAGCAGAAACTAATGTTAAGTTAACACAATGTCAATTAAAGATAAGAGTAGATAGAACCTTGGATAAAAAATATGAAGCACAAGAACTTAGGTTCCTGATTTACAAAAAAATAGGCTTTAGTTGCTCTGAAATCAACTAATGATATATCGACTATGCTAAGACTAGGGGTTCATCGAGAGGCTTTGTTCAGTTGCAGTTGCATCCCTGGTCAGTTGATTATAGGCTGTTCCTTTTTAGTTATTAGTATCTGGGGATTGAGCATTTGCTCGGTAAACTAAAACAATTCTTCATAGTAATAATTAATATCAGTACTGAAATTAAGTAATAAAAGACCTGTAATTAAGTAATATCAGAACAGTACTGGAATTAAGTAATATCAGACTGTGCACTGAAATGCCAAGCGTAAAAGGGCTTTGTTTTCATTCAAGATGAGCTCGTTCACTTCGCTCACTCACATCTCCCAATGTTTTAATCTATGGGTACTGCACTCTGGTATAAATTCATTGAATCTCTAACACATGGATTTTACTTATACGCCTTACAGCTAATTACATCATTGTTACTAATTTTTCCGTTTTTTTTTTCTGTGAATTTTCCCATAGGGAATACGCTATACGGTAGAGGGTAGTCACGATACGACCTAAGCCTGGGACCATGATACTTTTTTGTTTTGAGGTTCCTAGAAGGCAGAAACAACATTTTTTATACATGTAGTTTTATCACTCGTATTTTGTACGAGTGTATATGATAAATACATAAATGTGTGTTCGTTAACACGATAACTCTCGAACGGAACCTCCAATTTCGATGAAATTTGGTACAGAGGTGTAGGGCAGCATTCAGGTTAGTTTAAAAAACAGCGTGATCGGACCATGGCAACGGGGTTTTATGGGTTTCCAAAAGGTACAAAAATTAATTTTTGGCATTTTTGGACCTCTTGTCTAAATTAAACAGTTTTAACTCAAACCATTCAAATTAGCTTAAAAACAAACAATTTAGTATTTTGAATTTTTAACCTGGCTTAACAGATTACAGAGAAAAACCAAAAATATGTTTTCCATGTTACTTTTATGGGGAATGAACATTTCCTTATCTCATTTATTGACATAACTTGATAAAATTTGGAATGTACATGCACTAGGTAGAGTGTAACTTATACCGGGTGTCTCACGTAAGGTGTCTCAAATCTATTTTAGATCAACAGTAAGTCCTAAAATCCTGAAATAAAATCATTTCCCACTAAATTGACCCCAAGGAATAGTTTAAAAATATTTTTAACGTTGTATAAATACAGGGTGTTCCAAAAACTGGAGGTCACAGGTTCGAATCTCGGAAATTTCAAATACAAACATATGTCATATTATACATAAGGGCTATTTAATACGAACATTTTGGTGAAAACAGAATTTAGTTATCTTTATTCGTTTCAAAATGGCGTCCATTTTTGTAGCCAAAATCAACATTTACAGAATACCCTGTAATTTTTTTATTATTTGTCATAAATGACTTCTGATTCAAAATAGTTATTTGAAATGAGCTAAGCTTTACAATGACATGTCACAAGACCACATTTATTAAAAAACTAAAATTTCCAAAATTTAATATTTTTGAAAATGTTTACATAAAAACAAAACTCAAAAATTTTAAATACAAACACATGTCATTTGTACATCATATTAAAGCCCTCGTTAAACTGAGCAACTTTATAACTTACAATAATAGTGTATCTCTTTTGGTTTTGTAGTAATAACGTAAATATGTCATTTACCCATATAACTTGCATGTTAATTTAATGGTATGGCAACAATGAAAAAAGGACTGCCATATACTATCATGTTCTGATTAATTAACATGCAAATCTTATGGGAAAATGACTTTTTACGTAATTATTGCAAAACCTAAAGAGATACGCTATTAGTGTAAATTATAAAGTTGCTCAGATTAACGAGGGCTTTAATATAATGTACAAAATGACATGTTTATATTTAAAATTTTTGAGTTTTGTTTATGTAAACATTTTCAAAAATATTAAATTTTGGAAATTTTAGTTTTTTAATAAATGTGGTCTTGTGACATACAATTGTAAAGCTTAGCTCATTTCAAATAACTATTTTGAATCAGAAGTCATTTATGACAAATAATAAAAAAAATTACAGGGTATTCTGTAAATGTTGATTTTGGCTACAAAAATGGACGCCATTTTGAAAAGAATAAAGATAACTAAATTCTGTTTTCACCAAAATGTTCATATTAAATAGACCTTTCTAATGATGTATAATACAGTATGACGTATGTTTGTATTTGAAATTTACGAGATTTGAACATGTGACCCCCAGTTTTTGTAACACCCTGTATTTATACAACATTAAAAATATTTTTAAATTATTCCTTGGGGTCAATTTAGTGGGAAATGGTTTTATTTCAAGATTGTAGGACAAACTGTTGATCTATTATCGATTTGAGACACCTTACGTTAGACACCCGGTATTTGCCCGTATGCCGGCAAACCTACATACTCACCCCCATAGGGTTTATGGGGAAAGGAAAAATCATAAAAAAATTTACTGCCTCTGCAGCAAAGTTTTTCTTTCAACTTTTCTAAAACAAAAATATATTTTTCGTATATTTTCTATTTTATCTCAAAATTTATATTTCGGATATTTTTTATTTTGCAATTCTTAGATTCTACATTATATTCCAAACAATTCAAGTATATAGTTTAATATATTTGCTCCATTGGTTGATTTTTTATGATTTTTAGAAAATATGATTACAAAATCACAAAAATGGCCTTGCCACTACAGAGTTCACGGTGCGCCAGTTGGAGGGTTAAATATTATTTTTATCCCAAAACTAAGTTATATCCAAAGTTTGAAGGAAATCGTTTGAGAAATTATTGATATTTGAGTACATACATAAGTACATACAAATATATCTTACTCTTAAATATATATATATATCCTATACTTTAATACAAGCAGTGTCTGAAGTATTGTGTGATCCACAATCTAGAAATCTAGCGGGTAGATTTTGCCTAAACTTTGCATTTAAGAGTGTTTTGGCCCAAAATTGAGTTTAGAAACAGCCTCAACCCCAGGAAAAATCAAATTTTCTCTAAAATTAAGTTTTAAAATCGTAATTTTTAACATTGTTCTTATGGGTTACTATTTTGGTAACGAAATAACAACTAAAATTAAACAAAAATAAAAGAATGTTAATTTTTAGGAGCTTTTTTTAACAGCTGTTAACTGGGAAGAGTCTGGTGTAAATTTAATAGCTTGATTACCATTACACTGAACAAAAGTGAATTAAAACCAACGAGCAAGGCTCGGTTAACCTGGTACTATATATTATAAATATATCTATTGTTTTAGATTATAGAATTTGAATTGCAAATGTATTGAAAAAAATGTTTTATTGATATAGACTGCTGTATGGAATATTGTCAATAATACAGGGTGTTTCTTTTAAAATGCAACCCAACTTACAAGTACAGTAAATCAATGTTTAGTAAAAGAACAATTTCATAAGTGGGTAACCCTGGTTCTTCTTTTTCCTTGGCTAGTTGCTGATGTGCCTTGTTGTTTTATGGGAATTCCGTGGAAGGTAACTAATTTTTGTTTTGAATAGCATTTTCATTCTAATAGATGAAGTGAATACTATTTTTCTCCTCCAATTCATGGGCATCACTCTCTTTTTTGTAGTGTGAAACAAGTCCAATAATTTGTTGGGAATCCAACTTTGTTAAAAATAAGTACAAACCCCTATACACACATACACATCCACTGTCTCTATGCACTCCCGATATTTCGCAGAAACAAAAAACGTTCCACCTCTCCAAGAACTTTTTATTAATAAAGTTGGATTCCCAACGGTTTATTGTACTTGTCGTCTGGCACTACAACATAAAAAAAGGTGAGTGATGCCCATGAATAGGAAGGAAAGAAAAAGAAGGTAATTAAGTTGAAGTCACAAACATGGTTTTGATTAAAGATCAGAGAATTTTCATTATTTCGTGGAATAGAATTTTAAATTTAACTTTGTTTTATGTCAAAATATGTCCAAACAAAAATATCCCGGTGACAGTAACTTATACATAACATACTCTACTACTGTATTTATAAAACTTAGACTTGTTAAAAATATTAAGAAGCAGGTTCTGTAGGAAACAGAAGGTGAACAGTGGGCTATTGAATGAGAAAATGTTAGAGGATGTTAGAACTGCCGTAGAAAACTCATTTAAAAATCATTAACAATAGGCTACTAAAACAAGTCTATGAATAATAGATTTGTTAGGTATACCTTTACTGAGGTCACCAAAAAATTTTCACCCAAACGTATTTTGATATAAAACAACAATTTTGTTTGAAAATACTCCTTCGGCCACAATGAACACTCTCTGATCTTCGCTCAAAATCAAATTTGAGACCTCAAGTTACTTAATACTTCCAGGAACCCACATAAAGTGAACGATAATTCAACATTGTAGATTCAACATTGTACAATTCAACATTGTACATTCAACATTCAGCTGATAGACAAGGAAAAAGAGGAACCAGGATTACCAACTTATTATGAACTTATTCTCTTTCTAAACCTTCATTTTCTCCACTTTTAAGATTAGGGTTGCATTTTAAAAGAAACACCCTATAAGAATACTCAACCAAGTTCCAGATACAAAAATAAACTTGATAAAAATTATTAATTTTTTGTGTTTTGAACGTTAGGCCATTCATATTGTGAGAAAAACAATGTATCCCAAGTAGCAAAACAATATTGTCGACAATATTTTTTCAACATTGATAAATATTTGGTCAATATTGAATAATATTTTAACAATATTGTTACAATGTTTTCACGCAACAAAATACATTGTCTAAACAATATTGTGGCAATATTGTTCAACATTATAGCAATATTGTCTGACAATATTGAGAAAATATTTGCAAAAGGAGAATAAAATATTGCTCAAAACCCCGATAGCAAAACAAATTTAATAAAATATATTTTCTTTTAATAGTTTGAATATACTTTCAGTTGACAAATAAAAACGTTTTAAAAACATTTAGAAAAATACCAAAGCATCAAAAAAGTCTCAGCCGCAGGCAGGATTTGAACCCGCGAACTTTAGACTATGGTGCCTTGCCCTTACCAACTAAGCCACGCCGCTTCATATCGATAAAGGATTTGTTACACTACTTGGCCAGTTGATACTCAAGTTCTCTTGTGTAAATGCATTTCCCGTGAAGGCCTATAAACCCCTAAAGACTTAAGAAATAGCTTCAGTTATTGGTTGCATCAATACAATTTCAAGATTAACAGGTGCGCCAAACCGCAGGCAGAACCTCCATGTGTGGGACTTCGTTTAAATACAAAGAGACAAGGCTAATAGAATTGTGACTAAGGATGATTCAACTCAATTGTATTTAAATCATGGCAATAGATTTGTGGGAAAAAATTCTCTAGGTGCTAATTTTAATATTATGGTCTGTTCTAGGCCTATATACGTTAAGTATCATAGAAAGTGGTGTTATGTTTAGGCCTAGTAATACTTCTGTTGTTTGAATTGATACCTAGAACCATTTTCATGCTCAGGCTTCATGATTATTTTCAATAAGTAATAACATATTCAGCATTATCAATGAATGAAAAACTCAGTCGCTTTGTGGTTCCACTACCTTTTCCCCTACACGAAGTGAGGTGCAGTAGCTCAGCCAACTTTGTTTGATTCTAACCATTCCAAATTTGTTTGTTTTAATTTAATATCATTACCAAAATTAGGCAACTAATCTCTAAAATTAGGCTTGATTAGAAATATCTTTAAAAATATTCAGAGTAAAGAGAGTACCGTAGGTTGAGACTAAAAAAAAAACTTAAATAGGCCTATAAGAATTTAATATGCAATATATTTATAAAAAGTCCCTATTGTTACTAAACAAAGAACAAACTCTATCCCCTGAAGAATGATTTGAATATAGCAGAATATCACTTCCAACCATAAAACATAAGTCTGCCACCAAATGAGGTAAAGTATTGCCAGCATGGAAGGCCCAGTAAAAATTGTTGATAAGATGAGTGGCATCAACGTTTGAGTAAGGTTTCCTTTCCGTCCCAAGTATATTCGCACAAGTTCAATACACACTAAAAATAATAGTATCAAAGATTCAATTATAATGTTGTTACTTTGAAAAGGAAGACTAACTACTTTGTATATCCCAAAATTTACTTCCAATATGATGAAAACAGCAAAGTAATAAGAGTGTAAGAATAGAACAAGTTCTAACATAAGAGATGATCTAGTCATTTTTAAGTAGTCTTACAATTCTTGATTTTTAGATTACATAAGAAACTGTAAAAAGATTATGTCTACAACTAGTTCTTTCTAAATGGCTAGTTCTTCTGTTCAAATGTCACTGGAAGTTTCTTTTTTAAGAGCACCTTTCACACATTCCACCACTATTTTTCACGTCACTAATTTGTTGACAATTAACCCAATTTTATTGTAAGTTAAGCATATTTAACAATCAAAACAGAATGTTAAGACTAAGTGTTTAGTTGCTTGTTTATTTTCCTGTTGTTTCGTTGCTACGGCAACGCCGCCCACACAAGCTGGCCAACCTAATATTTTCTAGCACTAAAATACTCTCGTGTGCGTTCCCTAAGTTAAATCCAAGGAGGTTATATTCTAATACTGGAGGTAACACACAATGCTAAAAAAGCGAGCCGCTGATTTTGTTTGGTTGGCAATCCTGAAGTACCAATTTGAACTGTTTGCCGAAATGAACGAGTCAGCTAAGGGAGTCAAATGAATTGTGAATCAATTGCCTGGTGAATCGGTTTTAATGGGCAATTATTGGTAAGCAAATATGCATTAAAAGGGGAAAACAAACAAAAACAAAAAATAAATTATCTATATATATAATTCTGTAAGCGATATTTCTTGAGCAAAATTGTGAGCGTCATACAGATCGCAGAAAGATGGGAGGGGTCTCAAATTAAAGGTCTCGGTCCCATGCACGAGGGAAAACTATCGGCGTGTCCATAATGTTAACAGGAAATGAGAAATCACGTAAAACGTCCTCCATAAGAATAGCATGGAAATTCTAAAAACGTCTGCATTGTGTACATTAAAACATGTGTTATGGTTTAATTTTAAAATGAGACACAGATGATAATATTGAGTGAAGAACTTTTAATAACCAAATGACAAAAATATATCTGTTATAGAGTGGTAATACTATAATAAGATGTTCTGTGGCTTTGAGCTACTAAAATTTCTACTAGGAGCGTAACCAACCTTACAAACTATTACAAATTGACTGCTGATTTTTACTGTTGTTATAATTACTTAACTTGTAAAAACTGAGCGTGTATGCAAATTATAAAATACATACATATCTTCATAGGGACGCAATGGGCGATGAATTGTGGTTTGAGAAACGCCTACTTTATTTACATTAAAACAAGTTTTTAATTATAAGACAAATAGGGTCAAATGATCATATTGAGTGACGAGGTGACGATGATACATTAATTGAAACTTAAAGTGTATCAGTCAACGAAGTATTGGTATTTTGTTCGCTAAATTTTCATAGGAACGTTTTTGTCATTTCATAGATTGCGGAGTTATAGGAGGGAGTTAAAATCAAAGACGTTTGTCCTACATAAAATAGGAGAAAATGTAGCAGGTCAAAAACTTTATAACAATATGGGAAATATATAAGAAAGATTATTTTATGAAAGTTCCTCTTTAAGAATTTCCATTTATAGTGATTTTTTAAAAACTGCTTTGTTTACGCAAAATCAAGAATTTTGATTAGGAGGGTCGTATATTGACAGTAAGTTTTTACTGTCAATATACGACCCTCGGTTTTTTATTTGGTGAAAAAAATCTGGCAGGAGGTAAAACAAATTTATTAAATTTTAGGTCAAACAAAACAATGAAATGGGTATCATACAAAGTATTAAAGGTTTATTGACTCTAAAATGGGTGCTGAACATCCGTCATGTTTTTTTCTCATCGTCGATTTTCTATGTTATATTAAAAAGTCGTCATAGTTCAAAGGGACTTTGACTTCTTTCAAAACTTATTTTCATAGCTCGATAAAAGTTTAACTACAGATAAAATTAAGCATTTACAACCGTGTGGCCTAATAGTAGACTACAGTATTGCAAATAGAGCTTTGGGGATGAATGGCCAGTTCAACTGGTATACTGTTATAAATAAAATAACAGTATAAATAAAAATAACTTAAAACTAATTTTTCTGAAAACTTTTATATTGAAGAACTGGAAATCCACTATGGTTCATGCTATTTTAATTTTATGGTTAGGGGCTTTTGCCCCTATGAGCCACTAGTATATATATAAATTTATTTTGGAAATTTAGTAATCAGTTTCAAGTTATGGAAACATGTTTATTTTTATTTTTTTAATTAGTTAATTTACTTGATGATTTTGTACCACATTAAAATTTGTATAATATGCTAGACAAGAGAATAATTTTTTTTCGTGGTATACCTTTGTGAGTACTGAAATAGTACGGAATTTTACAAGTATATGTATAAGATAAGGTATAAGATATGAGTTCTAATTATATTTCTTGAACTATTTATAAAACAACAAATATTCACATCTACAAATTAAATCAATATCTCTTATTCTGTAAAATACCTAACGAATAAAATTGTTTAAATTCATGTAAGTTAGAATTAAAGACACACGTTATTATTATTCCAGAGTCTAGATTCCTAATTATTGGTTAGCCGTACCGTACCAATTCATCGTTCATCGTTCCCAGAAGATTCGAACCATTTCGTTGATTCGAATATCTTTTAGCTACCGTTCAAAGAACGACAAAACGGTACTTCAGGATTGCCAACCAAACAAAATCACCGGCGCGCTTTTTCGCCAAAATTAACCTATCAGTGTTACCTCCAGTATTAGAATATAACCTCCTTGGTTAAATCTATACATCTACACAGTAATTATTTATATATTTATAATATGTATAATATTATATCTGTCTATATACTTATTTAATACGCTAAGGACTTTTTTGTAATTTAAACTCCTACTTAAATTCTCACCCGATTTTCAAGTTTTAGGTGTGGTTGGATTGAGTTTGTTCCGTAGTTCCGCCCAAAATTGATGAGAATTGGACTACCCACGATACGGGCGCTATCCAACATTTAAATTTCTCATTAGAATAACATTGGGACTTAGTTGAGCATTTTAAACATCTCTGACAGCTTTTGCTCAATTTAAATTGCTCGATTTCGAACAACCCGTACACTAACTAGTCTATAAATACACCATAATGCTTGTATTTGTTCTTGGATTGTTGATCGCTGTACGGCTAAACTACAACGAGCATGAAATTTTCAGGGTAGGTGTTATGGATACAGCTGTTGTACCTATTGACTGTACTCTCAATTTTAACTTAGTCCCATAGAACTATAAACATGTTTATAGTTTATGTTTATGTTTATATTTCTATGTTTAGTCCTCGGGGGCTTACATCCCATGGTACATCCAAAATTCTATTGAGACCACACGGTTACAGTTTTTTTTTTTTTTATTTATTTAACGTTATTTAAATAAACAACGTGCTAAAGTCATTTATTTACTCTTTAACTTTCATACTTTGTTCATATTATAATTGCAGCAGGAATAAGGCCCCTTCCACCCGCTACGACCTTTCCCTAAGCACCGTGGACGGCGGCGTGGAGTCAAGAGTTAGTTGAGAACCAATTCAACCAACTACTGTATATAGGATTTTACTGTTTGTACAACCGAAATCAATTTTCCGTTCCTCCCACTGCCAAGAATCCAATCAATCACAGTCACTGAGAATACTAATTACAGCTGTGCATGACACTTGTCACTTCATGCCAATGTCTTTTAGTAAACAAATATTCTTATTTTAACGTTTGAGATATAAAAAAACGCTTGCAGCGGCAACCTGGAGGAATGATACCATCATCAGTGCTATTACCTACAGTAGATTTCAAAATTATAGAGATTAGTCGCAGGTAGTCCCGGTCTGTCCTAATCCTTTGTTGACAAAACATCCCCTATTGTAGCGTGGCCGACCTGTTAAGGCCAGCGAACAACCAACTTTTCACCGGATCGAGAAAATCGAACCGAACAAAAAGATCAAGTTTTGTAGTGTGTCACAGAGCCCATACACCGTACCAGACGCCGGACCAGACACCGTATACCAGACTCCGGACCAGATACCGTACCGAACGTCGAGCTGAGCGCTCTGGAGGCGATTTTCTGGCGAAACATCAAATCGGTCCGATGTACAGCAGAGTGTCAGGGTCAATTTTTGCTCAGTACGCCATCCCGAGCGACGCCCCAAACGCTCGTGCTGGAACGCCCCTCCCCTCTCTACCACATCCTCTAGCCCTTTCACTCACACGCTCTTCCTCTCTCTTTAAATTTCCTTTGCCTAGCTTGGTGAATTTGTCCGGTACGAAGCTCGGTCCGGAAGTAGGGGTAGCGGAATTCTACCCCCAGGAAAAGTACCCCCATGAAAAAACGCTACGTCATTTTGACGTCACGAGGGGCGGAGCTTAAAGTGTCATGGAGTTTTGGCTCGCGGTCGGAAAAGTACCTCCAGTTTTATTAATACATTATTATTTAATTTGGTTGCTCTAAATTAACATTATAGCAAACCAAACACCAGCCGGATTTCTACCCCCGGAATTCTACCCCCGGAATACTACCCCCAGCAAAACTACCCCCAGCAAAACTACCCCCAGCAAAACTACCCCAATGGACTAGACCCGGAATACTACCCCCGGAAAACTACCCCCGGAATTCTACCCCCAGCAAAACTACCCCCAGCAAAACTACCCCCAGCAAAACTACCCCCGGAAAACTACCCCCGGAATTCTACCCCCAGCAAAACTACTCCCAATGGACTAGACCGGGAATCCTACACCCGCGAAAGTACTTCCACGTACACAATTCCTTAAGTATTTAACAATTGTTATTTTATGTACGTGTTCTGCTATTTAAAACATTTCTATTATAAAATAATAGAAATGTTAAGTTTATATTAATACAAACTTGCCCTTTGGGTGATATCGTTCTCTACCCTCACTCGCCGTAAAGTTCCATAATAGGCTTTAGTTTTATATAACCAATCTTTCCTCAATCCATTACAGGCTTTTAGCTGTATGGTTTTATTGACATCAAATAAAATATATACATTACCGTACCATGATATACTTTGATATTAGGTTTGTAATTTTCAGCACCTGGGGGCCAAGCATTAGCTCGGTAAACTTAAACAGTAATATTTTTGGTAGTAATATCATAGATAAAATATGGTAATATCATTTACAGACAGTCCGGTGCAAAAAGGCTTATTTCTTGTTCAAGACGAGCTCATTCGCTCCACTCACTCGCCTTTCAGCTTCCTTTTTCTTTGCTTTCAGACTGTTTCAATGTAGGCCTACGGGTCTCGTGTATATTTGTTAAAACACATGTTGAATGTGTAACACGTGGATTCTAATTATTTAGTTAGCTGGTTTTTGCTTTATTCTTTCTAATGCTTTTGTTTTTAAATTCAAATGTAATTCTACAAATTGATTTGTTGTTTTATATACTTTTACATTACTTTTATTCTTATTCATAATCAGCAGTATGAAGTACGATTTAAAAAATTATAGATTATTTTCATCATAAAATAGTACGATTTAATAATTTAGTAATTGGCTGCCATGCAAAACTACATGTGGAACACATATATAGGCCTATTCTGCACTTTGACAGTTGAGTCTACTGTTTTCATTATTTTTTTTTTTTTTTTTTTTTTTTTAACTCCATAAGAGAAATGTTAAAATTTTTTAAAGTTGAATTAATGATTATAAAGACATAAGATTTTTTCTGGCATATAGACCTGTATTTATATTAAATTCATCCCAAAACTATGTTATCTGCAATGTTGGAAACAAATGGTTTTAGCTGTTTTTGAGATTCGTGTGCAAACATACACACATACAAATATGTAACTTACTCGTGTTACAGTATAGGATAGGATACATTTTATGCTTATGTAACTTAACTCACGTTTTGTAAATCTAGATAGTCTGAAAAGTATATAACTCAATATATCTAGTACAACCAGTAATACGGTAATAGAATTTGACTGCTGAGTAAAGATCTTGTCCATCTCGGAGGCGAGTGATCAGAGTGATCAAAATTCCTTCAGATTATTGTGAATATTATTATTCCGATTTTTTCTATTTAACTTTCAGGTTTGAAGCACATAGGGCCTACATTGTCATCTAATAAATATTATGTAACACCTGGACATTAATGAACTTTGAAGGAAATTTCTGCTTTCTTTTATCAGTTGCTGCATACACATTTTTCCAAACAATTTATAAAAAAAAAAAACCTTGGATAATAATAGTATTAATTTATTATATTGTTTTGTAAAATATAACATTAAACAAATAACATTAACTCACCATCACCCACAATTACATTTTCACTCAAAAAAAGCATTTTCAAAAACACACAGCTAAAGCGTAGGCCTATTATAGAACTTGACGGCGAGTGAGGGTAGAGAACGAGATCACCCGAAGGGCAAGTTTGTATTAATGTAAATTTAACATATTATTATTTTATAATAGAAATGTTTTAAATACCAGAACACGTACATAAAATAACAATTGTTAAATACTTAATTAATTGTGTACGTGGAAGTACTTTCGCGGGTGTAGGATTCCCGGTCTAGTCCATTGGGGGTAGTTTTGCTGGGGGTAGAATTCCGGGGGTAGTTTTCCTGGGGGTAGTTTTGCTGGGTGTAGTATTCCGGGGGTAGAATTCCGGGGGTAGATTTCCTGGGGGTCGTATTCCGGGGGTAGAAATCCGGGGGTAGTTTTGCCGGGGGTAGTTTTGCTGGGGGTAGTATTCCGGGGGTAGAATTCCGGGGGTAGTTTTCCACCCCTAGTAAACTTACAAAACATTGCTTAAATTGTTCATTATAGAAATAAATTATGAAAGTGCGTAACCAATGATTGAAGTAGAGTATAATGTATTCTCTTCAAAAGTTCGCGGCCGGAAAACTACCCCCATACCTGTGACGTCAAAATGACGTAGCGTTTTTTCATGGGGGTACTTTTCCTGGGGGTAGAATTCCGGCGCCCCCGGAAGTATACCTCCTGCACGTTGTAATGTCTGGTTCGATGTACGGTCCTGTGTACGGACCTAACCAAAGTCCTATAGTGTGTCGCCGCCTTTATAGGCACCGCAAGGTCACCTAGGTCTTGGGGATTCTCAAAATGTCAACCGCTGTCTAAATTGTTGAATAATTAATTCAACCAACGCACTTACAATAACAAATTATGACTCATTCTTATTGTGACGATTAGACGATTAAAACTAAATTTGAATCATAGCTCTACGACGTCTAATAACAAAAAAAGGGATAAGGCAATGAGGATTCCCAACTGGCCAATTGGATTTCCCGAGAATTCCCCGAGGTTAAAATACCCACTATATGAGGTCACTGTCTCAAAATAGTGATTTAGTGATTTAGTTCTTCGGGTACCGGACGGCCGAGGCATGCCTCCATTGCGAACAGCGGTTAAGTTTTTGGCGATCGTCACTTTTATTAGGTTATTAGGTTATTTCTTGATATACGCACAGTTTGTTATATTATGGTTGTTTTTCCAACAGTTTGCTGCGCTTAGCAATACAGTAATACAGTATACTTTATTTCACTATATACTTTAGAGATGATGTAATATTAGTACCTCGTTATAACATAAAAGTAAAATTAATCATAAATATGTTTTAAGAGTATGTTTCACTGTAATAGTTATTTTAGTCACTAGAAGCGAAATTTTTTAAGAACCCAATAAACAGAGCATTACTTATAATAAATTTAATGACGCTCTCAAAATCCATATAAAATAAAGCTGATGATAGAGCATTTTTTTTATTGGCATTGAAAGCGCTTTTTCTTACCTCTCTGCGCCAAAAGTGGTAAACAAAAGTATGTTTGTTAGTTATGTGTATATTATAAAATTATAGGACTAAGTATATGCAAGGCGATAACGCCTTGACGTATATGTAATATTTTCAACCGATCAAGGAAAATAGTCGTAAAAAACGAAAGGTACCTCTAATGCCTCCATTTTAAGAGTTATAGAGGGAGTTTTCTGCAGTCCTAAAGCGGCGGGTGAATTACTGGTTTCCAAAAGAATGTGCTTAGGGAAAACACTTCTACCTATTTTTACGTATAAGATTTTAAGAGTGGAAAATTCATCACATACTTTAGTTAAAAATAAAGTTTAGAACTATTGTAGCCTAATAGTTGAATGGAACAATTTTAAGGATACAAAAAGTTTTGAATGGAATAAATATGTATTAGCGTTGTACTTATTTTAACGTAGGAACCATGTTTCGTTGTTGACCCTGTGTGCAATGGTGCCACCCCCAAACGGGATAGCGCGGGTATCCACTGTGCGCACCACCCCTAAACGGGATAGCGCGTATCCACTGTGTGCACCACCCCTAAACGGGATGGCGGGTATCCACTGTGCGCACCACCCCTAAACGGGATAGCGGGTATCCACTGTGCGCACCACCCCTAAACGGGATAGCGGGTATCCACTGTGCGCACCACCCCCAAACGGGATAGCGGGTATCCACTGTGCGCACCACCGCTAAACGGGATAGCGCGAATCCACTGTGCGCACCACCGCTAAACGGGATAGCGGGTATCCACTGTGCGCACCACCGCTAAACGGGATAGCGGGTATCCACTGTGCGCACCACCGCTAAACGGGATAGCGGGTATCCACTGTTAGGTATTTATTTATTTTGTTGTATTTGTCGTAAATATTTATTGTTATTGCCATGAATTTATATTTATATTGTTGTTAGTTGGTTTTGTGTTATATATTTATTTTTATGTATTTATGCTTCACAAAGTTAATTGTTTCGAGGTTATATTCTGTTGCATGATCCTGCACTGCATGTTATTCTCAAATGATATTGGGTAACGCATTAGGTATTTGTGTATTTTTATTGCATATTATGCAAGTATTTTTAATTAGATAAATGCATTGTAAAATTAATAATTGCATGGTGTAATTGATATGTACACAAGTTGTGTGAAAATGGACTAAAAATTGCTAATAATGGACTGTATATACCAACTCCACTCCCGCACGCGCTGATTAAGCGCACTGGGAGCCAAATTGTACTTTATAAAATTGTAAAATCTTTTTTTTTTTTTAATAAAGAAATTTTGAACTTGAACTGTGCGCACCACCCCCAAACGGGATAGCGGGTATCCACTGTGCGCACCACCCCTAAACGGGATAGCGCGTATCCACTGTGCGCACCACCGCTAAACGGGATAGCGGGTATCCACTGTGCGCACCACCCCTAAACGGGATTGCGCGCATCCACTGTGCGCACCACCCCCAAACGGGATAGCGGGTATCCACTGTGCGCACCACCCCTAAACGGGATAGCGCGTATCCACTGTGCGCACCACCGCTAAACGGGATAGCGCGTATCCACTGTGCGCACCACCCCTAAACGGGATTGCGCGTATCCACTGTGCGCACCACCCCCAAACGGGATAGCGGGTATCCACTGTGCGCAATGGTGCGCCTAGTTTGACAGCTTTCTGACCGCTGTGCGCAATGGTGCTATCCCCAGTCGGCCGCCTTACAACACGTGGTGTATCCCCAGCCACGTCTCCCCAGCGCCGCGCGGGCTACCTGCCTAATCTGAAGTTTTGACAGCAGGATTGGAATTCACAAAAGCAACGAACCGTGGTAATGACTTGTTCCTAACTGAGCGTAGTACAGTTGATCAACATAAAAAAGTGGCAATTTTTTAACATTTCATTGCAGACATAAATAAGTAACACAAAGAATTAGAACTAAGCTTACCGACACTCGTTCGTTTTGAGAATCTCGCAGTTAATCTTAAATTAGTATGTAGAGCCACTTTTATATTACTGGAATGAAATATTTGGTTTAACATTACAAATCAAGTCCAGAAATACATAAAACAGCCTTCTGGCTTTTTTTGTTTATCAATATTATTTCTTATTAAAAATATTATTTGTAAAATTATCACCTTTTCCAAAGCTAGCAATTTTTGCTATCTTGGAATTAATGTTTAATATTTACCAAAAGTGGAAATTAAAAATTATACTCTACACGATAAAAATCACAAATTATATTTTTAAAAGTCTCCTGGTGACTTAACTACATTCGGTATTTAACCCGACGGCCTCTGTTCGCCATTGAGAATTCCTGACAGCCCACACCTGGTTTTGAATAATTAAAAAATAGTTTTTCTTGTTTGAACCACCTATTTCTAGAAGAGTTTTAGGAAAGCGAATAACATAGTGCGTAAGGGGTTCCGTTACATTCCGACTCGGCGACCCCTGTTGTTCACAGTTGGGAATTCCTGGCATCACACACCTATAGTTTTACTTTAAACTCATTTTTATCATGAACTATGAAATATTAACTTGTTGCTATTGATACAATATTTGAACTGACCACCGATTACTTTCAATTAGCCAGGCATTTAGAAGAGAAGATAGACCCTCGTCACTTCTGCATCATTGAGCAGACCCTTTCGTAATTTATGGTCGTGGCGCTGAGGATACAAATTTGCCCGCGGCGCTGGGGAGACGCTGCGCTGTGGATACGGAATCCTACAACGGATGCATGCTAAATGGGTACAGTGGTAAATGGGTACAAGCGTCAAATGGGTACAGCTTGGGGTGACAGGTGTTTAATGACCGTTTGACGAGGGTTTGATGCGAAGGCCTTAAACAGAGGGAGTGCCAAATGGGTACACTACCTGCCTCGGCAGGGGCGGCGCCGCGGCGGCGGCAGCGGCCTGCCTCGACAGGGGCGGCGCGGCGGCGGCGGCAGCGGCCGGCCTCGGCCGGGGAGACACGGACACGGCGGGGGCTTACCACACATTAGAATACAGTACTTATAGTGTTTATGTGACCTAATAATCTCTTAACATTAATATAATGTCATTTTGCGAGTTCTGCAAAATTTTGTTAGGTAGGCTACTGTAGTTATCTTCATACCACTTACTTTACAGTCTTCTTCCATTTACTTTATTCTAGTGATAAAAATTTTTTTAGAAGACGTATCTGACACGGTTTCCCACCCGCCGCCGCGTGGTGAAACACTCCGGTTATCTCAACAGAGAGATACAGCGCTACACCACGGTCCGGATGGGATACACAGTGTAGAACATCTACCACGGAGTTCGTAAAAAAGAAATATATAAATATTAATACTGTATATATGTGTTAGGGTTGTTACGTGTCAGATACGTCTTCTTAAAAAAATATCACTAGAATAAAGTAAATGAAAGAAGACTGTAAAGTAAGTGTTATGAAGATAACTACAGTAGCCTACCTAAAAAAATTTTGCAGAACTCGCAAAATGACATTATATTAATGTTAAGAGATTATTAGGTCACATAAACACTATAAGTACTGTATTCTAATGTGTGGTAAGCCCCCGCCGTGTCCGTGTCTCCCCGGCCGAGGCCGGCCGCTGCCGCCGCCGCCGCGCCGCCCCTGTCGAGGCAGGCCGCTACCGTCGCCGGCCCGCCGCCCCTGCCGAGGCAGGTAGTGTACCCATTTGGCACTCCCTCTGTTTAAGGCCGTGCGGCCGCCAGTTACGCCAAACGAATCCGCCCAGAGGTCAGGCCAGTCGAGGGTTTTTTTGTCGGCCGCAGCTTACTCACACACATGCAGTTCCCCTCCCCGCCGCTCCTTTACCACCCCGTTCTCATCGATGACAGGGACAGTCGGACAGCTCTCACAATCCCCTCGCAAAACTTTCTCTTTTCAAAGGGCTCGGAAAGAGACGGCATCGGCGGTGTCGCTCGGAAAGAGTGTCCCCCGGTTTGTGGGACCTGTGCTAGCTGATCCCTTAGATCTTCGATTACGTACACAAAAATTAATTAAAGCCGTGAAATAGTTGCATTTGATACTTAGAACATTGATTATTATCTTTTGAAAGCTTTGTGAAAATTATATTTTTTCCAGTAAAAATTTATTCAAACTCTTATTAAAGTACACTTAAACAGGAAATTTGAACCATTGATGTATGAAATTAACCGACTAAATTTATTCTATATTAATCATGATTAGTTATATTGTTTATTTATACATGGTATAACCGTTGCCAATACATGTAAAAAATAAGACATTCATTTGATTTTATAACATTTATTGCAGAAAAGGAAAATTTCATCACTGGTAAAATATTGGAACATTGAAAAATTTATTAATAATACTAAATGTAACCTAATGCTTGTGGTAACATTATGTCATTCATTCACAACATCACCGGTAAATGTTATTGGTGTTATTGCGGTAGGTGTTATTGCCTGGCAAGAATTTACTTAACTTCTTGCCTACCCTTATAACTTAAAACTCAAAACATAATTTTTTAGATTAACCTAGGGGGCAAAACGACATTTGATAAATACAGTTAAACAAAATTATTTGATTTTGGACGGAATGACATACAGTTATTATTAGCACAAGCGTTTTCGTAGTTTTTAATACATAAAAGACTGTTATTGAATTAATCAAAAAGTTTATAAGTTTAAATAAACTAATTTATGTATTATCTATTAATATACTTAGTACCGGGGAAGCGAGCTTCGCTCTATAATTATGTTGTAAAGTGTTAAAAAATGTTTAAAGTTACATTTAAGAGGGCGTTGGAGTGCCGCCATGTTGGATTTATTTCCCATAAGAGCAATGCTAAACTTGTCCCCGGCATTTGTCGTAAAAAACTTGCTTTGTTATTTCAAGTAAGTAAAAAACACTAATTTTTATAAAAATTTCCTCTCGCAAACAAAATCCGCCTTGATGAACCCTTTATTTAGAGCTATAGACCATTATTTTCTGATTATAAATAAAAGAGTTATTTGACATCCCGTTTAACGCTCTTATGGGAGAAAGGCGGAATTTGGATTGACTCCAACGCCCTCTTAAGTTTATTAAATGAGGGTGAGATGTCAGAGCACGCCTTCAGTCTTCCCTTTTCTATAGGTCTTTTTTTACGTCCTCCTCAAGAATTTTGGGGTGGGAGAAAAGTTGTATCTCTAAAAACGAAAGCTTTGTGTGTCTTGAATGGGCGCAAAGACTACTGGACCGATTGACCTGAGGTTTTGTAAAACTATACTTTGTTTATCCAGCAGAAAGATTGATAGTCCTATTCCTGTTATTTATAAGCTTCTGGGCTTTGCCCTATTGGCCCTGCATATGTATTGTACATAGAAATTTAAACGTGTATACAATATAATTATAAAACTTGAAACTGGGCAAGTTTTGTTCAAATTTATTTATTCTTTAATTCAATTTATTAATATAAATAAACAGCTGTTAAAATTTATTCTTCATGGCACTGGTTTATTTTGTTATTTTTGGTAATTTTACTTTTGCAAAATTATTAGCCCATCTCTTTCCATTCAACCAATCTGCAGCATCTATTCTTATTTAATACGCTAAGGTTTTTTGTGCTGAGAACTCCTTCACTTTTTAACCGATATTTAAGTTTTTAGTGTTGGATAGGGCTTGTTCTGTTGTTGTTTCTGCTAAAAATCGATGAAATTCACATAAAATAAGGGCGCTTTACATAAATTAAATTTGAGATTTTCCCATTAGAATAACATTGGGTTTGGGTTGAACATTTTAAACATCTGTTAATGTATAGCTGTAAACACGTGTAGTTTTTTGTGATTACTGATATTCACAATATTGGATTAGTCGGTTGTCGTTAATTTAGAACTAAATGTTACTTTTGTATTGTATCAAAATAAATTGCTCGAGTCCGAGCAACAAGTAGACTAGTAATTCGTAAAAAAATTACATGTGGCGTTCTTACACCATTTACCATTTACCATCGAAGTCATCTCTGCAGTCCTTAAAGAGAGGGAGAGTCGTCAATTCTTGCATGAATGTGTTTGTATGTGTGTGTCATGTGTGAAGCATTTTATTTTTTATGGGAGTGTTCTTCTATGAACTCACTTAGTTTGTAGTAAGGTCTTTCCAATAGATATTTTTAGTTTCTTTTTAAACATGGAGGCCTTATTAATTTCTTTGAGACTATTTAGCAACAAATTAAACATTTTTACCCCCATGTAATTAGGTGTTTTGCTGGTTTTGGTTAACCTATGGTGGTTTAAGTTAAGATTAGTTTGATTTCTCAAACTAAGCTTGTGACAATTTATTCTTAGTTGAGGGGGATTGTATTTAATGTAAACTATTATTTCAAAGAGGAATAAGGAAATGACGCTTAGGATGCGGTTGAGAATGAAGGAAGGTTTGCAATGTTCCTGAGGTCCAACTTGTTCCATGATTCTGATTGCCTTCTTTTGTTGAATGAGGATTTTTTTTAACATCTGTTTCATTTGCTGACCCCCAAACGATAGTTCCATTCCAGACGTGAGAAGGAAAAAGCGCTTGATACGCAGTTTTAGTTATGTCCTTGTTTGTTAATGTTCTGATTCGTTTGAGCGTAAAGCACTTGAGATAATTATTTCTTTTGTAGTTTGTCAATATGAGGCTTCCGGGTTAAATTATTTTCAACTATTAATCCTATAAATTTTGTGGTGGATTGATCTGGAGCATTATTGGTTTGACGGCAATTTTTAGCAGGTAAGAAGTCCGATGTTACAGTTTTTTCTCGGTTTATTTTCTGTCTCAGGTAGTTGTAGGCAGTTTCGGATGATTGTAGGAGAAGGTCTACTGCTTGTTCATGGGAGTTTGGATTGGCTATATCATTGGGAGATATAACTGTCGTGTCATCAGCGAATATAATACATTTTGACTGGTCTGTGAGGTGGTTAGGAAAGGAATTTATGTGTATGAGAAAAAGCAGTGGGCCGAGGATGGATCCTTGGGGAATTCCTTGCGTAGTGTTCTGGAGTGATGATCTTTGACTTCATAGTTGTTGTTGAGGTGTTCTATTTCCACTATTTGCTTCCGGTTTGTGAGATAGTTTTTCAGCCAAAGTAGTGCATTGCCTGAGATATTAAGTTGAAGGAGTTTGCTAATAAGGGTTGGATTGGTCCAGGCTATCAAAGGCTTTTTCTGTGTCTATGAAGATTCTGGTAGCTTGCTTCCTTTCCTCCCAAGCTTCCGAGATGTCTTGATAAAGATGGGCCAGGGCTGTTGATGTTGATTTTCCTTTTCGAAACCCATGTTGCAAACCTAATATTAGACAGTTCTCTCCTTGATATTTGATTAATTGGTTGTGGATTGCTTTTTCAATGTATTTGGATAAAGTGGGCAGCACTGATACGGGTTGGTAATTTGATGCTTTGGAGTTTTCTCCTTTTTTGCATTTAGGGTAAACTAAGCCTATTTTGTCTGCTTCAGGAATTTCATTTTGTTCTATGGAGGAGTTAATAATGTTTAATATGGACAAAATTAATAATGTTTGACAATAACTGATTATTTTGTTGGATATTTGGTCGATTCATTCAGAGTTTTTGGTTTTGAAGCTCTTAAACATATTTTGAAGATCTTTGATGCTGACTTTGTTAAACTGGGTCAAGCCTTAGAGTTTAAGTCTTACTTTCCCATAAGGATGTCTCTGCTTATTCGTTTGTGTATAGGCCTACATGGACGCTACTTACATTTTTTAACATTTTTTTAATGGTCAGTATGTTAATTTTTTTGCAGACGATTTTGTCCTAAGTCCTCAATGTAGCTCGCTAAATGATGTTAATGATGCTGTTATTTCTAAGTCAACCCCTATTACTGAGTGGTGCAGTACAAAGAAACCCTGCATGAATGCTGAGAAGGTTCAGGATGTAACACTGTGTCTGGGCAGTAGATCCAGCAATGTCAAATCACTTAAGTTCTGGGGTTTCATTTGCAGTCCAATATTAAGTGGCAAAAACACAATGATTATTTGGCTTCAAAATTGCGACGGATATTCATGATAAGATCACTAAGTTCTAGTGTTTCTGCTGATGTCTTTCTCTTTATTATTTCGCATACATCCATAGTTTTATGTCATATGGAACCTCAGTGTAGGCTAACTGTTCTTATGCCATTGACATTGACAGAATTTGTATGTTGCAGGAAAAGGCCGTAAGATTAATGTGTAGCGTGCATAACCAAACACATTGCAAACCACTCTTGATTGCTCTTAAAATACTTACCATCACTGTTTGTCATGTCATGCTTTTTTCAAGGACAATCTGCCAAATTTAACCAAAATATCAAATGTTCACAGCTACTCCACAAGGTTTAGAGGTAATATTTCCACGTCAAGGTGCATGTTTTCAGCCACTGAAAATAGCCTTTGCTATCAAGGCATAAAAAATATAATGCTTTGCCTGTTGACATAAGAAATTTATCTAGAGCTAATTTTAAGAATGTTATAAAAACTGTTTTAACAAAAGTCTCATTGTATAAACCTGAAGAGTTTTTTAGGTTAAGTTTTTATGTAACAAACTAACCTTAGTTTGATTTTTTGACGATTTTCATAAACATTGTTATTGTTTCAATTGACTTTAAAGCATTTCATTTTATAATCATATGATTTGCACCTATACTTTTCTTACGGGCAAAAATTTGATTCATTATCTTTACTATGTAATCCAAGGTTTTTCGTGTTTTGATGAATTAAACTACCCGTTATTTTATACCCTAGAATTTATCGCTCAATACTGGGTTTCCACTCGTGCTTTTGAAGATTATGCCCGACCCCCAACACAACAAAGAAATTTTTTCGTTGTTAATACACAAACTGGCTACATGGTTAAAACATGGGACTTACGTTTCGGAAAAAAATTTATAATCAGGTGGTCGCTCCAATGCTTCACTTATGGAGAAAAATGATTTTTATTAACGATTTTACTAAATATTTCGAGCGTTTTGAGCGTTTTGATGAATTAAACTACTATTATTTTGTACCCAAGAATAGTTATTTTCCATCCGGAACGGTCTAGCGCTTGTACTTCGCGAAATAATTTCCAACCACAAACCCCACTACAAAACTTTCTCGTTTAATATAATAGGATTTAATACGCTAAGGGTTTTTTTGTTATTGTGACTCCACCAAATAAACTTAAGTGAATGACTGAATTTATTCTATAAAAAGCGTTATTTTCTAAATAATTTATTATAGGCCTAATGTGGCAAAAAGTTGTCTGCATACATGTTAAAAATGAATCTCAGCCATTTGGTTAACCAAAACCACATGAAACATAAAAAAAAACTATTCAGGCTGTGTATTTCATGTTACAATCATTTTTGTTTCCTCGTTTTATTTTGATTCACTGCTTCTTAAGAGCGCAGCTAATATGTATTCAGCGTTACGTGCCTTCAGTTCCCTAACAATCCTGCTATCCACTATTTCTGGAAGCATACACTATTTGTAAAATCGCACCAGACCAGGAAGGACCTTGTGCTCCCAAAACTCTTCGTCAATGAAAATGCGTACAGTAAATAGTTCTCCTCTCTTTGAGTACACCACAAAGTCGCACCATCGTCTTTTGCATATATTTATTTCTCCCTGAATTTGGTAATAATAGTGATAACAGTTCGCTAACAGTTGGTAATAATAGTGGTAGTAATAGTTCGCTTTTTAGGCGAAGCTTGCCACTCTCGATTTCCAAACTAAGGGTTTTTTTAGCTTCCTCGCCTAAAGCGTTCTCTTTTACTGAGGCTAAACATTTTATTTCAATTATTCCATCTGTTGAAACTAAACCGTCAGGACTAGGGCCAAGGAAGGGGTTTTCTATGTCAAAAAATAAACCACATTTTTCAACCGTCCTGGTTGGTTTTCTTTTCGTACATTTCTCTTACCGTTTCTTCCATATCCCTTCCAAAACTCCATCCGACCTAATTGGACGTGGGAACAGAACTGAATTTATTTAACCAGATTGTGGCATGAAGTGTGGGGTAATCGTTATTGCCACAATGCCGAACTTGGATGCAATCAGTCTATTCAGACGTTTATGATGCCAAATCCATTATATAATGTATATATCCAGTAGCCTATGAATAGCAATAAATGTAAAAATCATTACCAACCGATTCCTTATATCAAAACAAAAAAAAATGTCATAAAAATATAAGTTTTAAAAAATTTTCGCTAAGCCGCCATTTTGTTTTCACGCTTATTGATTTTTATACGCTCGCGACCGCCGATCAAGATCAAGACGCTCGCCACTGCCAACGGCCGCAATAACCAGGGTCCAAATAGATTTCTGTTTGACAATTTTGTTCAGCCAGGTGATAGGGTATAGGCTATCTGGCTTCTGCTTAAGCATACAATTTTAGTTAATTTGTTTTATAAGTAAAATTGTTCAAGTTGCTGCAAGTCTGCCTGACAAAAAATTAAGTTCTATCATCTAATTACTTAATTTATTCCTAACCCTTAGAACCTAAAACTCAAAGCATAATTTTTTAGATTAACCTAGAAGTCAAAACAACATTCGGTAGACAGAGTTAAACAAAATTATTTTATTTTGGATTGAACTACGTAGTGGTTAGTAGTTGTTTTTGGCCACTTTTAAAACCGACCACGTGCCCACCGAGCAGTTGACGGGGCAGCTGGCGCCAGCTGCCATGTCATATAGCTTCCGGTGGGGGGTAGAGGGTATATATGAGATGCTGTAGTTATATGTTATGCCATATAGGTTGGGGTGGAGATGGCGATAGTGTTGGCGTTCGGGTGAAGTGAATTTGCGCATAAAGTGGGGTTGAACTAAAAGTGCGCATAAATTAAAAGTTAGTTCAAAATTGAAATTCGTCGGTGTTAACGAAACTCTAACAGTTGAATAAAAATTAAGAGTTAGTTCAAAACTGAAATTCAAATTTATAACTGGGATCTGGAAAGTATGTCAAGGCTATCCAGAGTAAGTTTTTTAAAAAGCCTACCCAACTACCACCAGAAATAGTTCAAAGTTGAACTAGTTGGTGATAGCGGGATAATTTATTTGTGCCATGGGAGAGGTGTTTATCGTTTGAAAGTTGGCGATCGAATGAGAAGCGCGGCCTAGGGAGAGGGCTTATAAAATGGCAACCTTCCCCCACTACCCCTTCCCCCACTCATTTAGACCAAAAACCTGTCGTCGACTCTATGTGGTGAAACTGAACTAAACATGGCGGCCGCCATGGATAATTCTAACCTCAAACCTTAGTTTTGCGTTGCTGTGCATGCGCCAAACCCACTCCTTCACCTTCCTTTGGGTTGAACTAAAAGTTGGCGTAAATTAAAAGTTAGTTTAAAACTGAAATTCGACGGTATTAACAAAACTCTAACAGTTGAACGAAATTAGAAGTTAGTTTAAAACTGAAATTCAACAGTGACAACTAAATTGATAGTTGAACAAAACTAAAAGTTAGTTCAAAACTCGCCATCTCCACTCACCATTGATTATTTCACCATCTGCCCGACCGGAAGCTGTGTGCCTCGGCATATGGCATCTGAGGGCATGTGCCTGGTTTTGAAAATGACCATTCCCCACACGAAGGTAAAAGTTAGTTTAAATATTGCGCAGCCATAACAAGAGAAGGTGAATAGATGTGTGAAGTTCAAAAGATAGAATAAGAATGAAACATAACGCGCAGAAATATATGATTGAAAGTGCGCATAGATTAAAAGTTAGTTCAAAATTGAAATTTGTCGGTGTTAATAAAACTCTAACAGTTGAACAAAAGTAAAAGTTAGTTCAAAACTGAAATTCAACAGTGATAACTAAATTGATAGTTGAACAAAATTAAGTTTAGAGGTTACAATTAACTAAACCCATATAACGAAGTAACTAAAACGACATTTGCCCATGTAAACGAAGTAGCCATAAAGTATAAATAACGAGCGAGGCAATCAACCCGAATGCGAGGTAATGAATGCTCGCGGCGCGATAAAACATTTCCTTTTATAACGGCAGTAATTTACTCCGGCAGATGCCAGCAGATGCCTGGATGTGGATGACCGACTTTCACCCCCACTCCTCCAGGTAGTTGAACCAAACATGGTTAATTCTAACCTCAAACCTGCGCATGCAACGAGTTCTCAGGATCGGAATCACTCCATGCCATTGCGCATGCGCCTAGTCCTGTATTACTCAACTTAGCGCTACTGCGCATGCAACGAGTTCTCAGGATCGGAATCACTCCATGCCATTGCGCATGCGCCTAGTCCTGTATTACTCAACTTAGCGCTACTGCGCATGCAACGAGTTCTCCGGATCGGAATCACTCCATGCTATTGCGCATGCGTCTAGTCCTGTATTACTCAACTTAGCGCTACTGCGCATGCAACAAGTTCTTTGGATCGGAATCACTCTATGCTATTGCGCATGCGCCTAGTCCTGTATTACTCAATTTAGCGCTACTTCGCATGGATAATTCTAACCTCAAACCTTGGTTTTGCGTCGCTGCCCATGCGCCGCTCCCCACTCCTTCGCCTTCCTTTAACACTGCTGCGAACTGGAGTGGATTGAACACTGTACTGGAGTGAAACAACTTCCCCCACCACTGGAGAAACCGAGGAGCGATACCAAACATGGTTAATTCTAACCTCAAACCTGCGCATGCAACGAGTTCTCAGGATCGGAATCACTCCATGCCATTGCGCATGCGCCTAGTCCTGTATTACTCACTTTAGCGCTACTGCGCATGGATAATTCTAACCTCAAACCTTGGTTTTGCATTGCTGTGCATGCGCCGCTCCCCACTCCTTAGCCTTCCTTTTACACTGCTACGAACTGGACTGGATTGAACACTGTACTGGGGTGAAACAACTTCCCCCACTACTCGAGAATCCGAGGAGCGATACGAGCCTGATCTTAGCGTCAGTCGTCAACAAACTTTCATAGCGAAAGGTTGTTGGCGACTCAGCAAGAGGTTTCAAATATATAGTAGGCCTATATATATTTGAACTTCTTATACTACGTTGCGTTTTTTAATGCAATGTGGTATGTGTGTGTGTGTGTGTGTCAGTGTGTGTGTGTTTAGTTGTAAGTTGTATTTAATTTAAGAAATAATTTGCGCATTGCGATGTTAGTTATAAGTTGGGTTTAGCATTAAGGTGTATTAATTTTAAGAGGTGTTTAGCATTAAGGTGTATTAATTTTAAGAATAATGATGGTATTTGGTTGTGTTGAATTATTTGGTTTTTTAATAATGATGTGTTGTTAGTTTTAAGTGTTGGTACTAATAATTAATGTTGTTTTGCCTTACAGCTAGATGTTAGGGGGTAGATTAATTGTAAATTCAGAAGTTCAGTTGAACTTCACTTAGAAGGGGTGGGACATCCGCAAATTGTAGGTAAGCTGACTAGGTTTTTGCATTTTGTTTAGGAATATAATGGGTGGGATTAGCTTGGGTGGGTGTTAGAGTTGCGTTTCTGCATTAGCTGTTCCAGTTTCCCTTTAAATTAATGGTTACGGTAGACCCGGACGGACCGTTACGGTAGACCCGGACGTTCCAGGGACCTCCCTCGCAGAACGTAACTAGTGGGTTGGGAGTGGGAACCGCTAGGCAAACAGGGTGGTGGGAACAGTATTACTGTTCCCATCACCTTGGTTTTTTATAAGTCTTGAGTGACCTTGACCTACTTTTTGAAAGGTCAATGACCTCCCCCCCCCCTTCCCCCCCCTCCCCTTTCCCCCACTCCTACCCCCACTCCTTCCCCCACTACTCCGGGTGAATTACCGGTCATGACCTGAAAAATTAAAATGGCTATAACTTGATAACGGATTGACGGATTTAGACAAGCGATACATCATTGAAAAGGTCTATGTAAGACAAACATTTTGGTAAAAGAAGAATTTGGTTATCTTATTTTAGTCAAAAGTTATGAGAATTATTTGAAATAAATACCTTCTCTTTCCCCTTTTCTCCCACCTCCCAGGTCAATAATCAGTCTCGGCCAGCTGCTACCCCTCTCATTTGCATATTGTTATAAAAGACGCACCGACTGCGGCTAACATTTCATTCTGATTCCAGACGTTACGCTGCGAACTTGGAGCCACAACCATGTCATCTCTGCCAACTACAACTTCTACTTCAACTTCTACTTCTACTTCAACTTCTACTACGACTGTTACTGCACCTAAGAAAACTCTTCGTCTGAAAAATCCTCCTGACTGGTACAAGAAGCAACTTGGATCCCAACCTTTAACTTCTGGCACTATTCTTCCGCCTACCAAGACTTCTAAACTTCGAAGCATTTTTTTACCGCCTTCGCCTTCTACTTCGCTTTCAAACGACTCCGCACCGCCATCAACCATCATGCCGCCACCACAGAAGCCAGCTCCCCGTCCTAATACCCCTTCATTTGAAACTTTGCTTCATCGTCTTAGTACACCTGTCATTCCACTGTCACCATTGCCTCCTACCCCACCACTTACTATGCCTAAAGACCACACCTATCATAAAACTAAATCCACTAAGCCTACTCCCAAACCTGCTCCTAAGCCTGCTCCTTCAGAGCAATTTCAATTATTACAAGAAGAGCGTCGTAGGGCATTTAGCCGTCCCACTACTTGCCCTGAAGTGCTCACTAGGGGAATTAAGAAAGGATCAGCTTGTGGGAGGAAATGTGTTAAAAACGAAAGTTTTTGCCATGTACATGTCGTGAAACACCTTTCTGGACCACAACTGACAGAAACCCCCACTATTGAATACCAATCCAAAATTATTGGTGTGAAAGGAAATAGGCTTAAGAGAGGTTGTGTTTATTTTTTTGAAAGTGTTATTGACAACGAACACATTTTGGCAAGTTGTAACGGCAAAAAATATAATATTAAAGTAATTGAATCCTTGCGCAAAGAGAAATCCATTTATGAGTTAGACTCTAAAGACTATCTCCTCAGACACAAAGTGGATGGTATTACAAGGTGGGGGCGTAGAAAGTAAATTTACATAGTTTTTTCCAAATTGTTGCTTAAAAAATAATGGGGGAGAAACACAATGCGTTATAGCGTTGTGTTTCTCCCCCATTATTTTTTAACACTCTAAGTCTCGTGACCTACTAACCTACTTCCATCCGAGTAGTAAGAAAAGTACTTCCCCCCACTCCTTTGGGTTGATGACTGGTCACGGTCAGCTCCTACCCCTCATTTGCATACTATTATAAAAGCGGAGCGATCGTTGGTCACTCCTTCATTTTTCTTCTACACGCCGCTCTTGTCGTTTCGTCTCTGCTGTTTACTCTTGCTTCAAAATGCCTCCTCATCTGAATGAAAATTTAAATTCTTCCCAAATTTCAGATGTTGTTGAACAATCTGAAGACACTTTAAGTAACAACAGTGAAAGTGAAGATGATGAGGACGATGATGATTATACTGTTGAACTTAGTGAAGAACGCAAAGTTATAGCAATTGATCCACAATTTCCATTTGATACAATAGAAAAGTTTATGGCTGAAGCTAATAAATGGTTGGACTCAGGATGTTATGTACGAATTGACTCTTTTATATTGTATGGTGATAGTCATTCTTTCCTTGTCACACCAAATGACAGAGACCACATGTGGCAGTGGGCACAATCTATGACGGAGTGCTACAAACAAGGTGTAGACACTGGCGGCTATTTTCTTGCACAACTAGTGTAATAACAAAATTACCCTTCCCCCACCCTACACCCTATCCCTTTCAAATCCTATAAAGAAGGGGGAAAGGAGTGGGGATTATAAAATGGTGGGGGAATGTGTATAAATGCAGGTTGTTTGAAGAGACTTTTACTATTGTGGCTTTAGCAGAAACAACATGGAGTTTAAATCTTCAGCAAAAATAAGGAACAACATAATAAAGAGAGAAATTCGCAAGAAAGAAAAGATCGAACTTATAAAATTACAACTTATAATACCTTCTATTGAAATTGGATGTAGCAAAATAAAGACTTTGGTGAAAACTAACGAATATTTGTTACAATTGCTAAAAACAATTGAAGAGTTGAAGAGCAAGAATGGACATTCTACATAGTAAAATTTGAACATTTTGATATAAATAAGTAAACCCAAAAAAGTAGATGTAGAATAGAGAGCGAGGAATAGATCACTTTGTGGTAATGGACTAACATGCCACTTAGTGCTCTATTCCTCGTTCTCGCGTTAATATTGGATTACCTTAGCCTATTTGTTCGACTGTTAGAGTTTGGTTAACACTGTTGAATTTTAGTTTTGAAATAACTTTTAATTTATGCGAATTTTTTAGTTCAACCTTAGTTAATTTATGCGCGAATTTAGTTCAACCAAGCGCCTGTGCTCTCGCTATTTCCACCCCAACATTTGTTTTTTCAACATCTGTCCCATGACGTCTGTCCTAACAGATGTTTGGGGGGCGGGTGTTTGGTTTTAAAAGTAACTAAAATTAGTTGGGTGGGGGAAAGTTTGTTATAGTTTGAATATGAAGAAGTAATACTAAAACTCCAACTAGAATAAAGAACACGAATGAACAATTAGTTTGTAGAAGGTTAATATTTTGTTCAAAACGTTTGATTTCCTTGGATAGTGAAGAAGAAGATGAAAAAGTGGTGGGGGAACCGTTATAAAAGGAGGAACGTAAGAGCCCATTTCATTTCTTGGCGAAATTTTGAAGAGTAAACATCTCAACATGTATCATTGCGATAAATGTTCGGAATCGTTTCACGATGAAATTCTATTAGACTGTCATAAAGAACTAATTCACAACAACCCAGAAGAAAAACAAGAACAACAAGAACAACAAGAACAACAAGAACAACAAGAACAACAAGAAGAACAAGAACAACAAGAAGAACAAGAAGAACAAGAAGAAATAACAGCAACATCTTCAACTACTTTACCGAATCTACAAGTATTTGCATTACCCGGTAAAGTAGTAATGCATCATAAGATTCAAAATGAAAACTTGAAGATAGAAGAATTTATTAGAGAAGCAAAACCAATCATAAGTAAAACTTTAAAAGAAGAATTGAAAAGATTAAACTTTCTTAAATTTGGTTTACTACTAGAAGCTATGTTTATAAATGTACAAGAAGAATTATCACCAAGAGGATTTATAACTAAAAACCAAACCATCATAGGAAGTTCAGACATTGATTCAATAGTTGAAAACTGTATAGAAGAAATATTAACTAAAATTCAGGAACATGAAGGACGAGGATCAGGGTGGAGTCTTATAAGTATTGAAGGATTAAATATAAGAGTTCATAAACATGGATATGGACTAATGGGATCTAGTTACATTCCTTTGCCCAAAAGAATTAAGGATACAAGATCATGTATTAATGTGAAAAATCAAGATAATGAATGTTTTAGATATGCGATGACATCTAAGTTTGTACCAAATCATTTCGATAAACCTAACCAACACTATGAAAATCAAAGACATAGGTACAATTTTCAAGGAATTACTTACCCTGTATCACTGAAAGATATATCAAAATTTGAGAAGAAAAATCCTGGTACATCTATCAATGTTTTTGCATTAGATAGTTCAAACAAAGTGTATCCTTTACGTGTTGTAAAAGAAGAGCTACCAGATCATACGGATTTACTACTACTAACGCGAGGAGATGTGTCTCACTATGTGTACATAAAGAAATTCGACTCTCTTGTTAACAAGCAGCTTTCTAAAGATCGACACAGAAAGATAATTTGCAAGAGATGTTTTAATTTTCAACGAGAAGGAAGACAAGGAAGAGAATGGTTACAAGAGCACAAAAGACTATGTAACAATAATTATGAAGCAAAGATTAATTTACCTTCGGAAAACAGAGCATTTGTTACATTTCAAAAGGTTCATCATCAATACCGTATCCCTATAGTTGTATATGCGGACTTTGAATCAACACTAATTCCTATAGAAGATGAAAATTGTGAAGCTAGAAAAAGTGTCAAATATCAAATGCACAAACCAAATAGTTTTTGTTTAATGGTTAAATCAACATTATCAGAAGAACATTTAAACCAATATGGATTAACTTCAGAACCTTTAGTATATCGTGGTGAAAATGTGGAAACAATATTTCTTGACCATTTATATTTAATAGCTGAAAATGTACAAAGATTATATACGAATATCGTACCAATGAAACTGATGGAGGAAGAAGAGGAAATTCAACATGAAAATGCAACTCACTGTTTCTTATGTAAAAATGAATTTACCATTGACAATTATAAAGTTAAAGATCATGACCACCTTACAGGTTATTACAGGGGTGCTGCTTGTAATAAATGCAATTTGAGCTATCGTTTACCACTATTTATTCCTGTGGTTCTGCATAACCTCAGTGGGTATGATGCTCATTTTATAATACCTGAATTAGGAAGAGACAATGGTTCAATAGATGTGTTGGCTGAAACTTCAGAAAAATTTATAAGTTTCTCTAAAACAGTTGGAAATGTCAAATTAAGATTCTTAGACTCCTACCGATTTATGCCATCGAGTTTGTCTAAACTTTCTGAAAATTTAAGGAAACAAGATTTTATTGAAACAAAGAAGATAGTAAGTAAAGACAAACTGGATCTCGTACTTCGGAAAGGTGTTTTCCCATATGATTATATAGACAGTTTCGAAAAATTTAATGAAACATCACTTCCGCCAAAAGAAGAATTCAAAAGTAAACTATACGACATGGACATATCTCAAGAGGATTATGATCATGCATGTAAAGTATGGAATGAATTAGGATTTACAACATTGGGAGAATATTCAGATTTTTATGTTAAATTAGATGTAACTTTATTATGTGATATAATGGAAGAATTAAGAAATACGTGTTTTGCAGCATATGGATTGGACCCTCTTCATTCGTACACTTCACCTGGATTAGCATGGCAAGCTATGTTAAAAGAAACAAATTGTAAAATTCAACTTCTTACTGATATAGATATGGTTATGATGTTAGAGTCAGGAGTTCGAGGGGGATTGACGCAAAGTGTTACACGACACTTCAAGGCGAACAACAAGTATCTGCCCGATTATGATGCATCAAAACCAACAACATTCCTGGGTTATTTCGATGCAAATAACTTATACGGATGGGCAATGTCAAATCCCCTTCCATATAATAATTTTAAATGGATAGACCCAGAATCGATTGGAAACATAATGGATATACCGAAGCATGGTGAAACTGGTTACATTTTTGATGTCGATTTTGAATATCCTGAACATCTTCACGATCAACATTATGATTTACCACTTCTTCCGAAGACTGAAATTTCCCCTACTGGAAGATGGCCAAAATTAATGATGACTTTAACCAACAAGTCTCGATATGTTGGACACTACTGGATGATACAACAAGCTTTAGACTTAGGATTGAGAATTACAAAAATTAATCGAGTACTACAATTTTCTCAATCTTGTTGGTTAAAACCTTACATCGACAACAACACAAGAAGAAGAGCCACCGCTACATCAAGTTTTCAAAAAGATTTTTTCAAATTAATGAATAACGCAATATTTGGCAAGACTTTGGAAAACAAAAGAAAACATAAGGATATCAAATTGGTAACTGATCCAGTAAAATTACAGAAATTGGTGCAACAACCAAACTTTGGTTCATCTGTAATTATTAATGAAAATCTAGTTGTTATTTCCATGAACAAGAAGTCAGTTGAAATTAATCGTCCTTTGTATCTTGGAATGTCAATCTTGGATATTTCAAAAACACATATGTACGAGTTTCATTATAAGAAGATGGTTAACTATTATGGAAGAGAGAACATTGGTATTGCATATATGGATACGGATGCACTAATTTACTGGATTAAAACAAATGACATGTATGAAGATCTACGCACCTTTATATATAAAGATGATTTCGACTTTTCCGATTATCCTAAGGATCATCCAAATTACGACTATGACAGAAATAAGAAAGTATTGGGAAAATTTAAAGATGAAACAAATGGTGTGCCGATGATGGAAATTGTAGCATTAATGTCCAAACTGTATTCATTTCAACTGTACATGAACGAGAGGAACGAACATCAAGTCACGAAGAAGGCCAAAGGAATAAAAACTTCTTTCCTGAAGAAGAACGTACAGTTTGAACATTATAAAAGATGTTTGTTTGAAAATGTTGAAACAACTGCAACGTTCAACACTATTACAGGTTATAATCATCAACTTTTTAGTGTCAAACAAACAAAGTGGGCATTAAGCTACAAAGATGACAAGCGCCATATTTTAGAAGATAAAATTAATACTTTACCATTCGGCCACTACTCCCTGAATCCTATTGACCAGTAAACCTATTCTTCGTCCTCTACCTTCTTCCTTTTTCCTTTCCGTAAAGAAGAGGGGACATGGCAAGCCCAATGCCATGTTCCCTCTTTTTTACACTAATATGAAATGGCCTTGACCTATATTCAAACTATATAAATGAGAATATACTATTCTATGGATCAGTATTTTTACAAGCGGTGTACAAGCAACATCTGAAGATGGAAAGTGTGAAGGACAAGATTGTAAATGAACTACATAAACCAGCAAGAAGAAGATTTCCAAGAAGAAGTACAATCATTAAAGGAATGAATGATCTTTATCAAGCTGATCTCATTGAAATGATACCGCACAGTAAATTAAACAAAGGATTTAAATATATTTTAACAATTATAGACTGTTTTACTAAAATAGCTGACGTTTTACCATTGAAGGATAAGACTGGTAAAAGTGTTACAAAAGCTATGGAAACCACAATACAAAGAAATAAATTTAAAATTAAACATCTACAGACCGATGATGGAAAAGAATATTTTAATAAAGACTTTGGAGCTTTGATGAAGAAATATCAAATAAATCATTATTCTACAAATTCTGAAGTTAAAGCTTCAATAATTGAAAGATTCAATAGAACATTAAAAGGTGCGATGTATAAACAATTTTCAAAACGAGGATCATACGTGTGGTATGACATATTACCACAACTTATAAAAGAGTATAACAACAAATATCATCGTACCATTGGAATGAAACCTATCCAGGTAAACAATGCTAATGCCAAAATTGTATTACAACGCATTAAAAATAATACAACACCGAAATTGGAAAAATTGAAACCGAAGAAGTTCAAGGTCAACGATAAAGTTCGTATAAGCAAATACAAAGGTGTATTTAGTAAAAGATATCTACCAAATTGGACTAATGAAGTATTTACGATTTATAAAGTGCAACCAACTATACCTGAAACCTATTTATTAAAGGATAACAAGGGTGAATTACTTCAAGGTGGATTCTACGGACACGAATTGTTAAAATCAACAGTCGGTGATGTATATCTTGTCGAGAAGATTTTACAAAGGAAAAAGGATATGGTTAAAGTCCGGTGGTTAGGGTTTGATAAAAGTGAAGACTCTTGGATTCCTTCAAAAGACTTAGTATAGTTGTTTAATAGCTCATTGTGTGTTTAACCTTTATACAAGATGGAGATTGTACAACAAAAAGATCGATTTAATATCAATAACATTGATGAATTGACAGTTGACAATAATAAGTTAAATCATAGAAAACATGGTGAATTACTACCAAATACGATAAGATGTCTAATAACTGGTCCTTCAAATTGTGGAAAAACTAATGTTGTTTTAAACCTTATAACTAATCCTAAGGGATTGCGTTTTAACAATATATACATTTTTTCAAAATCATTGCAACAACCAAAATATCAATTATTGGATAAAGTACTTGCAAGTGTACCTGAAGTGAATTTTTACAAGTTTAATGCCAGTGAAACAATTATGCAACCAAATGAAGCAAAATCATTTTCTATTTTTATATTTGACGATGTTTCTTGTGAAAATCATGACACAATAAGGAATTATTTTGCTATGGGAAGACATCATAATATTGATAGCATTTATATTGGTCAAACATACAGTAAAATTCCAAAACAACTTATAAGAGACAATGCAAATATGTTGATCATCTTCAAGCAAGATGAAACAAATTTAAAGCATATATATAATGATCATGTAAATGCGGATATGCCATTTGAGAAATTTAAAGAGATGTGTGGCAAAGCATGGAATGAGAAATATAGCTTTCTCGTTATTATGAAGGAAGAAGATATTAAAAATGGTAGATATCGTATAGGGTTGGATAAATTTGTATTTATGCGTTGAACTACCGATGCTACATCTAGTTACACGTTGAACTTCACAGTGTAAACATGGTGAATCAAGAAAAACTATTGAAAGAAATAAAATCACTCAGTGATTCTATTAGGATGAAGAATCGTGCATTGAGGATGGGTTTAAGTGAAAGAGATGAATTTCTAGAGACTACATTTAAACCTATTACGGAACCTTTAAAACAGATATCAGAAACTATTGGTAAACCTCGTTATGAAGGAGATGTTTTACTACCAGTTTCTAAACAAGAAGTACAAGCATTAAAAAAAGAAGAAGATGATGATTCATATACAAGTGCTAGTGAGCAAGAAGAAACAAAAGAAGAAGAAGAACCAATTGTTGAAAAGGAAGAAGAACAGCCAATACCTGAAGCTGAACAATCTATTCCAAATTTAACTCAATTGAGTAGCGATATATTACAACATGGACCTCTTGGAAGAAAATATATAATGAAAATGCTACATGACATGAAATCAAACCCGAATTTGAGTAGATCACACATATACGGAGCAAGAATTGATGGGAATGAATTAAAGATTGGTGATTCAAAGCTTGAAATAACTCAAGACGATTACATCATTATTGGTGAGCATAGATATAAAGGAACAAAAGGATTATATGAATTAATTTTTAAAAAACATACCACTAAGATATTCATCCAAAGATTTAAGTGTTTTTAAAGAGATTTTACAAAATACTAACGCTCATAAGAGAAACTACTTAAAGGATGCAATGATTAATCGTTCACGTGCAACAAAATATAACATTGTTATAAAAAAGTTGTTTCCTCCACGAAAATTGCCAACATTACGTACTGCTCCAGCGGTGAGACAACCACTGAAAAGAAAATCTTTATCACTTATGGATTTATCACTTCTTGAACAACATGGTAAAAAGAGTAAAGGAGATACTTCAACCTCTGGTAAAGGATTGATGAAAAATCTATACAATACAAATGTGATTTACTACAACGACATCAATAAATTGGTTGACCGAATGAGACTATTGCATGAAGCCATGGAAGCCGGTCATACGGGTTTGAATAATGAATGGGTGGCTCTAGTTGATGAACTTAGGAATCGTGGTATAGTTGTATAATTGTCCGCGGATATAAAAGAGTTGCAAGCGTAAGACGTATCAGTTCTAACATGAGCGTCGACAAGTTCGGACGGTACTCCGCGTTAGGAGTGCAAGTTGGAGAAGACAGAAAAAGAAGTGGATTACCGCAAACACCTGAAGGTGACTATAGCATAAGTAATAAACGTTTAAAACTAGTTAAAGATCCAGAAGAAGATACTGATGGAGCAAATTTGAAGACAGTAAAAGAAGCTACTTCAACATCATTGAAATTACATAAGAATACTTACGATGTTAAATCACATAGATTAATTAATGTTGGTAAACCAACTGAAGGTTCTGATGCAATTACTAAAGAGTACTTATCATCTGAACTTTCAAATACTTTAAAATTGCAATGGGGTAATAACTTAAAAGATGGACAAACGTATGATGCTGGAAATTATAGAATAACCAACGTGGGAAATCCCAAAAATGATAAAGATTCAGTTAATAAAGAATATTTACATTCTATAATACCGGAAAAAACTGAACATGGATTTTCTTTTTATAAATTTATTATAAATGACATTGGATACCCAAAGGAAGACGGTGATGCTGTAAACCTAAAATACATCAAGGACAACTGTATTTTACAAGATGTTAATGGAATCGATTGTCATGGTAAAACATTGACAAATGTAAAGTTTGGTTCTCAACCAAAAGATGCTGTTACTATGGAACAATTATCTAAAGAATTAAAAAAGGAAACATCAAATTTTGTAAAACATGAAGATGCCGTGTTAAAGCGGGGAGATAAATTTATACATGGAAATAAAAAGTTTGATTTAATGCAAGGAAAAAATGATGAATGGGATGCAGGACATAAAACAATAACAAATGGAAGATTTGGTATAAAAGATTCAGATGTACCTCTTATGGTACAAACATTAATTGCAAGTGGTGGTAGATTAGTTACATACGATGGTCGTAATAGAAGAATAAAAAATATTTATCCTGGTTATGAAGAAGATGATTGTGTTACATTGAAACAAACAATAACTTGGGATAAACACTTTGGGACCAAATATGATGCAAAGATGAAGAAAATAATTAATATTTTACCAGGTGAAGATTCAAATGATGCTGCTACTATTGGACAAGTCATAACAACATCAAAAAGTGATTCAACCGCATATACTTGTAATGATAAACGTATTATGCAGTTACAAGATCCTCAACATCCGAAAGATGCTGTAACTTTAGATTGTTTAATAAGAATAGTGGGTAATTTACTTATTGATACCCACAATCATATAGCTAGTACAACGAGTCATGTGATGATTCAACCCGATGAACGAGAAGCTTGGATTAAAAATAGAATTATAAATCAGTATATAATTAATTTGAATAACTAAGTCTTTAAATATAAAAGATTTTGCACAAGTTATTCATTTGTGTAAAGTATCTCGTGGAGTAAACACGCCAGTTATATAAGACAACATAATGAAGACCGTATCGCTCAGTCATCGTCAAGACAGCGGCAAGAGAGGACGTGGTATAACATCAGCTGCATTATCCCTGCTCAGACGGATTCCAGTTGGTGCTGTTGTAAATCGAACGATAGACGCTTTACCATACGAATTACATCTGCCCGGAGGTTATCAATATTGTGGACCTGGAACTAAGTTGGCAAAGCGTTTAGCAAGAGGAGATCCTGGAATTAATAAATTAGATCAAGCTTGCAAGGAACACGATATAGCATATTCAAAGTATAAAGATTCAACAAATAGATCAATAGCAGATAAAATTCTAGCGGAAAAAGCTTGGCAAAGAGTAAAATCAAGTGACGCAAGTATTGCAGAAAAAGCATCGGCTTGGGCAGTAACTACAGCCATGAAGACGAAAGCAAAGTTAGGTGGTGGAAGACGTCGCAGAGGAAGACCTGCAAAGAAAGGCGCTCCCAAAAGAGGTGGAAACATTAAAAAAGGACGTCGTAGAACTCATAAGGCAAATGTAAAGAAGACTTCTGTTTGGCAAATGGTAAAAAACGGAGCAGGTTTATACCTAAGACCATACCGTGTGTACTAAATAAGAAGAGTCAATTGATAATTCCAAATAAAGCCTTAACAAATCATCAGTTAAATGATTATGTGAAATGTTTGAAAATACCATTCTTTCGAGGAGTTTTTATGAAAGATGCATTACCAACTAAAATATGGAAAAATGAAACTGGAATAGTAAATTTGGATTCCACCTATGGTCCAGGCACTCATTGGGTATGCTATAAAAAGTTCGGACAAACCGTTTACTACTTTGACAGTTTTGGCAATCTACCACCTCCGAAAGAACTGCAACATTATTTTCGAAACTCCAAAAACATTTTTTACAATTACAAAAGAGAACAACCTAACAATACTGAAATATGTGGGCATTTATGTTTGGAGTTTCTAGCGAAAAGTGTCAGTCAGCTTTAAGATGTCATCGTATACAGTGTCACTGAGTGGAAATTCATCCACATTGAAAAGTACGCTGTTCCCAGCATTGCGTCTATCCAAGGAAAGATTATGGGAAGCGGCATTACTTGATTTGACTACCTACAACTCAATTCCCAATGTTACGGAAGGAAAGAACAATTTACTACATTATTATGAAACTAAGGATGCTTCAGGAAAATACTCAGAATTGAAAATAATTACATTTCCTACTGGAGCTTATGAAATCGATGATATAAACCAATTACTACAGAAAAAACTTGGAGAAGAAAATATCATGATCAAAGGAAACAATAATACTTTAAAAGCAGAAATAACTTCAAAATATTATATTGATGTCAGCTTGAAAAACTCCATTGGCAGTTTACTTGGATTTACAGATACCAAAAAGAAAATCTTAACTCCTGATACTACTCATTCAGGTGATACAACTGTAACAATATTGAAAGTAAATAGTATCGATGTCACGTGCAACATTATACACGGATCGTATAGAGATGGAGTTAATCAACATATTTTACATACATTTTATCCAACAGTGGCTCCCGGTTTTAAAATTGTTGAGAAGCCACAAAACCTGATATACCTACCGTTAAACACCAGTTTCATCTCAGACATCGTACTGAACATATTGGATCAAGACGGTATTAGTGTTGACTTTAGAGGAGAAACAATTACTATACGGATACACATCAGAGCGGCAACATAAAAGTCGACATGGGATTATCATTTAAACCGCAACGGCAGAGTCGGGAGCTCAGTAGCTCCTCGACATTGGAAGAGTTAACATCGGACAACGTTCGTTTTCTACAGAAGATTGGATTAAAACTTAACAACGATGGATATCCTGGATATATCTCAAGGACCGACATTCGACGAAACACTATGGGAGAAGGAGTATCACACACACAACCCTTACACTTCATCAAAATTAAACAATAACGATGAAATAAGGATTCCCATTCAACAACAAGATATTTACACATTACCCTGTGAAAGTTACTTGTACATCGAAGGACGGGTATTAAAATTGGATGGAAAAACTGCTTCAACAGTTCCTTTTATAAATAACCCTATGGCATATCTTTTTGATGAAATAAGATATGAAATATCAGGGGTGACGGTTGATTCAACAAAAAAGGTTGGTTTAACAACGACATTGAAAGGATTAACATCATTAACACCGCATGAGAAGAATTCAATAGTCACTGCCGGATGGGTTGCTCCCGATAAAGACACTATAACACCAGCTTCCAACGGTCACTTTGATTTTAATGTACCTTTACGATTGCTTTTAGGATTCGCTGAAGATTACAAACGGGTAATAATAAATGTCAAACAAGAATTGGTATTACTCAGATCTTCAACTAATAAAGACTTGATACTTGCAGACCCTGCAACTACGGAAGATAAACTGGAATGGCAACTGCAGTTGGATAAAGTTGTGTGGAGAGTACCTCATGTAAGATTAGCCGATGAGCACAGAATCACATTGTTGAGAAAGTTAAAATCTGACCGTGATATTGTGATGCCATTCCGGAGCTGGGAATTTCATGAATACCCTACATTACCTCAGACAGAACGACAAACATGGACCGTCAAGACATCAACTTACTTGGAACGAGCAAGGTACATAATACTTGGTTTTCAAACTAAGCGAAAAGATGTTATCACTGCAAATGCTGGTCAATTTGATCACTGTAAAATAAAGAATTGTAAAGTTTTCCTAAACTCTCAATTCTTTCCCTATGACAATTTGAATGTCATGTTCAGCAAAAAACGTTTTTCCATTTTATACGATATGTATGCAAGATTTCAATCGTCATATTATGGAAAGACTAATACACCACTATTATCACCTGACCAGTATTATTCCAAGGCTCCAATAATTGTAATCGATTGTTCAAAACAAAATGAATCGGTAAAATCATCAAGTGTGGATATAAAAATTGAAATGGAATTTGAAGAACCAGTAGCGGATGGAACTTCGGCATACTGTCTAATTCTACATGATAAAATAGTTACTTACACACCGCTGACCGGAATTGTGAAGAATGTACTTTAAGAAGAATTAGTACAATGACTGCAGATTTTTGAGGTTAGAATTATCTACCTTAACTTTTGAGGTTAGAATTTCGTTTGTAAAATACAAGTTGAAAACAAACAATTATGTAATTGTATAAAATTCAAGGATTTTACAAAAAATATAAAAGCGGGAAAATAATTAGTGGAAACTTCATTCTATCTTCAACCGTCGTATGGGAAACATCGTTTGCAAGATGAATTCTACTAACGGAGAAGAAAATACACCTCTAATGGATGATAATAGTTCAGATATAGAAAAACAAGTTGAACGAGAAATGGACGAGTTCCTAAAGTTTAACAAACATAAGGGTACGAACAGAACGAGTGGGTCGAGGTGGAGGTGAAGGTCGCGGTCGATGCCACAAGTTAGGTCGCGGTCGATGTTGACCGCACATAGCGAGGAGGTCACCCGCGCTGTCAGTGCAGCTCAGACCATTGGAGAGTGATGTGTGTAGCTTTCTTATTAAATAAAATAAAGTACCTTAGAGCGTCATAACTTGCGATTACCACTACAGGAATGGCGATATTTACGTTGTTATATATGTATATGTTATACATTTTGTTGATATCTAATAAGAGGTAGGTCTACAACTTTGAACTACCGTAAATGTTCAATATGTAAGAACAGATTTATTTCTTTAGTAATGTACAATAATTACATATTGTGTAGACTACCAGTACAATAATTGAAAGAAAGGGCCACCAGGTGATTATAAACCCAAATAAATACATTGTGGCAAAGTGCATTTATTTATTAAAAGACTATTAATTTAAGTGTTTGCATGGTTTTTGTTTATACACTCTACCGCACAATATAAAAGGCATTAGTTATCAAATATTCTCAAAGATATTTCCAAAATAGTTTGTTATCATTGATAGGTCTAATTTCATCAGGGAGATTATTAAAAGGTTTAGCTCCCGCATAACATGGTAATTCATGGTAAATTTTAAGTCTGTGAAAATCAGATCTAAATCAATTTTTATTTCGTGTATCATAGTTATGAAAATTTGTGCCAAATTTCGAGTCACATTTTGTTAGAAAACGATTAATTGTTTGACAAATATACAGACTAGCTAGTGTTAAAATGTTTAAATCACGAAAAGCTGATCTGCACGATTCTCTTCTGCCTATCTTTGCTAAGATTCATAAAGATTTCCTTTGAAGATTAAATACTTGAAAATTTACAATCTGCACAAGCCCCCATAAAGTTAATAAATTAATAATTATTAAAATTAAAATTAATTTAATTTTGATGTCAAATACAACTATTTTAACCTTAAATCTAAATAAGAGTTACACTTATGGCATACCTCGTATTTACATGTATTTTGGGTTGCTATTACTATTACAGGATGGAGAACTGAAAATTAAATTAAGTATAACAATTAAGTTAACAGAGAATCACAAAGTAATAACTGAATTGTGGTTACCTTGAGGGGTGGGAAAGGTTCAGGCGTACGCGACGGGGGACGCTCGACTTTAAACGAACCAATATGTATATGTATCGGATGGCTATCATAGCCAGCTACCATCTTAAATAATAATAAAATAAATAAAATATGTTCTGCAGTTCAAAGCACCTGCGTCAGAACATTTAATAGTGGCCCGGGATCGGGCCGTTAGGATTTGGTCTGACAGCTGACATAGCTGAGAGATCACTTGCGTCATAGTTCAGCTGCCAAAATTTGTTGTTCGTTTAGCACAACCCGGGGAGTACGTGCAGCTTTAATGGAATGCTGCGGACGCGAACAACATCACCCCCCCCCCCTCCCCCCCAAACGAACCAATCACAACGAAGCATCCAGGTAAACCGCGAGGTAAGCATCCATGTAAATCAAATGATTTTGATTTTTAAAAGCATCGCTGTAAACCTCCTGGATGGCATCGCGAGTCACCTCCACCGCGACTTACTCGTTATGCAAGGCCTCATTAACTACAATGTGTTTGATTTACATGGATGTCGACGGCGACCGCGACCGCGACCTACACCTCCACCGCGACCCACTCGTTCTGTTCGTACCCTAAGAAGAGAGAAGAAGAAGAAGCTGAAAAAGAAGTAAAAAGGAAGAAGGTTGATGTTAACATTACTACCAATATTTTAACAGAAGTATTTCTTCGGATTATCTACCCAATTTCTTCATGCATGACAAAAAGTATATCAGTTGGAATTTTAAAATCAATGGATTATTCACCAATTGTTATTTTAAATCATGGAAACAAAATGGTTACTTTCAGTGAAACTACTTGGGAATCTCTCATGAAACATTTACATCTTTTGGAGTGCTATTTAAGTAACAACACATTTGGAAGAAGAACAAGATTAAGTTTATTGGAATCAAATATTGAAGTTGATATAGTAAAACATCGTGGAGGACAAATTGTTCGCTTCAGAGATTTAACTACACACAATGTTAAATTATATTTCACTAAAGAAGAATTTTACACTTTAAGTTGTACTACCGGTCCCGTCACCAGATATTTGGAACAACTAATATTTTCAAGTGCAATAATTAAAGACTATCTAATTGATACATTGGACAAACAACCTTTTGTTCCAATTTTATACAGTCCCGTGGATACTTCAATCTTTAATAGAATACCTCAAGAAGTTGAAATGTGGAGACAATTAAACAACCATCACACCAATTTTAATATTGATGAAGTGGCACAAGAAGTAAAAGAAGAACAATCCCGTTTGTTATAAACGTTGGCTAATTCAATTTTTAAGTCAGTTGTTAATAAGACTTCATCATGAATAAACGGGTTTCGTTTTCTAATGCGCCACACATAATGGAAGTTAAAAGAGGAATAATTGAATTTCAAGCTTTCCGAGGAAATGATGGTAATTTTATTATTAAAGAATTAGTAATCTTGGACATGAACACATCAGTAGTTTATCATTACTTATTCAAACCTCCATTTCCATTCAATAAACTAACAACTAAAGCGAAAGTTACAAACAAATGGTTGAACAAACATTTTCACAACTTAAAATGGGATGAAGGTTTTATTCATTATAACATGATGCCGCATATTATGAATCATTATTGCAAAGAGTTTAAAATTATCTACACAAGAGGATTGGAAAAAGCAAATTGGATACAATCATTTACAAGCAACGAAGTGATTAATGCAATAATTGATAAAAATTTCCAATGCTACTTCAACGAACTTTGTATTTCATCAAAAAGTTTTAAACATCGAAGGTCGCAGTGCGCTTTAAAGAATGCCTACCGCTTGAATAATTTCCTTCAACAAAGTGGTGGGGGTAGTGTCGATTATAAAAGTGAGAGCGCTACCATGACGCAGCATGAGTATTACTCGAACCTCCGAAGAGACAACATCTCCGACGGACATTCTTATTAACAAGAAAGTTAACAATAACATCAAGATGGCATCGCAGAACTTACTTCAAAATTTGGTCGATCAGTTCAACGCTCATTCTAAATCATCAATTCTACCTACGAAGAAATGTTCTGAACTAAAAGAAGAAAAACATTACATCATTCATACGATCAAGAAAATGGAAACTTCAGTGGGTGATGCTATTAATTGCACATTGAGCGAGGCACCGTATACAGTTGGTGACGAACCGAAGTTTCAAATCTTCCTACCTACACGTTTCGTACAACTTCTTCAAAATGAAGATCTTCGTGTAGTTCAACCCGGCGCACTCTATTTGGTTTCGCACGGACCAAGTGGAAACAACTCTACTGAACTTACAATTCATGTAACACCTACTATTGATTAGTTTGTACATAACATTGTAAATATTTGTTTGTAATTGTTTCTCAATAAATATGATATAAAACAAAAAATAAAAAGCAACATATTGTAATGTCTTTGTACATTACAATATGTTGCTTTTTTAAAAATTCCACAAAATGACCTTGACCCAGTTTTGTGTGATGATAAAAGCGGAAATCTACTTGTGAAGTTCATCAGTCTATGACTACCTTTCGTACCGTACACATCTCGCTCACTCTATTGCTTAATATAAAAAACTAAAAGATGTCTCTCAAAGTCAAGTGTGCATCTTACGATACCAACACCATTACAACTTTTGAACAACTCGAAGATTTAACCAACGAAATGCGAGTTTTACTTACCGGTGGTTATCACTTAACTGTTGATATTAGTGCTACTAATACAAGGATGTTCACTAAAACAAAATATTGCGATGATGAAATATTTATTTCTACACAACCTACAACTTCTTCATCGCCTACTGGTCAACATAACATCAAGTTCCAAAAGTATTACCAATGTTGAATAACTTTTGACAAACAAAACTACAACTAAAGAATCACATGTTGAATGTGAGTTAATAAAAAGGATGTGATACTTGGATAAATAATCATTCGCTTCTCAGCTCTCACCACGACAAGACCTATTCAAGAAAATGTTGTACAGAATGATGATTCAACTTGATGGAAAAATCTATGGAAAAGATTACAACACTGTTGAACAAATGACTAAAGATATAGATGTATTAGCTAAAGAAGGATACCAAGCTAAATTAATTTTAAAATTTCCTGAAGTACATCCGCTATCAATAGAAGAACTAGTTGCTATGGCTAAAGCTGAGAAAGATAAAAAGTCTGAAGAAAACAAAGAGAAACAAACTTCTTAAGTATCAACATTCCTTACATTAGTAAGGTATAATTTTTTAAAACTCCGTTTGGATGACCTTGAAATTTCCCCCCACCACTTTTCACAGTACATAAAACTCGCTATTCAACACTATACACTCTTATTCTTTCACTGGACTCCGCAGCGTCAACATGGAAGAGCAAAAATACAAGTACAAACCTCGTTACTGTTGTGAACAACAATGTACAGATTTAGGACCAATGATGGTGGATGGGTTAGCTTGTACTAAATGCGAATTCTTCGGATCTTGTTACTGCAAATGCAAAACAAAACAACTACCGCCACCAGAATTGCGAACTTTGAAACTTTACAAATCAAGATATTTTCATACATGTTGTCCTCAAAGATGTTTCAAATTTCACCCTCTCGATCTTGCTCATTGTCAACGCACCAATTCTCATCAAGATGATTTTTGTACACATATGATAAAAAGATGTAAATACAGGTCAGATTGGTATTCCGATCCTGTAGAACCATCAAATGTGTAATTTCAGTTTTATACTCTTTTTTATAACTTCAATTGGATGACCTTGAGATTTCCCCCACTACCGCTTGTAATTTTTATATAAGATAAAATTCAACTTTAAATCATTACACTTCCAACACTCTAACTAACAACATGGAAGCAAAATTTATCAAGTTTGAACATATAATAACTGAGAGGGAGGAGATGGAAGAATTGTTTCAAAACTTACTTTCTATCATGAAGAAATATCCTATGAGATGGTTCAGGATTGTGGTTCAATATTTAAATCCTGGTGAGTTATTTTCTTCATCGTCATCATCACAAAGTGAGTAAGACGAAACAACTAATTCAGTTAGAATAATTGAATTAAAAGACGAAGAAGAAGAACTTAACGCTTTATTTGATCATAAGCTCAAGGTCGCCGTTATATAAGCCCCCTCCCTATGCGCCGATCCTCATTCCATCACCGACTCTCGAACAATAAACAACTCTCCATTGGCCCAAATGAATTCTAGTTTTGAAATAAACTCTAAAGAAGAGTTACAAGACATTTTTAATATTTTACAAGAACTTGTAGATAATGTTACAACCATCAAAATGAATTTGGAAATAACATACGATTGTCCTATTTCTGATAAGGTTGAAAGTTCGGACGAAGACAATTTACTAAATCTAACTCCTGCACCATCTGACACTACTGATGGTAATAATGAAGAGCAACTTCTTTCCCCCACCACTTCTTTGTAATTCATATTTCCCTCCACCACTTCTTTATTTAACTAACGTTTCTCGCTTTCACTTCTCATTCCGTCTTCGACTTTTGAACTATCAACATCACTTGTTTTAAAATTTCAAACACTAACACAATCATGATGGATATGATGGATGAAGTTCCCTTCGTAACTAGAATGGAAGAGGATAAATTGAAATTGGAAATTAAACAATTGGAAATGGAACGGGAAAACCAACTCGAAATGTTACATTTGTTCAAGCTTTTCAAATACATCATCTGGGGACTCTGCGTTTACCTTCTCATCGTCGTCGGTGTTTGCATTTACAACTCTGTAGTTAATCACAAAAGTTCAACTTGTTTAAACTCTGCTGTTGCACATTAATTGTATGTTCACTAATAAAATTCAAAAGTTACTTCAACCTATCCCACTATCACCAACTAGTTCAACTTAGAACTATTTCTGGTGGTAGTTGGGTAGGCTTTTTTAAAACTTACTCTGGATGACCTTGACATACTTTCCAGATCCCAGTTGTAAGTTTGAATTTCAGTTTTGAACTAACTTTTAGTTTTGTTCAACTATTAGAGTTTTGTTAACACCGTCAAATTTCAGTTTTCAACTAACTTTTAATTTATGTGCACTTTTAGTTCAACCCCAGTTACTTTATTCGCAAATTCAGTTCAACCAACCGCCAACGCTATCGCCATCTCCACCCCAACATTTCAACATCTCTGCCCCCGACACCTGCCCGAACATCTGCCCGAAGGGGCAGCTGCCCGGACATCTGTTTGGTTTTAAAAATATAAAAGGAAGGTAAAGGAGTGGGGGTGGCGCATGCTCAGCAACGCAAAACTAAGGTTTGAGGTTAGAATTATCCATGGCGGCCGCCATGTTTAGTTCAGTTTCACCACATAGAGTCGACGACAGGTTTTTGGTCTAAAGGAGTGGGGGAAGGGGTAGTGGGGGAAGGTTGCCATTTTATAAGCCCTCTCCCTAGGCGGCGCTTCTCATTCGATCGCCAACTTTCAAACGATAAACACCTCTCCCATGGCACAAATAAATTATCCCGCTATCACCAACTAGTTCAACTTTGAACTATTTCTGGTGGTAGTTGGGTAGGCTTTTTAAAAAACTTACTCTGGATAGCCTTGACATACTTTTCAGATCCCAGTTATAAATTTGAATTTCAGTTTTGAACTAACTCTTAATTTTTATTCAACTGTTAGAGTTTCGTTAACACCGACGAATTTCAATTTTGAACTAACTTTTAATTTATGCGCACTTTTAGTTCAACCCCACTTTATGCGCAAATTCACTTCACCCGAACGCCAACACTATCGCCATCTCCACCCCAACCTATATGGCATAACATATAACTACAGCATCTCATATATACCCTCTACCCCCCACCGGAAGCTATATGACATGGCAGCTGGCGCCAGCTGCCCCGTCAACTGCTCGGTGGGCACGTGGTCGGTTTTAAAAGTGGCCAAAAACAACTACTGTGGTTATTATTAGCAAAAGCATGTTTATTGTTTTTAATACATAAAACACTGTTGTTAAATAAATAAAAACAAAGTTTATATGAACTTATATTTATGTATTATATATACTTATTTAATACACTATGGTTTTTAAAATTGAAATTCCTCCAATATTTTCAACCGATTTTCAAGTTTTTTGTATCGTTGGAAAAGCCTTGGTAGGCTATGTAGTTGTTCCCCCTAAAAACGTATGAGAATTAGACTTAAAATGAAGGTGCTATATCGATCATTTAAATTTGAAAATTTTCCTTTAGGATAACATTAGGACTCAATTAAGCATTTTAAAATCTGATAATGTACAGATGTAAACAAAGTGTGGTTTTGAATGATTGAACAATAATCACTAATTGATCGGGTGCAAATTATTTAGAACTAAACGTATTACTTTCAGCAATGCCATGTGATAGTCCAAATTAAATTACTTGATTTTGAGCAATAATTACACCCCCCATCGGCGCCCATGAACCTCTTATGAAATTCACTCTTGACCCTGGACTCTTAGACTCCTTTTTTACGTCGCTTAAACCGTGCCAATTACAAATATTTAACCCTTCCCGGGCTACTTTAAATCACGGGCTGACACGGAATTATTTTAAGCAAAAGTTCAAAGCACATTGTGATTTTTTTGTCATCAATTTGTTCCAAATAATTCATTTGTTATAAAAACCCTGTTTTCAGTCGTGAAACAATTTTTTTTTGCACATGTTATAAAGAAAGGAAAATTTGAGATTGAGACTGACTGCGGTGAGACAGTCAAGGACACAAATATACAAAGTACCTCCAGCCTCCATCTCTCTCTAATTTTGGCGACAACTGTAACGGTTCCTGTTAGGGTGCAGATGGTTTCCAAAAACTGTATTGTGAATGCAATGCCTTGTGACGTCACCTAAAAGGCAATGTCAAAACAATAGTTTGTTTTTGTTTACATGGGCTGTTTTCCGTAAACTTCATTAAAATATTCTCGTGCTTTGTTTTAAAAATTTGTAATGTATGGTGTATGGTGTTTTAAAACTGATTTTTCATTCAATAACAATTTTGTTCATAAATGTGGTTATTTGATATTGACTCGAAGTTCAATATAAATATCTGAGTGTTTTGAAAAGTTTTGTGTGTTGTATTACGACCATGCTAAACAATTTTTACTTTGGAAGATTGGAAAGATTGTACTGACAACAATGAGGAAGAAAGAGGCGTATTTAATTTACCTAATAATCAGAAAGTACCTTCTAGATGGTTGGGCTAAACGTTAAACATTAATTATATCAACGAAGCCATGGTTGCCTGCTAGCAACTTTTCTTTGAAAAAATCATGAAACTATCATGGGTACCGAGATTGAGCGTGTGAAGATTCATTTCCAGCCTACTCATGAAAATTAATTGAAAGCATCAGGATCTGATTTATAAATTTTAATGAAGACACTATAATCAATTATGTTGCTGTGAAGACTTAAGATGATACGCCAATAACCTAACTTATAAGTGACGAAAGTAGTATAGCAAAGACAACAACAGACATTTTTCAATCCAAGCAGCACAATTTTTAATTGTATTACTATATTTCATTCATTATAACGAATAGCCTACCAGTTAAAATGTTATTCTCAAATAAAATGTTTGGATCGTTGTGGTTAAATATTTGTACACATTTCATACTCGTAGTTTAGGAAAGTACAGTGTGTAGGCTAAATAAATGGTATTGCCAACAATTTCATTACAGGCCAAATAATAGTTAGGTCTACCGATAGTCAACTATTCAAATTTTTTAATTCCTGTAAAAATTAGTATCACTTTGTGTCCGAAAAGTATATGTTAAGAATAAAATTATTTGAGTTGGACAATTGTTTAAAATTTTTCATGAAGTGAAAGCAAATAATTCATAATATTTAGGACGATAGGTACCTTTTTAAAAACCAAATATTAGAAATGAATACATTCCATTGTAGTAGATCTCTAGGTAAGTTGTTAGGGTTAGGGTTGAGGGGAAAATGTTTTCGTTTTCGCTATCAGCTGATGCTAAAAGGCAAACAAAAATGGCAGCACTCCGGCTAAAAAACTATTATATGAATGTTTCTCATGTCACACGGCCAGCAGTAAAGGGTTGGTGGTGTTGCAAAATTAAAATCGTATGTTAGTTTAAAAAAGCAAAATTGGCGGGTACACTTAACTTTATTTAACATTTTAATTTATTGCTTGATGAATTATTATTTTTATTTTTCATGCCGAAGCTAATCTCAGGTCCGTAGAATTAATTTTGTGACAATTGTATGGATGATTTTAAAATACAATAACAAGATTTAATATCTTACATTTATATTAAGGCAGTTTAGTTTTTATCTTCAAACTGATGAAATTTCTAACACCATACATTGATATTTTGCCATAATAAAACATCCCTTGGCGACGGAAAGGTACTCATCCCTTGGCGGTGGTGACCGAGGACTAGGCGCTACCTTCAGAACGAGGGGACACGGTGCGAGAGAGATAGAATATCTTGCTGTCGGCTCGTGCGCGTCTAAAAGCATTTCGACTGCCCTTTGTGTGAGTAACTGGTAGTGCGCGCTGCGTCAGATTTAATGTGGGCTGAAAATAAAAAGTTTTTTGTACACCATTACGTAAAAAAAAATATTTTCATATAAAACTTTGTGGAATGTTACCTTACTAGTCAAGCTCCAGGGTGTAGCGCAAATTTTAGACAAATCGCACAAAAGATACCCGAGATAATTTTTTTATTTATTAATATAGTAAAAATTTTATTGAAAATCATTAATCTCACCCTTGTGTGTATTTTAAATAAGCGTTTAAGCCAATTCTGAGAAAAATATGTTAATCCGTTTCCACGTGGTGTACTTTACAAAATGCCGCTAAAATGCTACTTCAAACGCAAAAATATATGAGATAACGGGATTATTTTTTCAAAAACAGAATGTTTACCGAATGGTTGAGTGCTAATAAACATAAATCAATAAAAAAAGTACAAGAAAATTTTTTTGACCGCACCACCTTAAGGCCTTCGCATCAAACCCTCGTCAAACGGTCATTAAACACTTGTCACCCTAAGCTGTACCCATTTGACGCTTGTACCCATTTACCACTGTACCCATTTAGCACGACACCTCCTACAACAGGGGGTGTTTTGTCAACAAAGGATTAGGACTGGCCGGGACTACCTACAACCAGTCTTTTTAACTTTAAAACTATTTTACTCCGTAGTTCAAGGGATACATTAAAATAACATTATTTGATTGTGAAGATAATAGGGGAATTTAGGACGGTAGGGAGGGAATTTTCCTCGTGGTATGAAATAAAATTCCGGCTTTCACCTCATATAATTTTGAAAGGGAGATTAATACGAGCAATTGATGACGTCAAGACCGGATTTTAGTATATGATGACCTCAAGACCAGCTGATAGTTTTCCCTCTAGGGGAAATAGAACTAGGCCTACTTTTAACCCCGCAAGGAAAGAGTCGTTTTCGGAACATAATAGTGCAAATATAATGAAAATGCCAAGTTATTTTTAAGATTGCCTCAAATAAAAAGTTTTTGAATGTTTTTCAAACCGACTTTTTCGTACAGAAGAAGAAGAAAAAGCCTTTACATCAACTGCTAAGCCATTTTACGCAAGAAAAATAAGGTCATACATGCATGCATAAAAAAGTTATCAACAAATAAATTAGGGGTTTGGACAGTTTCCCATTGGGTCCATTTGTTGCGCTTTCTTGAAAACATCAACTCTGGAGTTCAGGTTTCTTCTATGGCTCTGTCGCCTGTGAATGAGCGGGATGTGGCTGTTATTGAGGGACTTAAACCAAAATAGTCAACAGACATCAATGGCATGTCCGTATTGCTTCTCAAACGTTGCTCCAGGCACATTTTGAAACCTTTGACCAAACTAGTCAATTTTTCTTTCCAGACCGGGACTTTCCCGTCGTCACTTAAACTCTCAAAGGTCATTCCGATTTTCAAAAAGGACGATCGTTCGCTCCCCAGTAATTATCGTCCACTATCAATTCTACGAGTTCTCAATAAGGTTTTCGAAAAGCTTTTCCTCGAAAATCTCTGAAGTTTTCTCGAATGTTTTTACATCATTTCGAATTACTGTATCAATTTGAATTTCAAAAATCCAAGTCCACAATTGATGCAGTTGCAAATTTCGGTGAAACAGTTGTCGATGGACTCGATATGCGTATACACATGGCATACATATTTCACATGGGCATAACATATTTCTTGACCTTTCCAAAGCATTTGGCAGTGTGCATCATGTGACACTGTTGCACCGGTTAGATGCGTACGGCATTCGTGGCCTGCCCCAAAAGTGGCTCGCGTCCTACCTGAGTGGCAGGTTTAAATGTGTTAAAATTGAAGACTCAACTTCCCAGAAAGAAGAGATGGTTCAAGGTGTCCCTCAGGGATCCATCTTAGAACCAGTTCAATTTCTGTTGTATGTAAATCAAACTGGTTCATCAATCCAGAATTGAGAGGTGATCCAGTACGCAGATAACACTACTATCTGCATTAAATCCAACTCAAAACAAGAATTGGAAATCAAGGCATTCATTGACCTCAACTCGTACATTCAGATGTTTTACAAAATAAATCTGAGAACAAACAACTCTAAATAAAAAATAATGGAATTTTGCCTTCGGCGGCAGCAGGAATCAAACCTTCCTCTTGCAGCCATGTTGGATGAAAACCTCCTAAAGGAAACTGATTCCAAACAAATTTTTTGGAAATGCACATTGACAAAGGTCTTACCTGGGAGGATGTTGATTGCGTATGTGCAAGAGCCTCTTCTGGTATTTTTGCATTGCGAAAATTGTCAAAATTTTTCTCTCAGGAATTACTGCTCATGGCCTATTTTGGCCCTATCTACCCCCACATTTCTTATGGAATATGTGTCTGGGGTGGCTGCGCTAATCACAGACTTGAGAGGGTCTTTCGATTGCAGATGAAAGCAGTAAGAATCATTTCAAAATTGAAACCAAGGAAATCATGCAGAGACGCTTTTAGGGAGCTTGCTGGAATACCAACACTGCCCTGTCTCTACATTTTTGAAGTGCCTGTCTACTGCAGATATAAATGCTCACTTGTTGAAAACTGTGACACCTACTCCCATTATACTAGGGGTAGGGCTAATCTTAGAGTGCAACAACACAGAACTGTGGCTTTTGAGCATTTGCCTTCGCAGTTTGGAATAAAAATTCTAAATAAGCTCCCTGAAGGCGTCAAACATTCTCAAAATCAAAATCAATTCAAAACTCGATTGAAAAGCCTTCTGTTGTCAAACGTTCTGTACTTGGTTGAGGAGTTCATGATGAGTTGATGGGATAGCTAAATTATAGGGGTTATCACGAATTGAATTTCAGTGAACTGATGAAAAGTGTGAATCTGCGATAAAGTGTACAGTGATAGTGACGAAGATGTCGTCCACTGGACTTATTATTAATATATGTTATATTTACAAAGTTATATTTATATCACGTTTGCAATGCAATGCAATGTTATATTGTATTACTACAAATAAAGATTATTATTATTATGTCGGTGAATAGAATAGCGATAGCGAAAATTAAAAAGCGCATTCAGTGGAGCGCATACATTAGATCACCATTTCCCTTGTAAATTATTTAACTCTGATCTACTCGATCAATGAGACATTTACTGTCAGTTATCACTCAAGTAATTAGTTCCACAGTAAAATACATAGTTCGTTAAATCAAAAATAATCATCGATCAATTTCTTGACTTTAATGTTTCCAATTTTAAATTTAATTTGAATTGTTTCTCCGCCAATGGACTGAGTGGTGTAGGCTATGTAGTGGTGTAGACTATGTAGTAGTGTAGGCTATGGTGAAGGCTATGTAGTGGTGTACTAGGCTATGGCGAAGGCTATGTAGTAGTGTAGGCATTTAGTGGTGAAGGCTGTGTAGTGGTGTAGGCTATGTAGTGGTGTAGGCTTGTAGTGGTGAAGGCTATGTAGTGGTGTAGGCTATGTGAAGGCTATGTAGTAGTGTAGGCTATGTGAAGGCTATGTAGTGGTGTAGGCTATGTAGTGGTATAGGCTATGTAGTGGTGTACTAGGCTATGGCGAAGGCTATGTAGTGGTGAAGGCTATGTAGTGGCGTAGATAGGCTATGTAGTGGTGTAGGCATTCAGTGGTGAAGGCTATGTAGGTAGTGGTGTAAGCTATGTAGTGGTGTAGGCATGTAGTAGTGAAGGCTATGTAGTGGTGTAGGCTATGTGAAGGCTATGTAGTAGTGTAGGCTATGTGAAGGCTATGTAGTGGTGTACTAGGCTATGGTGAAGGCTATGTAGTAGTGTAGGCTATGTGAAGGCTATGTAGTGGTGTAGGCTATGTAGTGGTATAGGCTATGTAGTGGTATAGGCTATGTAGTGGTGTACTAGGCTATGGCGAAGGCTATGTAGTGGTGAAGGCTATGTAGTGGCGTAGATAAGCTATGTAGTGGTGTAGGCATTCAGTGGTGAAGGCTATGTAGTGGTGTAAGCTATGTAGTGGTGTAGGCATGTAGTAGTGAAGGCTATGTAGTGGTGTAGGCTATGTGAAGGCTATGTAGTAGTGTAGGCTATGTGAAGGCTATGTAGTGGTGTACTAGGCTATGGTGAAGGCTATGTAGTAGTGTAGGCTATGTTAAGGCTATGTAGTGGTGTAGGCTATGTAGTGGTATAGGCTATGTAGTGGTGTACTAGGCTATGGCGAAGGCTATGTAGTGGTGAAGGCTATGTAGTGGCGTAGATAGGCTATGTAGTGGTGTAGGCATTCAGTGGTGAAGGCTATGTAGTGGTGTAAGCTATGTAGTGGTGTAGGCATGTAGTAGTGAAGGCTATGTAGTGGTGTAGGCTATGTGAAGGCTATGTAGTAGTGTAGGCTATGTGAAGGCTATGTAGTGGTGTACTAGGCTATGGTGAAGGCTATGTAGTAGTGTAGGCTATGTGAAGGCTATGTAGTGGTGTAGGCTATGTAGTGGTATAGGCTATGTAGTGGTATAGGCTATGTAGTGGTGTACTAGGCTATGGCGAAGGCTATGTAGTGGTGAATGCTATGTAGTGGCGTAGATAGGCTATGTAGTGGTGTAGGCATTCAGTGGTGAAGGCTATGTAGTGGTGTAAGCTATGTAGTGGTGTAGGCATGTAGTAGTGAAGGCTATGTAGTGGTGTAGGCTATGTGAAGGCTATGTAGTAGTGTAGGCTATGTGAAGGCTATGTAGTGGTGTACTAGGCTATGGTGAAGGCTATGTAGTAGTGTAGGCTATGTGAAGGCTATGTAGTGGTGTAGGCTATGTAGTGGTATAGGCTATGTAGTGGTGTAGGCTATGTGAAGGCTATGTAGTAGTGTAGGCTATGTGAAGGCTATGTAGTGGTGTACTAGGCTATGGCGAAGGCTATGTAGTAGTGTAGACTATGTGAAGGCTATGTAGTCGTGTAGGCTATGTAGTGGTGTAGGCTATGTAGTGGTGTAAACTATGGTGAAGGCTATGTAGTGGTGTACTAGGCTATGGCGAAGGCTATGTAGTGGTGTAGGCTATGTAGTGGTGTATGCTATGGTGAAGGCTATGTAGTGGTGTAGGCTATGTGAAGGCTATGTAGTGGTGTAGGCTATGTAGTGGTGTAGGCTATGTAGTGGTGTAGGCTATGTGAAGGCTATGTAGTGGTGTAGGCTATGTAGTGGTGTAGGCTATGTAGTGGTGTAGGCTACGGTGAAGGCTATGTAGTAGTGTAGGCTATGTGAAGGCTATGTAGTAGTGTAGGCTATGTGAAGGCTATGTAGTGGTGTACTAGGCTATGGCGAAGGCTATGTAGTAGTGTAGGCTATGTGAAGGCTATGTAGTGGTGTAGGCTATGTAGTGGTATAGGCTATGTAGTGGTATAGGCTATGTAGTGGTGTACTAGGCTATGGCGAAGGCTATGTAGTGGTGAATGCTATGTAGTGGCGTAGATAGGCTATGTAGTGGTGTAGGCATTCAGTGGTGAAGGCTATGTAGTGGTGTAAGCTATGTAGTGGTGTAGGCATGTAGTAGTGAAGGCTATGTAGTGGTGTAGGCTATGTGAAGGCTATGTAGTAGTGTAGGCTATGTGAAGGCTATGTAGTGGTGTACTAGGCTATGGTGAAGGCTATGTAGTAGTGTAGGCTATGTGAAGGCTATGTAGTGGTGTAGGCTATGTAGTGGTATAGGCTATGTAGTGGTGTAGGCTATGTGAAGGCTATGTAGTAGTGTAGGCTATGTGAAGGCTATGTAGTGGTGTACTAGGCTATGGCGAAGGCTATGTAGTGGTGTAGGCTATGTAGTGGTGTATGCTATGGTGAAAGCTATGTAGTGGTGTAGGCTATGTGAAGGCTATGTAGTCGTGTAGGCTATGTAGTGGTGTAGGCTATGTAGTGGTGTAAACTATGGTGAAGGCTATGTAGTGGTGTACTAGGCTATGGCGAAGGCTATGTAGTGGTGTAGGCTATGTAGTGGTGTATGCTATGGTGAAGGCTATGTAGTGGTGTAGGCTATGTGAAGGCTATGTAGTGGTGTAGGCTATGTGAAGGCTATGTAGTGGTGTAGGCTATGTAGTGGTGTAGGCTATGTGAAGGCTATGTAGTGGTGTAGGCTATGTAGTGGTGTAGGCTACGGTGAAGGCTATGTAGTAGTGTAGGCTATGTGAAGGCTATGTAGTAGTGTAGGCTATGTGAAGGCTATGTAGTGGTGTACTAGGCTATGGCGAAGGCTATGTAGTGGTGTAGGCTATGTAGTGGTGTATGCTATGGTGAAGGCTATGTAGTGGTGTAGGCTATGTGAAGGCTATGTAGTGGTGTAGGCTATGTAGTGGTGTAGGCTATGTGAAGGCTATGTAGTGGTGTAGGCTATGTAGTGGTGTAGGCTACGGTGAAGGCTATGTAGTAGTGTAGGCTATGTGAAGGCTATGTAGTGGTGTAGGCTATGTAGTGGTGTAGGCTATGTGAACGCTATGTAGTGGTGTAGGCTATGTAGTGGTGTAGGCTATGGTGAAGGCTATGTAGTGGTGTAGGCTATGTGAAGGCTATGTAGTGGTGTAGGCTATGTGAAGGCTATGTAGTGGTGTAGGCTATGGTGAAGGCTATGTAGTGGTGTAGGCTATGTGAAGGCTGTGTAGTGGTTTAGGCTATGTAGTGGTGTAGGCTATGTGAAGGCTATGTAGTGGTGTAGGCTATGTAGTGGTGTATGCTATGGCGAAGGCTATGTAGTAGTGTAGACTATGTGAAGGCTATGTAGTCGTGTAGGCTATGTAGTGGTGTAGGCTATGTAGTGGTGTAAACTATGGTGAAGGCTATGTAGTGGTGTACTAGGCTATGGCGAAGGCTATGTAGTGGTGTAGGCTATGTAGTGGTGTATGCTATGGTGAAGGCTATGTAGTGGTGTAGGCTATGTGAAGGCTATGTAGTGGTGTAGGCTATGTAGTGGTGTAGGCTATGTGAAGGCTATGTAGTGGTGTAGGCTATGTAGTGGTGTAGGCTATGTGAAGGCTATGTAGTGGTGTAGGCTATGTAGTGGTGTAGGCTACGGTGAAGGCTATGTAGTAGTGTAGGCTATGTGAAGGCTATGTAGTAGTGTAGGCTATGTGAAGGCTATGTAGTGGTGTACTAGGCTATGGCGAAGGCTATGTAGTAGTGTAGACTATGTGAAGGCTATGTAGTCGTGTAGGCTATGTAGTGGTGTAGGCTATGTAGTGGTGTAAACTATGGTGAAGGCTATGTAGTGGTGTACTAGGCTATGGCGAAGGCTATGTAGTGGTGTAGGCTATGTAGTGGTGTATGCTATGGTGAAGGCTATGTAGTGGTGTAGGCTATGTGAAGGCTATGTAGTGGTGTAGGCTATTTAGTGGTGTAGGCTATGTAGTGGTGTAGGCTATGTGAAGGCTATGTAGTGGTGTAGGCTATGTAGTGGTGTAGGCTACGGTGAAGGCTATGTAGTAGTGTAGGCTATGTGAAGGCTATGTAGTGGTGTAGGCTATGTAGTGGTGTAGGCTATGTGAAGGCTATGTAGTGGTGTAGGCTATGTGAAGGCTATGTAGTGGTGTAGGCTATGGTGAAGGCTATGTAGTGGTGTAGGCTATGTGAAGGCTATGTAGTGGTGTAGGCTATGTAGTGGTGTAGGCTATGTGAAGGCTATGTAGTGGTGTAGGCTATGTGAAGGCTATGTAGTGGTGTAGGCTATGGTGAAGGCTATGTAGTGGTGTAGGCTATGTGAATGCTATGTAGTGGTTTAGGCTATGTAGTGGTGTAGGCTATGTGAAGGCTATGTAGTGGTGTAGGCTATGTAGTGGTGTATGCTATGGTGAAGGCTATGTAGTGGTGCAGACAGGCCGCCCAAAATGGACCGTTTCTTTAAAAAAAATCAACTTCACGTACGACAATAAATTACAACGAACGCTCTATTTAGTGTTAGTTCCATAACAAAAAATCGCTGTGAGTGACATTTTTTATAATTTTTTGTCATACTGTTATATTAGTTAATAAAGTGTGTAAATAAGTAGTTAGTAGTATTTATCTAAATTTAAAGTTTACTTTCAAACATTTTATTTATTTACTTTTAACTGTTTTTAACCGAACGTCGGTTTCGTTATGACACGCAGCACAGCGACCACCGGATCACCTGCAGGTGCTGGGTGGTTGAACGTGTGCCCGCCCCCATGGCTGCGTCACGTACACGTACTGTACTGTATGTGTATACAGTGTACAGCACCGCGCCATGCGGGCGGTGACGTCATTGATAGCTTATCACCGGGCCGCAGCTCATGGCAGCTGCCGTATGACAGTGTTTGACGTACACGTCATCCCCCCACGGAGGGGGTGAGCTCTCGGCTCTCAGTGATTCATAATCCCGTGGTAGCCGCAATTTGTGAGCGCCCTTATCTTATCGCTGGTAATCGGCCGTGGGGGTTTGCTCAACTGATAAAACACTGATGTGATCCATTTGCCCGTGGCGAATTTATGGCTTGTTGCTGGGGCTGTTGATTTTGGCGAATCCCAAAAGAACGTTGGCGACAAGGACGGCCATAGGGGTACCTCAACATTCTGTTATTATTAATATTTAAGCGATTATTCAGTAATTATTTATTTTTCCTAATAGGTAAGGCGGCCAACTTAAAAATTTCAAATACGAACCCCCAATATTATGCCTTTGTGGATTGTACACATAGTTTTTAGAATTTTGTTTCTTTGATATTTTTCTCTAAACCTAACGGTTAGGGAGATAGATTTAATTTAAGTTAATTTTTAGTCCCATAAGAATAACATGGGGGAAATTTTAATTTCCTATATTTCCGAAACCATTCGTAAATTAAAAAATAATCAAGAATACAAATGTCTTAAAATGATGTTTTAATATATTTTTTTCGTAATAATAATAATAATAATAATAACTTTATTGTTGAGATGCCTTAAGACATATACAATGTTAACAGTAATACTAAAATTTCTTAGTTACAAATTATTTAAAGTTAATATTATAGAATTCTTCAACATTATATAAACAATTTCCAATCAAAATTTTCTTCATTGTTTTCTTAAAGCTTCTTATATTCAAATTTCTAATTTTTTCTGGAAGTTGGTTATATAAGTAGTGTGTTTTGGTTACTTCTGGACCGGAAGTCGTGCCAGCTGCCCGAGCAGCTGCTCGAGCAGATGGCGTCAGATGCTGGGGTGCAGATGGCGAGAGCATATGGCGTCTATTTGAAGTAGAATTGGGCATGAATTAAGAGTTAGTTGAAAACTAAAATTCAACTGTGTTAACTAAACTCTAAAAGTTGAACAAAAATTAAGAGTAAGATCAAAACTGAAATTCAACAGTTATAACTGGGGCTTGGAAAGTATGTCAAGGTCATCCAGAGTAAGTTTTAAAAAAGCCTATCCAACTACCACCAGAAATAGTTCAAAGTTGAACTAGTTGGTGATAGTGGGATAGGTTGAAGTAACTTTTGAATTTTATTTGTGAACATACAATTAATGTGCAACAGCAGAGTTTAAACAAGTTGAACTTTTGTGATGAACTACAGAGTTGTAAATGCAAACACCAACGACGATGAGAAGGTAAACGCAGAGTCCCCAGATGATGTATTTGAAAAGCTTGAACAAAAGTAACATTTCGAGTTGGTTTTCCCGTTCCATTTCCAATCGTTTAATTTCCAATTTCAATTTATCCTCTTCCATTCTAGTTATGAAGGGAACTTCACCCATTATATCCATCATGATTGTGTTAGTGTTTGAAATTTTAAAACAAGTGATGTTGATAGTTTAAAAGTCGAAGACGGAATGAGAAGTGAAAGCGAGAAATGTTAGTTAAATAAAGAAGTGGGGGGGGGGAGCGAAGAATTATAAAGAAGTGGTGGGGGAAATATTTTGCTCTTCGTTATTACCATCAGTAGTGTCAGATGGTGCAGGAGTTAGATTTAGTAAACTGTCTTCGTCCGAACTTTCAACTTTATCACAAATAGGACAATCGTATGTTATTTCCAAATTCATTTTGATAATTGTAAAATTATCTACAAGTTCTTGTAAAATATTAAAAATGTCTTGTAACTCTTCTTTAGAGTTTATTTCAAAACTAGAATTCATTCGGGCCAAAGGAGAGTTATTCATCGTTGAAGAGTCGGGGATGGAATGAGGATCGGCACATAGGGAGGGGGCTTATATAATGGCGACCTTGAGCAGGCATCTAGGGAGGGGGGCTGTCTAGGGAGGGGGCTTTTATATGGGGAACCTTGAGCTTATGATTGAATAAAATGTTTAGTTCTTCTTCTTCGTCTTTTAATTCAATTATTTGAACCGAAGTAGTTGTTTCATCCTCTTCACTCGATGAAGAAAACAATTCACCAGGATTTAAATATTGAACTACAATTCTGAACCATCTTATAGGATATTTGTCAATGATAGAAAGTAAGTTTTGAAACAATTCTTCCATCTCCTCCCTGTCAGTTATTATATGTTCAAACTTGATAAATTTGTTTTCCATGTTGTTAGTTAGAGTGTTGGAAGTGGAATGATTTAATATTATATAAAAATTAGAACTAGTGGTGGGGGAAATCTCAAGGTCATCCAAATGAAGTTTTAAAAAAGAGTGTAAAACTGAAATTACACATTTGATGGTTCTACAGGATCGGAATACCAATCTGATCTGTATTTACATCTTTTTATCATATGTGTACAAAAATCATCTTGATGAGAATTGGTGCGTTGACAATGAGCAAGATCTAGAGGGTGAAATTTGAAACATCTTTGAGGACAACATGTATGAAAATATCTTGATTTGTAAAATTTGAAAGTTCGCAATTCCGGTGGTGGTAGTTGTTTTGTTTTGCATTTGCAATAACAAGATCCGAAGAATTCACATTTAGTACAAGCTAACCCATCCACCATCATTGGTCCTAAATCTGTACACTGTTGTTCACAACAGTAACGAGGTTTGTACTTGTATTTTTGCTCTTCCATGTTGACGCTGCGGAGTCCAGTGAAAGAATAAGAGTGTATAGTGTTGAATAGTGAGTTTTATGTACTGTGAAAAGTGGTGGGGGTAATTTCAAGGTCATCCAAATGGAGTTTTAAAAAATTATACCTTACAAGTGTAAGGATTATTAAAATTTAGGAAGTTTGTTTCTCTTTGTTTTCTTCAGACTTTTTCTCTCTCTCCGCCTTAGCCATAGCAACAAGTTCTTCTGTTGATAATGGATGTACTTCAGGAAATTTTAAAATTAATTTAGCTTGATATCCTTCTTTAGTTAATACATCTAAATCTTGGGTCATTTGTTCAACGGTGTTGTAGTCTTTTCCATAGATTTTTCCATCAAGTTGAATCATCATTCTGTACAACATTTTCTTAAATAGGTCTTGTCGTGGTGAGAGCTGAGAAGCAAATGATTATTTATACAAGTATCACATCCTTTTTATTAACTCATATTGATCATGTGATTCTTTAGTTGTAGTTTTGTCTGTCAAAAGTTATTCAACATTGGTAATACTTTTGGAACTTGATGTTATGTTGACCAGTTGGCGATGAAGAAGTTGTAGGTTGTGTAGAAATAAATATTTCATCATCGCAATATTTTGTTTTAGTGAACATCCTTGTATTAGTAGCACTAACATCAACAGTGAAGTGATAACCACCGGTAAGTAAAACTCGCATTTCGTTGGTTAAATCTTCGAGTTGTTCAAAAGTTGTAATGGTGTTGGTATCATAAGATGCACACTTGACTTTGAGAGACATCTTTTAGTTTTTATATTAAGCGATAGAATGAGCGAGATGTGTACGGTACGAAAGGTAGTCGTAGACTGATGAATTTTACAAGTAGATTTTCGCTTTTATAATCACACAAAAGTGGGTCAAGGTCATCCAGTGGAATTTTTAAAAAAAGCAACATATTGTAATGTACAAAGACATCACAATATGTTGCTTCTTTTAATTTTTTTTGTTTTTTCTTTATATCATATTTATTGAAAAACAATTACAAACAAATAGTTACAATGTTATGTACAAACTAATCAGTAGTAGGTGTTACATGAATAGTTAGTTCAGTTGAGTTGTTTCCACTTGGTCCGTGCAAAACCAAATAGAGTGCGCCGGGTTGAACTACACGAAGATCTTCATTTTGAAGAAGTTGTACAAAGCGTCTTGGTAGGAAGATCTGAAATTTTGGTTCATCACCAACTGTATATGGAGCCTCGCTCAATGTGCAATTAATAGCATCACCTACTGAAGTTTCCATTTTCTTAATCGTATGAATGATGTAGTGTTTTTCTTCTTTTAGTTCAGAACATTTCTTTGTAGGTAGAATTGATGATTTAGAATGAGCGTTGAACTGATCAACTAAACTTTGAAGTAAGTTCTGTGATGCCATCTTGATGTTGTTGTTAATCTTCTTGTTAATAAGAATGTCCGTCGGAGATGTTGTCTCTTCGGAGGTTAGAGTAATACTCATGCTGCGTCATGGTAGCGCTCTCGCTTTTATAATCGACACTACCCCCACTACTGACACTACACCCACCACTTTGTTGAAGGAAATTGTTCAAGCGGTAGGCATTCTTTAAAGCGCACTGCGACCTTCGATGTTTAAAACTTTTTGATGAAATACAAAGTTCGTTGAAGTAGCATTGGAAATCTTTATCAATTATTGCATTAATCACTTCGTTGCTTGTAAATGATTGTATCCAATTTGCTTTTTCCAATCCCCTTGTGTAGATAATTTTAAACTCTTTGCAATAATGATTCATAATGTGCGGCATCATGTTATAATTAATGAAACCTTCATCCCATCTTAAGTTGTGAAAATGTTTGTTCAACCATTTGTTTGTAACTTTCGCTTTAGTTGTTAGTCTATTAAATGGTACTGGAGGTTTGAACAAATAATGATAAACTACTGATGTGTTCATGTCCAAGATTACTAATTCTTTAATAATAAAATTACCATCATTTCCTCGGAAAGCTTGAAATTCAATTATACCTCTTTTAACTTCCATTATATGAGGCGCATTAGAAAACGAAACCCGTTTATTCATGATGAAGTCTTACTAACAACTGACTTAAAAATTGAATGAGCCGATGTTTATAACAGACAGGATTGTTCTTCTTCTTTCACTTCTTGTGCCACTTCATCAATATTAAAATTGGTGTGATAGTTGTTTAATTGTCTCCACATTTCAACTTCTTGAGGTATTCTATTAAAGATTGAAGTATCCACGGGACCGTATAAAATTGGAACAAAAGGTTTTTTGTCCAATGTATCAATTAGATAGTCTTTAATTATTGCACTTGAAAATATTAGTTGTTTCAAATATCTGGTGACGGGACCGGTAGTACAACTTAAAGTGTAAAATTCTTCTTTAGTGAAATATAATTTAACATTATGTGTAGTTAAATCTCTGAAGCGAACAATTTGTCCTCCACGATGTTTTACTATATCAACTTCAATATTTGATTCCAATAAACTTAATCTTGTTCTTCTTCCAAATGTGTTGTTACTTAAATAGCACTCCAAAAGATGTAAATGTTTCATGAGAGATTCCCAAGTAGTTTCACTGAAAGTAACCATTTTGTTTCCATGATTTAAAATAACAATTGGTGAATAATCCATTGATTTTAAAATTCCAACTGATATACTTTTTGTCATGCATGAAGAAATTGGGTAGATAATCCGAAGAAATACTTCTGTTAAAATATTGGTTGTAATGTTAACTTCAACCTTCTTCCTTTTTACTTCTTTTTCAGTTTTTTCTTCTTCTCTCTTCTTATGTTTGTTGAATTTTAGGAACTCGTCCATTTCTCGTTCAACTTGTTTTTCTATATCTGAACTATTATCATTAGAGGTGTATTTTCTTCTCCGTTAGTAGAATTCATCTTGCGAATGATGTTTCCCATACGAAGGTTGAAGATAGAATGAAGTTTCTACTAATTATTTTCTCGCTTTTATATTTTTCGTAAAATCCTTGAAATTTATACAATTACATAATTGTTTGTTTTCAACTTGTCTTTCACAAATGAAATTCTAACCTCAAAAATTAAAGCAGATAATTCTAACCTCAAAAATTTGCAGTTGTTGTACAATTCTTCTTAAAGTACATTCTTCACAATTCCGGTCAGCGGTGTGTAAGTAACTATTTTATCATGTAGAATTAGACAGTATGCCGAAGTTCCATCCGCTACTGGTTCTTCAAATTCCATTTCAATTTTTATATCCACACTTGATGATTTTACCGATTCATTTTGTTTTGAACAATCGATTACAATTATTGGAGCCTTGGAATAATACTGGTCAGGTGATAATAGTGGTGTATTAGTCTTTCCATAATATGATGATTGAAATCTTGCATACATATCGTATAAAATGGAAAAACGTTTTTTGCTGAACATGACATTCAAATTGTCATAGGGAAAGAATTGAGAGTTTAGGAAAACTTTACAATTCTTTATTTTACAGTGATCAAATTGACCAGCATTTGCAGTGATAACATCTTTTCGCTTAGTTTGAAAACCGAGTATTATGTACCTTGCTCGTTCCAAGTAAGTTGATGTCTTGACGGTCCATGTTTGTCGTTCTGTCTGAGGTAGTGTAGGGTATTCATGAAATTCCCAACTTCGGAATGGCATCACAATATCACGGTCAGATTTCAACTTTCTCAATAATAGGATTCTATGTTCATCAGCCAATCTTACATGAGGTACTCTCCAAACAACTTTATCCAACTGTAGTTGCCATTCCAGTTTATCTTCCGTAGTTGCAGGGTCTGCAAGTATCAAGTCCTTATTAGTTGAAGATCTGAGTAATACTAATTCTTGTTTGACATTTATTATTACCCGTTTGTAATCTTCAGCGAATCCCAAAAGCAATCGTAAAGGTACATGAAAATCAAAGTGACCGTTGGAAGCTGGTGTTATAGTGTCTTTATCGGGGGCAACCCATCCGGCAGTGACTATTGAATTCTTCTCATGCGGTGTTAATGATGTTAATCCTTTCAATGTCGTTGTTAAACCAACCTTTTTTGTTGAATCAACCGTCACCCCTGATATTTCATATCTTATTTCATCAAAAAGATATGCCATCGGGTTATTTATAAAAGGAACTGTTGAAGCAGTTTTTCCATCCAATTTTAATACCCGTCCTTCGATGTACAAGTAACTTTCACACGGTAAAGTGTAAATATCTTGTTGTTGAATGGGGATCCTTATTTCATCGTTATTGTTTAATTTTGATGAAGTGTAAGGGTTGTGCATGTGATATTCCTTCTCCCATAGTGTTTCGTCGAACGTTGGTCCTTGAGATATATCCAGGATATCCATCGCTGTTAAGTTTCAATCCAATCTTCTGTAGAAAACGAATGTTTTCCGATGTTAACTCTTCCAATGTCGAGGAGCTACTGAGCTCCCGACTCTTCCGTTGCGGTTTAAATGATAATCCCATGTTGACTTTTATGTTGCTGCTCTGATGTGTATCCGTATAGTAATTGTTTCTCCTCTAAAGTCAACACTATGACCGTCTTGATCCAATATGTTCAGTACGATGTCTGAAATGAAACTGGTGTTTAACGGTAGGTATATCAAGTTTTGTGGCTTCTCAACAATTTTAAAACCGGGAGCCACTGTTGGATAAAATGTATGTAAAATATGTTGATTAACTCCATCTCTATACGATCCGTGTATAATGTTGCACGTGACATCAATACTATTTACTTTCAATATTGTTACAGTTGAATCACCTGAATGAGTAGTTCCAGGAGTTAAGATTTTCTTTTTTGTATCTGTAAATCCAAGTAAACTGCCAATCGACTGTTCCAAGCTGACATCAATATAATATTTCGAAGTTATTTCTGCTTTTAAAGTATTATTGTTTCCTTTAACGGTGATATTGTCTTCTCCGAGTTGTTTCTGTAATAATTGGTTTATGTCATCAATTTCATATGCTCCAGTAGGAAATGTAATTATTTTTAATTCTGAGTATTTTCCTGCAGCATCCTTAGTTTCATAATAATGTAGTAAATTGTTTTTTCCTTCTGTAACATTAGGAATTGAATTGTAGGTAGTCAAATCAAGTAATGCCGCTTCCCATAATCTTTCCTTGGATAGACGCAATGCTGGGAACAGCGTACTTTTCAATGTGGATGAATTTCCACTCAGTGACACTGTATACGATGACATCTTAAAGCTGACTGACACTCTTCGCTAGAAACTCCAAACATAAATGCCCACATATTTCAGTATTGTTAGGTTGTTCTCTTTTGTAATTGTAAAAAATGTTTTTGGAGTTTCGAAAATAATGTTGCAGTTCTTTTGGCGGTGGTAGATTGCCAAAACTGTCAAAGTAGTAAATGGTTTGTCCGAGTTTTTTATAGCATACCCAATGAGTGCCTGGACCATAGGTGGAATCCAAATTTACTATTCCAGTTTCATTTTTCCATATTTTAGTTGGTAATGCATCTTTCATAAAAACTCCTCGAAAGAATGGTATTTTCAAACATTTTACATAATCATTTAACTGATGATTTGTTAAGGCTTTATTTGGAATTATCAATTGATTCTTCTTATTTAGTACACACGGTATGGTCTTAGGTATAAACCTGCTCCGTTTTTTACCATTTGCCAAACAGAAGTCTTCTTTACACTTGCCTTATGAGTTCTACGACGTCCTTTTTTAATGTTTCCACCTCTTTTGGGAGCGCCTCTCTTTGCAGGTCTTCCTCTGCGACGTCTTCCACCACCTAACTTTGCTTTTGTCTTCATGGCTGTAGTTACTGCCCAAGCTGCTGCTTTTTCTGCAATATTTGCGTCACTTGATTTTACTCTTTGCCAAGCTTTTTCCGCTAGAATTTTATCTGCTATTGATCTATTTGTTGAATCTTTATACTTTGAATATGCTATATCGTGTTCTTTGCAAGCTTGATCTAATTTATTAATTCCAGGATCTCCTCTTGCTAAACGTTTTGCCAACTTAGTTCCAGGTCCACAATATTGATAACCTCCGGGCAGATGTAATTCGTATGGTAAAGCGTCTATCGTTCGATTTACAACAGCACCAACTGGAATCCGTCTGAGCAGGGATAATGCAGCTGATGTTATACCACGTCCTCTCTTGCCGCTGTCTTGACGATGACTGAGCGATACGGTCTTCATTATGTTGTCTTATATAACTGGTGTGTTTACTCCACGAGATACTTTACATAAATGAATAACTTGTGCAAAATCTTTTATATTTAAAGACTTAGTTATTCAAATTAATTATATACTGATTTATGATTCTATTTTTAATCCAAGCTTCTCGTTCATCGGGTTGAATCACCACATGATTCGTTGTACTAGCTATATGATTGTGGGTATCAATAAGTAAATTACCCACTATTCTTATTAAACAATCTAAAGTTACAGCATCTTTCGGATGTTGAGGATCTTGTAACTGCATAATACGTTTATCATTACACGTGTAAGCGGTTAAATCACTTTTTGATGTTGTTATGACTTGTCCAATAGTAGCAGCATCATTTGAATCTTCACCTGGTAAAATATTAATTATTTTCTTCATCTTTGCATCATATTTGGTCCCAAAGTGTTTATCCCAAGTTATTGTTTGTCTCAATGTAACACAATCATCATCTCCATAACCAGGATAAATATTTTTTATTCTTCTATTACGACCATCGTATGTATCTAATCTACCACCACTTGCAATTAATGTTTGCACCATAAGAGGTACATTTGAATCTTTTATACCAAATCTTCCATTTGTTATTGTTTTATGTCCTGCATCCCATTCATCATTATTTCCTTGCATTAAATCAAACTTTTTATTTCCATGTATAAATTTATCTCCCCGCTTTAACACGGCATCTTCATGTTTTACAAAATTTGATGTTTCTTTTTTTAATTCTTTGGATAATTGCTCCATAGTAACAGCATCTTTTGGTTGAGAACCAAACTTTACATTTGTCAATGTTTTTCCATGACAATCGATTCCATCAGCATCTTGTAAAATACAGTTGTCCTTGATGTATTTTAGGTTTACAGCATCACCGTCTTCTTTTGGGTATCCAATGTCATTTATAATAAATTTATAAAAAGAAAATCCATGTTCAGTTTCTTCAGGTATTATAGAATGTAAATATTCTTTATTAACTGAATCTTTATCATTTTTGGGATTTCCCACGTTGGTTATTCTATAATTTCCAGCATTATACGTTTGTCCATCTTTTAAGTTATTACCCCATTGCAATTTTAAAGTATTTAAAAGTTCAGATGATAAGTACTCTTTAGTAATTGCATCAGAACCTTCAGTTGGTTTACCAACATTAATTAATCTATGTGATTTAACATCGTAAGTATTCTTATGTAATTTTAATGATGTTGAAGTAGCTTCTTTTACTGTCTTCAAATTTGCTCCATCAGTATCTTCTTCTGGATCTTTAACTAGTTTTAAACGTTTATTACTTATGCTATAGTCACCTTCAGGTTTTTGCGGTAATCCACTTTTTTTCTGTCTTCTCCAACTTGCACTCCTAAAGCGGAGTACCGTCCGAACTTGTCGACGCTCATGTTAGAACTGATACGTCTTATGCTTGCACCTCTTTTATATCCACGGACAATTATACGACTATACCGCGATTCCTAAGTTCATCAACTAGAGCCACCGATTCATTATTCAAACCTGTATGACCGGCTTCCATGGCTTCATGCAATAGTCTCATTCTATCAACCAATTTATTGATATCGTTGTAGTAAATCACATTCGTATTGTATAGATTTTTCATCAATCCTTTACCAGATGTTGAAGTATCTCCTTTACTCTTTTTACCATGTTGTTCAAGAAGTGATAAATCCATAAGTGATAAAGATTTTCTTTTCAGTGGTTGTCTCACCGCTGGTGCAGTACGTAATGTTGGCAATTTTCGTGGAGGAAACAACTTTTTTATAACGATGTTATATTTTGTTGCACGTGAACGATTAATCATTGCATCCTTTACGTAGTTTCTTTTATGAGCGTTAGTATTTTGGAGAATCTCCTTAAAAACACTTAAATCTTTGGATGAATATCTTAGTGGTATGTTTTTAAAAATTAATTCATATAATCCTTTTGTTCCTTTATATCTATGCTCACCAATAATGATGTAATCGTCTTGTGTTATTTCAAGCTTTGAATCGCCAATCTTCAATTCATTCCCATCAATTCTTGCTCCATATACGTGTGATCTACTCAAATTCGGGTTTGATTTCATATCATGTAGCATTTTCATTATATATTTTCTTCCAAGAGGTCCATGTTGTAATATATCGCTACTCAATTGAGTTAAATTTGGAATAGATTGTTCAGCTTCAGGTATTGGCTGTTCTTCTTCCTTTTCAACAATTGGTTCTTCTTCTTCTTTTGTTTCTTCTTGCTCACTAGCACTTGTATATGAATCATCATCTTCTTCTTTTTTTAATGCTTGTACTTCTTGTTTAGAAACTGGTAGTAAAACATCTCCTTCATAACGAGGTTTACCAATAGTTTCTGATATCTGTTTTAAAGGTTCCGTAATAGGTTTAAATGTAGTCTCTAAAAATTCTTCTCTTTCACTTAAACCCATCCTCAATGCACGATTCTTCATCCTAATAGAATCACTCAGTGATTTTATTTCTTTCAATAGTTTTTCTTGATTCACCATGTTTACACTGTGAAGTTCAACATGTAACTAGATGTAGCATCGGTAGTTCAACGCATAAATACAAATTTATCCAACCCTATACGATATCTACCATTTTTAATATCTTCTTCCTTCATAATAACGAGAAAGCTATATTATTTCTCATTCCATGCTTTGCCACACATCTCTTTAAATTTTTCAAATGGCATATCTGCATTTACATGATCATTATATATATGCTTTAAATTTGTTTCATCTTGCTTGAAGATGATCAACATATTTGCATTGTCTCTTATAAGTTGTTTTGGAATTTTACTGTATGTTTGACCAATGTAAATGCTATCAATATTATGATGTCTTCCCATAGCAAAATAATTCCTTATTGTGTCATGATTTTCACAAGAAACATCGTCAAATATAAAAATAGAAAATGGTTTTGCTTCATTTGGTTGCATAATTGTTTCACTGGCATTAAACTTGTAAAAATTTACTTCAGGTACACTTGCAAGTACTTTATCCAATAATTGATATTTTGGTTGTTGCAATGATTTTGAAAAAATATATATATTGTTAAAACGCAATCCTTTAGGATTAGTTATAAGGTTAAAAACAACATTAGTTTTTCCACAATTTGAAGGACCAGTTATTAGACATCTTATCGTATTTGGTAGTAATTCACCATGTTTTCCATGATTTAACTTATCATTGTCAACTGTCAATTCATCAATGTTATTGATATTAAATCGATCTTTTTGTTGTACAATCTCCATCTTGTATAAAGGTTAAACACACAATGAGCTATTAAACAACTATACTAAGTCTTTTGAAGGAATCCAAGAGTCTTCACTTTTATCAAACCCTAACCACCGGACTTTAACCATATCCTTTTTCCTTTGTAAAATCTTCTCGACAAGATATACATCACCAACTGTTGATTTCAACAATTCATGTCCGTAGAATCCACCTTGAAGTAATTCACCCTTGTTATCCTTTAATAAATAGGTTTCAGGTATAGTTGGTTGCACTTTATAAATTGTAAATACTTCATTAGTCCAATTTGGTAGATATCTTTTACTAAATACACCTTTGTATTTGCTTATACGAACTTTATCGTTGACCTTGAACTTCTTTGGTTGCAATTTTTCCAATTTCGGTGTTGTATTATTTTTAATGCGTTGTAATACAATTTTGGCATTAGCACTATTTACCTGGATAGGTTTCATTCCCATGGTACGATGATATTTGTTGTTATACTCTTTTATAAGTTGTGGTAATATGTCATACCACACGTATGATCCTCGTTTTGAAAATTGTTTATACATCGCACCTTTTAATGTTCTATTGAATCTTTCAATTATTGAAGCTTTAACTTCAGAATTTGTAGAATAATGATTTATTTGATATTTCTTCATCAAAGCTCCAAAGTCTTTATTAAAATATTCTTTTCCATCATCGGTCTGTAGATGTTTAATTTTAAATTTATTTCTTTGTATTGTGGTTTCCATACATTTGTAACACTTTTACCAGTCTTATCCTTCAATGGTAAAGCATCAGCTATTTTAGTAAAACAGTCTATAATTGTTAAAATATATTTAAATCCTTTATTTAATTTACTGTGCGGTATCATTTCAATGAGATCAGCTTGATAAAGATCATTCATTCCTTTAATGATTGTACTTCTTCTTGGAAATCTTCTTCTTGCTGGTTTATGTAGTTCATTTACAATCTTGTCCTTCACACTTTCCATCTTCAGATGTTTCTTGTACACCGCTTGTAAAAATACTGACCCATAGAATAGTTAATTCTCATTTATATAGTTTGAATATAGGTCAAGGCCATTTCATATTAGTGTAAAAAAGAGGGAACATGGCATTGGGCTTGCCATGTCCCCTCTTCTTTACAGAAAGGAAAAAGGAAGAAGGTAGAGGACGAAGAATAGGTTTACTGGTCGATAGGGTTCAGGGAGTAGTGGCCGAATGGTAAAGTATTAATTTTATCTTCTAAAATATGGCGCTTGTCATCTTTGTAGCTTAATGCCCACTTTGTTTGTTTGACACTAAAAAGTTGATGATTATAACTTCTAATAGTGTTGAAAGTTGCAGTTGTTTCAACATTTTCAAACAAACATCTTTTATAATGTTCAAACTGTACATTCTTCTTCAGGAAAGAAGTTTTTATTCCTTTGGCTTTTTTCGTGACTTGATGTTCATTCCTTTCATTTATGTACAGTTGAAATGAATACAGTTTGGACATTAATGCTACAATTTCCATCATCGGCACACCATTTGTTTCATCTTTAAATTTTCCCAATACTTTCTTGTTTTTGTCGTAGTCGTAATTTGGATGATCCTTAGGATAATCGGAAAAGTCGAAATCATCTTTATATATAAAGGTGCGTAGATCTTCATACATGTCATTTGTTTTAATCCAGTAAATGAGTGCATCCGTATCCATATATGCAATACCAATGTTCTCTCTTCCATAATAGTTAACCATCTTCTTATAATGAAACTCATACATATGTGTTTTTGAAATATCCAAGATTGACATTCCAAGATACAAAGGACGATCCATTTCAACTGACTTCTTGTTCATGGAAATAACAACTAGATTTTCATTAATAATTACAGATGAACCAAAGTTTGGTTGTTGCACTAATTTCTGTAATTTTACTGGATCAGTTACCAATTTGATATCCTTATGTTTCCTTTTGTTTTCCAAAGTCTTGCCAAATATTGCGTTGTTCATTAATTTGAAAAAATCTTTTTGTAAACTTGATGTAGCGGCGGCTCTTCTTCTTGTGTTGTTGTCGATGTAAGGTTTTAACCAACAAGATTGAGAAAATTGTAGTACTCGATTAATTTTTGTAATTCTCAGTCCTAAGTCTAAACTCTGTTGTATCATCCAGTAGTGTCCAACATATCGAGACTTGTCGGTTAAAGTCATCAATAATTTTGGCCATCTTCCAGTAGGGGAAATTTCAGTCTTCGGAAGAAGTGGTAAATCATAATGTTGATCATGAAGATGTTCAGGATATTCAAAATCCACATCAAAAATGTAACCAGTTTCACCATGCTTCGGTATATCCATTATGTTTCCAATCGATTCTGGATCTATCCATGTAAAATTATCATATGGAAGGGGATTTGACATTGCCCATCCGTATAAGTTATTTGCATCAAAATAACCCAGGAATGTTGTTGGTTTTGATGCATCATAATCGGGCAGATACTTGTTGTTCGCCTTAAAATGTCGTGTAACGCTTTGCGTCAATCCCCCTCGAACTCCTGACTCTAACATTAAAACCATATCTATATCAGTAAGAAGTTGTATTTTACAATTTGTTTCTTTCAACATGGCTTGCCATGCTAATCCAGGTGAAGTGTACGAATGAAGAGGGTCCAATCCATAAGCTGCAAAACACGTATTTCTAAATTCTTCCATTATATCACATAATAAAGTTACATCTAATTTAACATAAAAATCTGAATATTCTCCTAATGTTCTAAATCCTAATTCGTTCCATACTTTACATGCATGATCATAGTCCCCTTGAGATATGTCCATGTCGTAAAGTTTACTTTTAAATTCTTCTTTAGCCGGAAGTAATGTTTCATTAAATTTTTCTAAACTGTCTATGTAATCATATGGAAACACACCTTTCCGAAGTACCAAATCCAGTTTGTCGTTATTTACAATCTTCTTTGTTTCGATGAAATCTTGTTTCCTTAAATTTTCTGAAAGTTTGGACAAACTCGACGGCATAAATCTGTAGGAGTCTAAGAATCTTAATTTCATGTTTCCAACTTCTTTGGAAAAACTGATGAACTTCTCTGAAGTTTCAGCTAATACATCAATTTTACCATCGTCTCTTCCTAATTCGGGTATTATGAAATGAGCATCGTACCCACTGAGGTTATGCAGAACCACAGGAATAAATAGTGGTAAACGATAGCTCAAGTTGCATTTATTACAAGCAGCACCCCTGTAATAACCAGTGAGGTGATCGTGATCTTTAACTTTATAATTCTCAATAGTAAAATCATTTTTGCACAAGAAACATCTAGTTGCATTTTCATGTTGAATTTCTTCTTCTTCCTCCATCATTTTCATTGGTACAATATTTGTATATAATCTTTGTACATTTCCAGCTATTGAATATAAGTGATCAAGAAATATTTTTTCTACATTTTCACCACGATATACTAGAGGTTCCGAAGTTAATCCATATCTGTTTAAATGTTCTTCTGATAATGTCGATTTCACCATTAAACAAAAACTGTTTGGTTTGTGCATTTGATACTTGACACTTTTTCTAGCTTCACAATTTTCATCTTCAACAGGAACAAGTGTTGATTCAAAGTCCGCATACACAACGAAAGGGATACGGTATTGATAATGAACCTTTTCAAATTTAACGAATGCTCTGTTTTCCGCAGGTAAATTAATCTTTGCTTCATAATTATTGTTACATAGTCTTTTGTGCTCTTGTAACAATTCTCTTCCTTCTCTTCCTTCTCGTTGAAAATTAAAACATCTCTTGCAAATTATCTTTTTGTTTCGATTTTTTGAAAGTTGCTTGTTAACAAGACGATCAAATTGCTTTATGTACACATAGTGAGACACATCTCCTCGCGTTAGTAGTAGTAAATCCGTATGATCTGGTAGCTCTTCTTTTGCAATACGTAAAGGATACACTTTGTTTGAACTATCTAATGCAAAAACATTGATAGACGTACCGGGATTTTTCTTCTCAAATTTTGATATATCTTTCAGTGATACAGGATAAGTGATTCCTTGAAAATTGTATCTAAATCTTTGATTTTCATATTCTTGGTCAGGTCTATTCGCATGATGTGGTACAAATTTAGTTGTCATTGCATAACGAAAACATTCATTGTCTTCATTTTTAACATTAATACAAGATTTTGTATCTTCAATTCTTTTTGGCAGAGGAATGTAACTTGATCCCATTAGTCCATATCCATGTTTGTGAACTCTTATATCTAATACTTCAATACTTGTAAGACTCCATCCGGATCCTCTTCCTTCGTGTTCCTGAATTTTTGTTAATATTTCTTCTATACAGTTCTCTACTATTGAATCAATGTTTGAACTTTCCATAATGGTTCGGTTTTTTGTTATGAATCCTCTTGGTGATAATTCTTCTTGTACATTTATAAACATAGCTTCTAGTAGTAAACCAAATTTAAGAAAGTTCAATCTTTTTAATTCTTCTTTTAAAGTTTTACTTACAATTGGTTTTGCTTCTCTAATAAATTCTTCTAGCTTCAAGTTTTCATTTTGAATCTTATGATGCATTACTACTTTACCAGGTAATGCAAATACTTGTAGATTTGGTAAAGTAGTTGAAGATGTTGCTGTTATTTCATATTGTTCTTCTTGTTCTTCTTGTTCTTCTTGTTCTTCTTGTTGTTCTTGTTCTTCTTGTTGTTCTTGTTGTTCTTGTTTTTCTTCTGGGTTGTTGTGAATTAGTTCTTTATGACAGTCTAATAGAATTTCATCGTGAAACGATTCCGAACATTTATCGCAACGATACATGTTGAGATGTTTACTCTTCGAAATTTCACCAAGAAATGAAGTGGGCTCTCACGTTCCTCCTATTATAATGGTTCCCCCACCACTATTTCATCCTCTTCACTATCCTAGGAAATCAAACATTTTCAACAAAATATTAACCTTCTACAAACTAATTGTTCATTCGTGTTCTTTATTCCCATTGGAGTTTTAGTATATACTTCTTTATATTCAAACTTTAACAAACTTTCTTTTAACATCTGTTAGGACAGATGTTATGGGACAGATGTTAAAAGAACAAATGTTGGAGTGGAAATGGCTAGAGCACAGGCACTTGGTTGAACTAAATTTGCGCATAAATTAACTAGAGTTGAACTGAAAATTCGCATAAATTAAAAGTTAGTTCAAAACTAAAATTCGACAGTGTTAAAAAACTCTAACAGTTGAATAAAAATAAACATTAGTTCAAAACTGAAATTCAACAGTGTTAACCAAATTCTAACAGTCAAACAAATAGGTCAAGGTAATCCAATTTAACGCGAGAACGAGGAATAGAGCACTAAGTGGCATGTTAGACCATTACCACAAAGTGATCTATTCCTCGCTCTCTATTCTACATCTACTTTTTTCAGTTTACTTATTTATATTAAAATGTTCAAATTTTACTATGTAGAATGTCCATTCTTTCTCTTCAACTCTTCGATTGTTTTTAGCAATTGTAACAAATATTCGTTAGTTTTCACCAAAGTCTTTAGTTTGCTACATCCAATTTCAATGGAAGGTATTATAAGTTGTAATTTTATAAGTTCAATCTTTTCTTTCTTGCGAATTTCTTTCTTTATTATATTATTCCTTATTTTTGCTGAAGATTTAAACTCCATGTTGTTTCTGCTAAAGCACAATAATAATAAAAGTCTCTTCAAACAACCTGCATTTATACACATTCCCCCACCACTTTATAATCCCCACTCCTTTCCCCCTCTTCTTTATATGTGGAAGGAAGTATTATAATTAGATTCCTAATTTTTCTTTTCCTTTTTCACTACATGGGGGGAAGGGTAATTTGTTATTACACTAGTTGTGCAAGAAAATAGCCGCCAGTGTCCACACCTTGTTCATAGCACTCCATCATAGATTGTGCCCACTGCAACATGCGGTCTCTGTCATTTGGTGTGACAAGGAAAGAATGACTATCACCATACAATATAAAAGAGTCAATTCATACATAACATCCTAAATTTAACCATTTATTAGCTTCAACTATAAACTTTTCTATTGTATCAAATGGAAATTGTGGATCAATTGCTATAACCTTACGTTCTTCACTAAGTTCAACAGTATAATCATCATCATCCTCACTCTCACTATCATTATTTAAAATGTGTTCAGGTTGTAGAAAAACATCGGAAATTTTGGAAGAATTAATATGGTCATTCACATGAGGAGGCATTTTGAAGTAGGTAATATTGTAAACAGCAGAGACGAAACAACAAGAGCGGCGTGTAGAAGCAAAATGAAGGAGTGACCAACGCTCGCTCCGCTTTTATAACAGTATGCAAATGAGGGGTAAGAGCTGACCTTAACCGGTCATCGACCCAAAGGAGTGGGGGAAGTACTTTTCTTACTACTCAAATGGAAGTAGGTTAGTAGGTCACGGGACTTAGAGTGTTAAAAAATAATGGGGGAGAAACACAACGCTATAACGCATTGTGTTTCTCCCCCATTATTTTTTTAGCAACAATTTGGAAAAAACTAAGTGAATTTACTGTTTACACCCCCACCTTGTAATACGATCCTTTTTATCCCTGAGGAGAAAGTCTTGAGAATCTAAAGTGTTAAATCTCTTCTCTTTACACAAATTCTCACAAACTCTAATTTTATATTTTAAGCCGTTACATTTTGCCAAAATGTGTTGGTGGTCAACAACACTTAGAAAAAAATATTTCAAACCTTTCTTAAGCCTCTCTCCTCTGACGGATATTATTTTAGGATCGTCTTCAATGGTGGGGGTTTCTGTCAGTTGTGGTTCAGAAATATGTTTCACGATATGTACACGGCAAAAACTTTCATTTTTAACACATTTCCTCCCACAAGCTGATCCTTTCTTAATTCCCTTAATAAGCATTTCAGGGCAAGTAGTGGGACGGCTAAATGCCCTACGACGCTCTTCTTGTAATGATCGAAATTGCTCTGAAGGAGCAGGTTTAGGGGCAGGTTTAGGGGCAGGTTTAGGAGCTGGTTTAGAGGAATTAGTTTTGTAATAGGTATGGTCTTCAAGTGTAGCAAGTGGTGGGGTAGGAGGCAATGGTGATAGTGGGGTGATGGGTGTACTAAGGCGATGAAGAATAGTTTCAAATGAAGGAGTCTTAGGATGGGGAGCTGGCTTCTTCGGTGGCGGCATCATAGTTGATAGCGGTGCAGAGTCATTTGAGAGCGAAGGCGGTGAAAAAATACTACGAGGTCTAGAAGAGTTGGTTGGCGGAAGAATAGCTCCAGAAGTTGAAGGTTCAGATGAAAGCTTCTTCTTATACCAATCCGGACAGTTTTTCAAGCGAAGAGTTTTGTTAGATGCAGTAACAGCCGTAGAAGTCGAAGTCGAAGTTGAAGTTGAAGTTGAAGTTGAAGTGGTAGAAGTAGTAGAAGTAGTAGTGGGCACAGAAGACATCGTTATAACTCCAAGTTCACAGCGTAACGTCTGGAATCGGAATGAAACACTAGTCCCGGCCAACACGTCTTTTATAACGGTATGCAAATGAGAGGGGTTAGCAGCCGGCCATGACCGGTCATTGGCCCGGGAGGTGGGGGAAGGAGTGGTGGGGGAAGGGGTGGTGGGGGAAGGGGGGGGGCTCCATTTTTTCGGGGGGGGGGGGTCTCCATTTTTTCGGGGGGGGGAGGAGGGGGGGGTCTCCATTTTTCGGGGGGGGAGGGGGGGAGGGGGGGGAGGGGGGAGGTCATTGACCTTTCCAAAAGTGGGTCAAGGTCATTCAAGATTTATAATGATCCAAGGTGATGGGAACAGTAATACTGTTCCCACCACCCTGTTTGCCTAACGGTTCCCACTCCCAACCCACTAGTTACGTTCTGCAAGGGACATCGACGCAATTTTGTTTGGACCGTCCGGGTCTACCGTAACGGTCCGGTCCGGGTCTACCGTAACCGTGAATTCCAAGGGAAACTGGAACACCTAATGCAGAAACGCAACTCTAACCCCACCCAAACTAATCCCACCCATTATATTCCTAAACAAAAATGCAAAAACCTAGTCCGCATTTTGCGGATGTCCCACCCCTTCTAAGTGAATTTCAACTGAACTTCTGAATTTACATTTAATCTACCCCCTAACATCTAGCTGTAAGGCAAAACAACATTAATTAGTATTACCAACACTTAAAACTAACAACACATCATTATTAAAAAACCAAATAATTCAACACAACCAAATACCATCATTATTCTTAAAATTAATACACCTTAATGCTAAATACCTCTTAAAATTAATACACCTTAATGCTAAACCCAACTTATAACTAACATCGCAATGCGCAAATTATTTCTTAAATTTAATACAACTTAAAACTAAACACACACACACATACTACATTGCATTAAAAAACGCAACATAGTAGAAGAAGTTCAAATATATATAGGCCTACTATATATTTGAAACCTCTTGCTGAGTCGCCAACAACCTTTCGCTATGAAAGTTTGTTGACGACTGACGCTAAGATCAGGCTCGTATCGCTCCTCGGATTCTCGAGTAGTGGGGGAAGTTGTTTCACTACAGTACAGTGTTCAATCCAGTCCAATTCGCAGCAGTGTAAAAGAAAGGCGAAGGAGTGGGGAGCGGCGCATGCGCAACAACACAAAACCAAGGTTTGAGGTTAGAATTATCCATGTGCAGTAGCGCTAAAGTGAGTAATACAGGACTAGGCGCATGCGCATAGCATAGACTCATTCCGATCCGGAGAACTTGTTGCATGCGCAGCAGGTTTGAGGTTAGAATTATCCATGGCAGCTGCCATATTTAGTCTGGTTTCACCACATAAAGTCAACAACCGGTGGTGACCGGCCATTGACCTGGAGGAGTGGGGGAAGGAGTGGGGGAAGGAGTGGGGGAAGGGGGAAGGGGGGGAGGGGGGGGAGGTCATTGACCTTTCCGGTCGGTCATTGACCCCAAGGAGTAGGGATAGACACAGAACCCTACTTCTCTTACTACTCAGGTGAAAGTCGGTCAACCAGTCATTTGCTTGCCATCTGCCGCCATCTGGCTGGAGTTATTGCCTCTATAAAGGTGGGTAGTTTATCGCGCTACAAACATTCATTGCCTCGCATCCGCTCGGTCATCATCTCTCGTTAGTTTTATGTTATGACTACTTCACTTACTAGGTTTGAGGTTAGAATTATCCATGGAATAGCCTTTGTAAATTCTAACCTATAAAATTACTACTCTGGCTTTCTGTTTCAATTTCTTTTACACTTCATTTTATATCTCAGTCTTCTTTTAACTTCTGAACTTAACACATCGGTTATGATGACTGCACAATGTTTAAAATTAAAGCTTTTGCGAACACAACACATATTACGAAGTACTTCTAAACCTTCAATTTCAAAGTGTAGAACTAATTTAAATAGAGTTAGGAAGAAGTACAGTTTTAACCCATTATACTCTTCAAAGACTTCGCAGGTTAATGTTGATGATAGTGTTATTTACAACATTTTGCATTCTATGTTACAATTCAACAACTTTGAACTTGTTACACCTATCGACTGTGTTCAACAAGTTTTTTTATTTTACCCCTACTATTCCTCATATAAGCGCTGTCACCACAATTCCTACTTCATGCTCCTCTATTCTCTTCAGCTAAGCTAAGGTTTGAGGTTAGAATTATCCATGGCGGCCGCCATGTTTAATTCAGTTTCACCACATAGAGTCGGCAACCGGTTATTGGTCTAAAGGAGTAGGGGAAGGGGTGGTGGGGGAAGGTTGCCGTTTTATAAACCCTGTCCCTAGGCGGCGCTTCTCATTCGATCGCCAACTTTCAAACAATAAACACCTCTCCCATGGCACGAATGAATTATCCCACTATCACCAACTAGTTCAACTTTAAACTATTTCTGGTGGTAGTTGGGTAGGCTTTTTTAAAACTTACTCTGGATGACCTTGACATACTTTCCAGGCCCCCAGTTATAACTGTTGAATTTCAGTTTTGATCTTACTCTTAATTTTTGTTCAACTTTTAGAGTTTAGTTAACACAGTTGAATTTTAGTTTTCAACTAACTCTTAATTCATGCCCAATTCTACTTCAAATAGACGCCATATGCTCTCGCCATCTGCACCCCAGCATCTGACGCCATCTGCTCGAGCAGCTGCTCGGGCAGCTGGCACGACTTCCGGTCCAGAAGTAACCAAAACACACTACTATCGTCCTTAAGGTTACATCCTACATCTCTTAAAACCTCTGGCCAATGAAATTCTTGTTAAAATGATTTGTGGTATAACTACTTTATTTTAGTAAACCATAAACTATTTTTTAGAACTTAACTATCGGCATACCGTATTTAATATATTGGACTCTCTATTGCATTTAGTTGAAAATATCCTTTCCAAAGCTGTAAAAGTTCTAGAAAAGGAGAGGTGGAGGCCAAATTAGGGGTGGGATATTATAGAATAGTAACATAAATAGAATATATTACAAGAAATATTTATGTTATTTAAATAATAGTCGAATGGAGCACGGCTAGGTAGTAAGCTAAAGTTAATATTAACATAAACAGCGATTGAGTATCTAAAGCATAATAGATGTTTCCCATATAACTTCCCAAGAGCACCAAATGAACCGGAAGCTATAAGATGACGAAACAACGGAAGTGACCGTGACTCTGGAATACCTTCCTGCCATTTGTGTATACATTGAGAACGCATGGATAAGTAATTATGTTTTCTTATAATAAAAATATTCCCAGTCTCTAATTCTCCGATGACCTTTTAAATGCTTTTCATTATACCGCAAAGAAAATGGTTATTCAGAACAGTGATTATAGTTGTTTTTTGCAAATAACTGTTTCTTACCGTCCAATTTCAATCATCTGTTCACTTTTCCCTTGCACTAACCCTACAAATTAAAATTTTTGTATTAAAAATACACAAAATAAATCAAAGTCAATAAAACGAATGTGAACGAAAGGGTAATTGAAGACAATTTCGAAGAAAAGATTTTTTACAAAAACTCATATCCGGCACCACATATAATGACGAAGAATTTCCAAAAATTATTTTCATAAAAAGTGTTTAAACATGTATTTTAGCATTAGAACATGTAGCTTTTAGAAGAAATAAAATGTTTGTTTTATTGTTAATGAAATTGTCATTGACTTTTTATCACTGTTTATCACACTGATAAATCTAACTTCAGTTTATGCACAATAATTTATAACGTTTTTCGTAAATTAAATGGCATAATAATTGTATTGTACACCCTTATTATCAAAAGACACAGCGAATTCAAACTTGTGATAAAATTGCTTAGGAATATTATGTTAGGGTAGTGTTCTATTTCATCTCTCTCCCTTAGATTTTCTTAAGCAAAGTTTATATTCCATCTCTTCCTGCAGGGAAATATGTTTGTATTTTAGAAAGTTTAAACCTACAACGTGTCCAACCACCATTAATTTTCCGTACAAAACTCTTATAACAAGCACTAAAAATTTACTCATTTTTCGGTAAATTAACATGTTATTAAAAGAGATGTTTGTTTAAAAATAGTAAGCAATCTATCATTTATGAAAGAAAACCTTTTGAATCAGTAAAATCATATTTTGTATAAAAATATATTTTTTATCAATTTATAATTAGTTTACAGCTATCCATCAAGTGAAGTTTTTAATTTATGTTTGCATTTCATTTTACGCTTACATTTAAGACTTTTTGTGATACTAGGTAGGACATCCTCATTAGGACTTAAAAGTAGAAAAATATCCGAATATGAACTAATAATATACAAAAAAAAAATTATATACTACAAAATTTAACTGCCTGCAGTGTTTTGTGCAGAAATGAATTTGGGCGAACGTTCTTACTGTATCCTTTGGAATTCTGTATAGCAGAACAAAATTTAATATGTCCAACCCAGCAAACGATGATAACCTCATAGCAGCAACATTGCCCGTAATCCTCTGATATTGCGAGCAAAGTCAACGGTCAACAAATGAATATTCAAACATAAAATTTCCAGCGCAACCATTCAACAAAACAACTACGGTTGTGGTTCACTACAAACTATGTAGGAGAATTTTAAAGATCACAAAAGAAGAACAAAACTAGTTTTTTTAATGAAAATGATATAATTAGTCTCATAACCATAGTCTTATAGACATAGTCTTAACCATATATTATTATGGTAATTAATAATTTTGTAAAAAATATAAATAAAATAAATAGTCCAAATAACCTATATTTAAAATCAATAGTGATTGAAGCACCATAATGTACATTATTGTTGTTTCAAAATATGTGGCAAATAAAAAAAAAAAAAAAAAAAAAAAAACTAAATCAATAAATAAGTCAAATAATATTATTTTATATAATTTTAAATACATTAAAATGCCATTATGCCTTAAACGTCAACCATAAAACATAAAATTCAACATAAAATAACACAATACTAAATAATACTCTAAACATTTACAGGATACGGCAAAATGTACAGATGGTGTGTGGCGCAAAAAAAACTTTTATTTACGACCATTAAAATAAGCATTAATAATGATATCAAGTCAATTACAAGCCCGTTGAATGATAGGGTCTTTAATGTACAGGAGATCCATTAAAATACAGGTTAGAAACGAGTGAGGGCTCGGAATTCAACGAAAAAAAAACAGGAATTCAACGGAGTTTGTAATAGAAATTGCTAAATTTACACATCAGGTGATTGTTCCTTTATGTTTCATTTTTTAGTTTCTTTATGCACATAACTTTAAAAGATTGAGATCTCATAGGAGTGAAAGCGACGATTAGGCCAAGTGAACGGGCGTGGTGAAATTTCTGTTTGTCTGTACCCATACATTTTCGATATTTGAACTTTTTCTTCACAGCGAAGTACCAAATTTATGTTGGTTGTGGATAAAGTAGTGTATTCAACTATTGCATTCAGCCTTTAGGCCACTTGTAAGATATTTAAAACACTTGCTTCAGTCATTTTTTAATCTACATCTCACTCGTGGCTTGCCATATTATTTGAAAAATATTATAAACTGTTTTTTAAATATATTTTAGTCTTACAATAGTGACATTTGTCTGCAATTATAAACAAGCAATTAAAAAATAAAATAAAAAAGTAGAATAAAAAGTCGGTAAATTAAACAGTTGTAGATTTTTATTAAATAGATATGATATATTTATCATCAGAGATACAACACTGAAGCAGTAGGCTATTTTACATTTTATTTGCTCATTTATTTCTGCGTCACATTTTTTTATTTATTTTAGTTGTGGAAGTGTAGTAACATATTCCACCGTTATTTGAGATTAAATATGCAGCTTTCGGAAGTGCTTACAACAACACCTGTTGTAAAGCCGATGATAAACATTGGGGACTAATGGAAGATACACAATTACTATTCAAATTGTGATTAGGTTCGAATAAATAGTTAGAGTGGTGCAATAGGCTTTCATTACTATTACATTTCATTAAGACGGTAATGTTTCCTTTCGATTACATGTAAATACACAGGTCATTATTTGCATTTTATAAATCATATTTAATTTACAAAAAGTAGAATATACAAAACGAAGTGTTTTGTGGACCTGTTAGGGAATTTTCACTATGAGAAACTAACAATTTATTACTTTTTTAAGTACTAAGACGAATTCATACTAAACAAAGTTTGTATGTAAAACATAGGAAAAATTTTAACTTCATGTTAAAACTAGCTCTCTGTCTTATAATGTTACAAACTGTACATAGGTGATAGGCTGTGCTTTGCAAAATAGGCTAAAAGACTTAAAAAACCAACTAGTTTATTTTCGTGAAATGTGGTAGTCAATTTGTTGGGGGTAACTGACCCGTAGCAGTTTGACAAGTGGTTCCAAATGATAAAAATTGTAAGACTAAATTAATCTTTTTTGAAATGCATTGATATTACACTCAGAACTATTGTACTCTTTATGATAAATTATAATTTAAATGTATAAATAGCATTTTAAAATAAGGCTAATATCACAATAAACAAAATATCATGGCAGATTGAAGAGGATATAAACTCTCCTTCCTTGATTAAAAAAGCAAATAGAACAACAATGTATACTCAGCTTTGGGAACTTCCCGTTTGTAACATATCAAATTTTTATTGTGATTATTTTTGTCAAAAAATTTTAAACAACTGTTGAAATTAAATTCGCCTTGAGAGGCAAATTTTTGTATGTCGGTTGATGAGAGCTATATAATAATGATACATCATATGTCCCAGTTAAAATTTCAGATTTAAGGAATGTAATTTATATTGTAATTTAAACAATGAAGTCGTATAGTTATCAGCCAAATATAAAATTAATTACTGCTCTACTTGCCTGTTATTGCCTTTATCCTTATCTTATTTCCGTTACATAGATTAATGCTATTAATTTTTTTTCTAATTTTACATCACAATGTTAACATATTTACCATTGAATCAGATTGAGATTTCAGAAAAGGATTTTCAGTTTGATTCAAGATTCAATCCAGTTACTCCACGGAGCAATCCAATCAAAGAGAATCATCCTGTGGGACTGAAGCAGCGACAAACGCAATCACGAGGAGCATTTCACTTGTTGAGACAGTCACTTGTTGAGGTGAAATTACTTTCTCGTTTTAAATTTATTATGGATGAAAAATTTCTGGACACTTTAAACCATTATTAAACCATTTTTACCTTTATCACTGAAAAAGTCTTCAAGGAAGATTTTTAAATCTGAAACCATAGTTTTACTTCAAGGAGCAATACAATCTCAGAGCATCCTATAGGTTTTGAGCGCCCACCAAAGCGTTATAAGGAAATGGTTTTTTGAAAATCTATTTTCTTGACATAGACTAAATAAATAGTGTTCAAGAAGAATAAACGTTAAACAATTGATTCGGTATTTTTTGAATGAACGCTTATATTTATTATGAAGCTATCCCTAACTCTTGAAATGAACATTGTATTGTAATATTTGTAAATATTAATTTGAAATTCTTTATTCTATCCTAATTTGTTACCAATTGATTACTATTTTAATTAATTTATTTATATACAGTGTGATTGAAAAGTCCCGGAACGGTGTAATATATTTTTTACCATTATGGATGAAGTAATGAAACTTTTTATACCAATAATAGCCATAAATATCTACTCATTTAAGCTATTATCACTTTTTTATCCCTTAAGAGGGATGGCCCACGAGGAGTCAGTCAAAATTCTTAAATAGCAGCATAGGTCAAATTTGGTATCAAATTAAAGGTCTCACTTAGCAAAGTACAATACCGCAAACCAGACTTCAAACGGATGACCGAGACCAAAATGGCAGGCATACAAAGTTTCCATTAAAATCATATGGGTAAAACTTAAAAATGCAATAACTTTCTTAATACTCAACCTTTTGACGTCGGGTTTGTGGCTTATTACTCCAAATGCAAAGGCGTTTAAAATGGTGTATGATGTGACAAGGGCCAAAGAAGTTTTAATTTAGGCCTACACTCCCTTTAAGGGATGTCCCTCCTGGAAGTCTTACAGAAATATGCTTTGGCCCTTGTCACATCATACATAGTTTTAAACGTCTTTGCACTTGTAGTAATAAGCCACAAACCCGACGTCAAAAGGTTGAGTATTAAGAAAGTTATTGCATTTTTAAGTTTTACCCATATGATTTTAATGGAAACTTTGTATGCCTGCCATTTTGGTCTCGGTCATCCGTTTAAAGTCTGGTTTGGGCATTGTACTCTGCTAAGTGAGACCTTTAATTTGATACCAAATTTGACCTATGCTGCTATTTAAGAATTTTGACTGACTCCTCGTGGGCCATCCCCCTTAAGGGATAAAAAAGTTATAATAGCTTAAAAGAGTAGATATTTATGGGTATTATTGGTATACCAAGTTTCATTACTTCATCTATAATGGTAAAAAATATATTTCACCGCTTCGGGACTTTTCAATCACACTGTATAGATTCAGATTGAATAACATTGTACTATAATGTTAGAACGTATATACAAGATATAACTGTAAAATTGTTCTAGCGTCTTCCCTCAAAAAATATATGCTCTAAACTTTTCGAAATATTTTTGCAGCTGTTTTAGTATTTCCTATAATATTTTATGTTACTCGCCTTTTGAACGTAAATGTTGTTACGCATATCTCATCAGACTGTACTTGATAGGATCTAACCCCCAACAAACAAGAAGGTCTTATAAACGCTGGATCGAGAAGTAGGAAATTGAGCTCGTTAACTACTTTGAACTTTGTGTTATAAGTTTCCACCCAATTTGACCTCACAACAACCTATCCGCAAACTTTTGCTTTATAAAAACTGCTACTCTGTGATTTCGTTCAGATTATATTTGTCTGAACGACTGTAGTGCTACATAGATAGTCCATTAGTAAATAGTTTAAATAAGCTTTATAGAGGTCGGAAATGATTAATTATATGATGATAATTCGCAAACTTTGTATAGTCATTTGAATACAATTATCAATTTAATTAAGGTGGTAATCATTATTCTTGCAAGCTTAAAACCATTGAGATAACTTAATTTATAATACATTGTTTATAAAGTAGGTGGAGAGATGATTGAATTGATTAAAACCAAAACTTTATAATATACAAATTTTATAAGTTCTCACATTTGTATAAGAACAAATTCAAATATGAATGTATGATTTAAAAAACTACGTTAGCGTTAGTAAGTGATTTTTTACTTCCATATTTTGGTGTAAGAGAAGCCCAATTATTCTGGAATTGAATATTTTTTAAATAGTTACATAAAATGACCTTTGCTCGTCTGATATAGTAAATTTTTGAGCCATAACCATGTTTACACTATTTTGATAAAAGTTGATAGAAACGAATCATACTGTTGTACTAAATAGGAAGTATTTCTTAATATTTTATATATAATTTCCCATAACCGGATATTCCTAATGAACCGGAAGCAAGAAGATGACGAATAGCGGAAGTGACCGTGACTCAGGAAACCCTTTCTGCCTTACAGTGAACATTTTAGTTTGAGGGGACAATTGTGTTTCCTTCTTGTGATTTATTTATTTTATTATCTGTAATAATCAATCATTAAACATATTTTATTACAATAGAAACTATTATCTGCTTTTGTATCAGATTTTGTAATTTTATTGGTCCAAAAGATGATGGGTTTGTATCACTATCACCTGAAATGGTTTAGCTTGCACAGAACAACCTCTCAGATTCCCCTGGCATACCCATGACCAAAATAAAATATTTTTATATAAAAAAAATCAAATTTCAGTATTTTTGGAACCAACTAAACATTAAGAATGTTGTGTGTGAATTGTCTTAAAAGGAAAATGTCAACTTTCCCCACTTTATTTGCCTTAGACCCCTTAAATTAATTGTTCTCTTTTGTTTTGCTTAGTTTTATCCTTATATTACGGTGAAAGTTTTCTAACATCTTTTATAACTAATTTATACACCATACAATATTTAAATATTCTACATTTTAATTTGTTCGACTTATTGATATTAATTTTACAAAATTAATTTTAATCTGTTATAATTTTATAATGTACAGTTAATTGTAAATTGAGGAATATGTTCTATATTCTACCATTTGTATTAGTGGAGTACATTTAAAAGTAAATGAAAAGTTATCCATTTAAAAACTCAAAGGTACGCAAACGCAATTACAATTCACCAAAAATTATGAATTCCAACAAACTTAGACAAATTTTTATTAGTTGTTACCGAAAAAACAAAAACAATAAATGGAAAAATCTAAACAACAGGAAAGCAATCAAGTAAATGTGCTTCTAAGCAGATAGAAAACCTGCAGGATTCCTCACAGTTTCGGGTGATTATGCCATTTGCAGATTAGTATTCTTGGAAAAGCAATAAGGGGCTTCAAAGTAATATGCATTTAGTTTACGTTGTATTTAATATTATGAGGTTAATATAATTGAGCTCCGAAATTATTTAATTAATTAATTATTTAATTCGCGATTTATTTATTTAATTTATTAAATTATTTAATAAATTCTTAATCTTATAATATGTTTAATTGCAGTTAAGGGGCTAACACTATGAATTTTGAATATATTCAATATAGGTTAGTTACCTTGTAATTATAATTGACTCCTAAGTGGTACTTTTCAACGATAACTAACTTAATTTTTTTAGATTCTATATAAAAATTATTTAATATGACAATGTTACTATAAAGTACGGACTTTTACTGATTTTATACAAAAAGATAAAACCTGTTCCAACAAATTCTAATCACGGAGTGAAGCATAAGTTAATTGTTCTGTGTGGGGCGATGCTGAAAATGAGCTGAAAAAAGGATTGGAAAGCTGGTTAAAAATAAAGGACCAGGGTTAAAAATAATAAAAAATACAGTACGGTAATCTTAAAAATATACAGGGTGTCCAGCTTCCACCTTTACAAACTCTTCCAGGTTATTAAGCATGCCAAAACAAACAGAAAAATCATATAAACATATGTCCGGAAATGCTTCGTTTAGCCACTAGCCGCCATTTTGTTTTTTACACTTAAGAATTTTTCTTTCCGTAACGGGTTGTTGTATGGAGTTAATATTTGGCATGTACCTTAATCACACCAATGCTCATTTTTAGAAAAAATATTATTTTTTCTGATCAATATTTTCAAAATGGCGGCCATTTTAAATTTTTAAACTCAAATATCTTAAAAACCGTAAATTTTATAAAAATTTTACTGGGTACAAAAAAGTTGACAAATTAAATTATCTAAACATTGATACCAAGTTTGTAAGGATCCGACAACAAATAACGGAGTTATTGAGATTTTTCTCTTAAAATAACCTAAATTGGCATTAATCATAGTGCAAAATCAGTGTTTTTCTACAGGAAAACCACCATTACTCCGTTATTTGTTGCCGAATCCTTACAAACTTGATATCACTGTTTAGATAATTTAATTTGTCAACTTTTTTGTGTCTAGTAAAACTTTTATAAAATTTACGGTTTTTTAGATATTTGAGTTCAAAAACTTAAAATGGCCGCCATTTTGAAAATATACATCGGAAAAAAATAATATTTTTTCTAAAAATGAGCATTGGTGTGATTAAGATACATGCCAAATATGAACTCCATACAACAACCCGTTACGGAAAGAAAAATTCTTAAGTGTAAAAAACAAAATGGCGGCTAGCGGCTTAACGAAGCATTTCCGGACATATGTTTATATGATTTTTCTGTTTGTTTTGGCATGCTTAATAACCTGGAAAAGTTTGTAAAGGTGGAAGTTAGACACCCTGTATAAATTAATGATTATACAACAAATTACATAATGGCTCAGTTTTGTTTTCATTTTACATAGCATAAAGCAATTGAGTTGACATTATTGAGACTCACCAAAGTTTACTTTTTAAATGATATATGACACATTTACATGCCGCATTTTATTCTGTCCATGGATAGGATTTCTTTTTCATCATTTTATTTCTTGTTTGCACTGTTTTTACTAGGAAAAGTTCTTTCTTCAATTGTTCAGCAATTTAGGACAAAGTGTCATTATTTCAGATTATTTTAGAACAACAATATTATGTAATATTTATTTCTCTTTTAGCGAATTTCCCTATAGGGAATACGCTATTACGGTAGTAGCCATGGTAAGACCTAAGCCCGGGACCACTTTACTTTTTCATTTTGAGGTCCCCAGAAGCCAAAAACACCATTCGTTCATTTTCATATATATGTATATATATATCTATATATATATCTATATATATATCTATATATATATCTATATATATATATCTATATATATATGTGTCCGTGGTACTGATAACTTTTGAAGGGGACCTCCGATTTTGATGAAATTTGGTATGGAGGTGTAAGACCAGGTCTATTTTCATGAGTTCGCGAACCAGCATTGTCGGGTTATGGGAACGGGGTTTTATGGGGTTTCAAAGGGGTCAAAAATGGGTTTTTGGCATTTTTGGACCTTAATTTTTAAAATTCATCAATTTTAACTGAAACCATTTAAAAGAGCTTAAAAAAACAAACAATTTGGTATTTTGAATTTTTATCATAACATAACTGGTTACGGGGCAAATCCAAAAATGTGTTTTCCATGTTATTCTTATGGGAAATCAAGAAAACCCTCTATCTTGCTTATTTATTGACATAACTTAATCAAATTTCGTATGTACATTATCTATATAAGGTTTAACTTATACTTGCTTACAAAACCCATATGGCGGCAAACCTACATACTCACCCCCATGGGGTTTATGGGGAAAATAAAAAAATTGCCAGAGTTTGATACAATTTTGTGTTTACATTCACCAATTATTGATAAACTTAGATTTTCTAACAACACCCAATGGCAGAAAACCTAGATACTCGATCCTATGGTGTTTTATGGGGAAAGTAAATAATCTGAAATTCCATTGGAAATTCGCTGAGTACGCAGGTCTGCTGCGACGGGGGTATTTGAACAATTAAAGTAATCATATTGAAACATAATAAATTAAACAGATGATTATTTTTATATTAAATATGATTAAAAACAGAAGGAACAGATATGGAAAAGGAGATAAATTATATATAAATAAATGAACACAAGTGAAATTTTAGGGATTTAGGTTTATGGATGGATCCACTCTCTCGACGGTAAATATTATATATTAATCAATATTATTATAAAGAGCTTTCAAAAGTTAGCATGGGTACAGTATTCACATTTTGGGAACACATAAAAATATATTGGCGAGTTTTATAAATCGTGAGTATGTCATTAGTTGTTTGCAAAGGAAAATAACTAATTTATTTTTTATGTTGATCGATTTGAGTTCAAATGACAAAGAAATCAAAGAGTAGGAAAAGACTAGAAAGAATGGATCACAGTGTGATAGTTATGTGAAACACCTTTCTGACTTAAAAAATATCTTAATTTTATAAGTGATTGAAGATAAGTATTATCTCTTGTATTACATTCAAATACAAACTTAAATTTTTCTTTTTAAATTTTTTAATTTGATAAACGTATACTACTTTTCTTGATGATGCAACTACGTAAAGACTATATTACACTTCAAGATTATAGTTAGAATTGAAACGACCGATAAACTAATGACGAAATGTTTATTTATGTATGGAAACGTCACGTTTGCACTTCTTTGATATTTGCCTACTTTGTACGAATTGGGCGTTAACTTTTGTTTGGTTGTAGATTGTTTTCTACTACTATTGTATTGAGCAACTCTTTTTCACTTCTATTGAGTAATTGTGATTTATGCGTATATAAAATGCTGCAAAAAAATTCCGGATTGAAAATAAAATTCTTAATTTAAATTATACATATAATAGGGTTACTTAAACATGTTTCACAAAAACTAAATTAATAAAAATACTATGCATTCGATTTTAAGAACACAGAGGAGCACAGTAAAAGCAAGCAGTGGTCACAGGAAGACGTTTCTGTTAGCTATTGCTTTGTTTTGACCACCCGCTATAAAGTGCTCTGAAACGTTGCTCTTCTTAGGCCCACTCTTTGATTTAAAGTTAATTAAAAAAAGTATTTTTTTTTTTGTTTTTCTATATAATAACAATCAGCTGCAAATTACATAAATCTCATACTGTACACTTTATCGTTTTACACATATTTCTCATCTGGAACTAGATTACTGCTTATTTATTTCTCTTGACATCAATTCATTGTGAACATAAATGTTTCTCACAATGAAAATTATACAACAAAATAATACAAGAAAGACTTAACGTAGACAATCGTGGATTATGCAATGCTTTGACTAGTAACAGTTCACTTGGACAACTAGGTAGAGCAAATAACATGCATGCTGGTGCAAATTTGTTGACAAAACAGCAAATACTGTATTACTAAAAAGCAAATTTTACACCTTCAATAAATTCTATTTAGACAAAGAATATTTCAATAAAGTAATAATAATAACAGCAAGAAAATGATATTGTAAAGCTACCTAATATAATACAATTGGTAACAAAATGAATATGGTTGAGTGTGTGTGAGTGAGGTGTGAGTTTTCAGTGCAAATATTTCAAGTAGGAATATAGGAAGACCCATGACCAAGAGGAAAAAATGGAACTGAGTGTGCTAAGAACATGGCCTTGAAGTGTCTAATCTTGTTTAACAAATCCATCTCAACTGGAACTTCATTTCCAATTCGGCGAGGTCCCTGTTCCAATTCATTTGGTCCCTGTTTCAGGTAACATGTAATGTAGCTGGGTGAGCAAAGATATCAGTTAATGTGGTAGACTCAGGAGAACTGAAGTTAAGTCTGATATTAGTTTAGAGCAGTCGATCAAGCCGTTTATTAGTCTGGATTATAAGACCTCAAGATTAGTAGATCTCGAAGAATTTCAAGTGGGCAGAGCTCCAGCTGCATCATGGGCTCTCCAACTTGTACATCGAGATACCTCAGCTTGAATCAAGCTTCACATCAATGGCCCTCACTGATTTTATCTGGAGTCTCTCAAGTCAGATAATATGATAGGATCAAAACGGCTTCCAAACAACAGATGCATACTCAAGAACTGATTGGATGATGAATTTGAACGGAATAGCCAGGGAGTTGACTGAGAGGCCGCTGTTTTCACCACGCTTTAAGAATCCCAAGAGTATCGTGGCTATGTTACAGATTGCTTCTAAGTGGTCGACTGGCGTAATGTTATTCTATATCCCCAAATACCTTTGTAATCTCACGTGGAAAACATCAAAATATTAACCTATTGAATTATAAATAATTATTTTAGCATACATAAAAACCAAACATTTTAATCTAAAATATCTGGATTAGTTTTCAGTAGTAATAAGCCACTTAACACTTTAAGAGCCAACTCTCTTAGAATGGGGACCTAAACGTTCTAATTAATGTTTTCAAATTGGCCACTACTTATATAAAAGGTATTTAAACACTGTAACCATTTCAAGGAGCCATAATGAACCTACTATTGGGTTAACATACGTTGTATCACTATGTTGTATCAATTTATTTCAAAAAAATAATGAAATATAATTTTATCGGCTGATGAGAAATAATGCGTTTATGCACATGGGGGCAAACCTACAATATTTGACGCCTACAACAAACTCTAGTAGACTAAACACAAAAAAAAAAAAAAACTTCTCTTTCACTTTCGGACACTAGCCTGGGATCTCTTATCGCATTACAGTGGAATTAGGGCTATTTTGGCTTTTGCCCTTCGGGCTCACTCCAAATCCATTCTTAATTTTTTTAAAAGATATTGACAAAAATATTGTTTAAATTGGACTTATTGAACTTTCTGGACGAAATGTGACAATCAGCCTCAGCTTTTCTTACAATCCAACTTTTTCATGCAGCCCCGATTCCAGCGACATCACCCGTGATGAGATATTGCTAAAAGGATGGTAAATTGCTAACTGTTAAAATTTAGCTCAGATGCAATAATTTTCGTTTTTAAGAAACATATACCACAATACAGTTGGACAATAGAGTTATTGTTCGGTGAGGGTCCCATTGTAAATTCGTTATGTAACATTGTGTAACTGTCAGTCATTGTTTTGGTGACGGAGAAAATCAATTGTCCGCTGTTACAAGAATACTGTCACCAACATAATTGATGCATTGTTATCCTATTTTAATATCAAGCAAAACTGTTTTAATTTTCATTCATTCCTATACAAATTATTTTGTGTGTAAAGATTTTGTGTAAAATCGAGTGTAAATAAACTTTTTACAATACCAAATTATACCTAGCTTATTCTCTTTCAGTCAATTTTAATCTACAAATGGCAACCTCCTTAGGGTGAAATCCTACAGTGGGCTTAGTATTGCTCAGAACGCATTTACTTGATAGGTTGTCTTTTGTTTCTTGTTTTGACGTGAAGTATATTTAGACTGAAAATTTATGGCGAATACTTGAAAAAGGAGAATTTGACACATCAATAATTAAGTGTAGGTGCTTTAGAATCTAACAATACGCTTGATTTAAGTAACAATTTTTTTTATTTATTTCATCAATGTACATCAGTGTTTAAAATTTCAATAGATTATTAGAGCGAATTTTCACAGTAAGGAAACACGATCTATACTTGTAGCCTAAATGTACACGAAAGGGCAGGAAGGGCTTAATCAACCACGGCCACTTCCGCTATTTCTCATCTTTCCGCTTCCTGTTCGTTGGAAGCTAGTTGGGAAACTAACTTCCCAAATTAGTAATTAGTAATAAAATTAGAAATTCCTATAAATTGAAGAACACTGTTATGCAGCAATTAAGAGTTTTAAATAGCCAGTTTAATGCTATAAATAATCCATATAAGTTTTTCTACATTAAATAAGTTAGAATGCGATGCCTGGTCTTAATTGGTAGATATTGAGTTTCCTTTGCAAGTATATTGATGTAATTATTAATTGATATCCGATCTAAAGAATTGTGAAAATAGGGAATTAAATTCTTCATAAGTATAATATGAATATTAGGTTAAAATGCGTAAATTTTAAACATACCTATACATCTTTATGTAGCGATTGTGGCATATTTCTATTCCCTTAAGGGTTTAAAAAGATTATATATAACATGATTTTGGAATGAACATGAGAGATGTTTCTTATAAAGCTTCACGGGCCTATGATGTGTAAAATAAATCATTTTAAAGTTTGATCAATAATCCATTGCAATATGCAAATTATAATGTATGTCTATTAATATTCACACAAGTTTAATGAATGATAAGAATTTCGTATAAATACGCCCAGGTAATTTGTATACATAAAGTTAGTTCGTTTAGAATGGCCCTTCAGTAAATTGTGAATCATATGTATTAAACCCACCATTTCGAGGAACCCTTTCAACAACCCATTGCTTTGTAGATTAGGCAAGTTATTAAGGTTCAGATATGACTGCGTAGCAGCTCAACTGGTAAAATATATTTGCTTTGATCTTTGAGGTTTATTTTACTTCAAGAGGAAGCTATTGTTAAATCATGAATAATTGGTAGAAGAATCCCTTGGTAGAAGAAATAAGTCTATTTTATTCCTTTGATGTGATGAAATACTCATATTAAAATTGGTACTAGGCCTTTTAAAAATTTATTTTGAGATATTAATAATCTAGTGAAGATTAATATTCCTATTAATAAAATAGTTGAACAATTTGAACCGGAACATTTATGTTTAAATATTCTGGTAGTTTTAACTAATAATCTTTTGTACAGTGAATTGAACAGCCATATTACACTTTTCGTGATTAAATCTTCTAGATTAAAATTTCCTCAGGCAGTATATTTTATATATAAAAACCATAATTTTTATTCTTTTCATTCCAAGACCTATGTCAAACTCATCTTAACAATAATTGAACGAGGTAAAAATATAAGTGAGGTTTAATTATTATATTTGCATAATATTCTTCCGAAATCCTCGTAACAAACGTGTATTGTATACAGTAATAGGTTATAATTCTTGCATGCTCTTTTAAACACCACATCCACTGGCTTTAATCGTGCCTGTATCAAAAGATGTGGCTTGGGAAGTTTGCCAGCGTCTTTGAGAGCGGAAGGAAGTGACGCGGCGCTTCTCCTAAAGCCGAGCAACAATATGACGAAAACACCGGGCTAAATCATATCCTGTCATTGCAGATTATGCACTTTAGATGGAAACATTATACTTTTTTACTCTCAAGGTCCAGAGCATTATAAATTTGTCTTTTAAATGTTATTTTTGCTGAAATTATCCCATGTAAAGAATATCCAAGTATAGTACGAACAAACAGTGGCGCTGAAAGTCTGGAAAAGGCTTAATATTTTTAATCAATAATTTTCTATAAGTTGATAAATGTAAGAACTCACTTGACGGCTAAAAACCAATTTTACAACGTCGTAGATAAGTGTAACGGATACAGATCGGCCCATGAGAAGTCAGTAGTAAATCTTAAATGTAATCATAAGTTGATATGTACATTATATTAAATTTAGAAGACTACAATGCTAGAAACCGAGCCCCAAATTAGTAACTTAGCCTTCAATGACAGGCATTCAAACTTCGCATTGACACCATATTGATAAAAAAATATAAAATTCAATAGCTTTGGATATTTGACTTTTGAGGAAGTTTTTTTTCATATTTAGAGTATTATTGTTACAACCTAGAGCCTTTTTTAAAATTTAAAGTCAATGCAATTATTCTTAAAAAAATACTCAACTTGTGCTAGAATTATTTGTCCGATTTTATAGTTTAAAGAGTCTGTTATTGCTTTACAACCAAACTTTTGTCATGTCATATATTATTATCTAGGATGTTTTATTACATTTAGGAATGTTAAAACTATTAGGAGTTCAAGGGCAGGAGAAATCATACAAGCTAACATCAAAGAGGGTTAGATACAAATATTTTAAATAATAATAAATATGATTAAAGTTGCTTATTAATATTATTATACTTGAGTCACATATTATTAAAGGAAAATTAGGAATTGATAAAACAGAAGAAACGTTCCACATAAATCTCTTTAAAAAAAAAACTACATAAGATTATTGCCTTTTTGACAGTTTAGAGTGATAAATTGAAGTCTAAACGTGGTTTTACAAAAAGTTCGTCCTTATTATCATATTTAATGAACCAAGAGACATTTCTTGTGGCAAAGGCAAATTAAATTGTCTCGTTGCCGCTTTTCGCAGACATTTTCATTCTGTACAAACGAAGTAATGATAATGAAGAGGTAACTTTTACCTGACGTCCCTGCTCCCCCGTAAACCATCCCTCCTCTCCAGGTTAGGGTTGGTGGGTGGGGGTAGGGTAGAAAGGGAGGGAGTTTAGAGGTTGGAGGTTGTATCTAACTATGCGAATAATTTATATGTAAAAATATGACCTAATAATGTAATCTATATGTAACAAACCTATATTGTAATATTTTTATTTCAAAAATAAATCGATTTAGAAATTAGTTAAATTGTTTTCTTATGATGTTACTTCTAATTGGTAGGTAATTACATTGTTAATACAATTTTTCCAATATTATTAGATGTTTGATTCCTTCCCCACTTTAGGTAAATAAATTCTTTTTAGAAATTTGGTTTTATTACCGGTATACATTTTGTGGTTGGTTCAAAATATGGTCTTAAATAATAAATAATTATTTTAAATTAAATTACAATATTATTTATCATGCTACATTTATTTAAAACCACTATTAGTGCAGTTAAACTTAAAATTTTTTAATGGTACCAGTGACATGAATGCTGTTACCTTCGTATATATCAATATAACATTTATTATTTCCCTCCTGATCCTTTGTAAAGGGAATTTAATGAAAACCCCGTCTGTGCATCTAATTGCTTAACAAAATCTATTTAAACAAAACTTATAGTGTAGGCTTCCCGGCGATAAAAAAGGTGTCAATAAGTTGTAAATGGAAAATACACTCTATACAAATATATTGAAACTATGGTACCCAGTTGCCAACAAACATTGTCAATTTTTCAGAATGTAAAGGAAGTATTCAGTCAGTGTCATCGTTAATCTTACGAATAGGTCTGAGGTTAATCTTCCAGAAACGTTTTCCATTTGTTGGTGACAACAAGAGTTCTCTCGATTTATGTCATTATCACTCACACACATCATAGCATACAAACAGAAACATTTTCGTTTAATAGTCTAAGAATTAAAATTTGTAATTTTACATTCGCTTTTACTATCCATATGGTAAATCATACGAAGTAATATTATAACTGTGTTTTATATTTGATTTTTTATAGTATAATAAGTTTGATGTGTTTAATACTTCAATAATAATAATTGGCGTTTTAATTTTCTCTCAAAAATTTTGTTTTTTGTTAGGTAATTTAAAATTTTGTTGTATGTCACAGAAAACATTAAACATGTATGATAAAATGTGGTTAATAACAGAATTTGAGTGGGAACAATCATACAAACCCGTTTGTTATATTTCAATAAGATATTCCCCAATACTAGACAGTGCTGGATAAATCTATTCGTCCATGATGCTTCATAAATTGACATAAACTATAAAATCCTTTTTTGGTGTTTGGTGGACGATATAATTACTAAACATGTCTTGTACATGTATCTAACTTGAACACATATTATATTCTTAAAATCACCTATAGTCCATCCACTCACTCAGTGAGGAAACCTGAGGGATCAGCTGACCCTAGGCTGGGTAGACAAGAGCGAAACAGATGCGTCACCGCAGCGACAGTTCATGGAAATATTATCCCCACTATTTTCACTCTTTTCTCATATCCACTGATTTTTTTACTTTGTTATAAGAAATTAACGCTTACCTGTTGGTTTTATAATTCAAGATAATAAGCATGGTATACTTATTACAATATTAACAATTTACCTCCGTATCCATTTCCATCGTTTCACAAAAAAGACGGAGGTAATTTATTCATCTCATGTACAATCTCAGTTATGGTTCCAAAAGCTATCGATTTTATTTGGTATACTATACTAAAGTCAACACGGTTTTGCGAGTTTTATCATTTGACCATTACATTTTTTCAGAAAGCTTTCTCAGTTAAACAAAAGATAACTGTGAATAAAAGCTTCAGTGCACTTGGAACATATCACGAGGAGAGTAAATCATGTGTAAACCAGATAAGTTTGCTGAAGCCCAGAGTCTCGTTGTATATACGTCACAATGGAGTTAATAGTGTACTATATGTTCAAGCCTATAAATCGTATTGCATATTATCATGACAAATTAAAACGTAAAAGAGTGCACATATGCAGTTCAACGCTTAATTTTTTTCAGTTTGATTATTTATTTTATTTAACATGGTTAAAAGGCAGATATGGAATCAAGTATCAATTTTGATTTAACAAATACCGTTATCTGAAATATATGGGAAAGTTATCCAGTGATTCGTTTCTATAGAGTGTATACGTTGTATGGTAGACGTTAAAACAATTACTAATTATATTTCTTTGAGCGTCCTTTAATCAAAATCAAATTAAAGACTCTCCTGGTGATGTAATTAATAGAAGAGCCTTAAGGTAAGGTAAAGGAGAAGTCAATTTAATTGCTTTGTTTTCAGGACACCGTGTCCAATCTGTTAATTACACCTTTGTCTTTGTTCTTGGAATTTTAAATCAAAGAACTTGGCTCTCGTTATTCTTTCTTTCTCGTTTGAACCAAGTTAAGAAGCATTCCTTATTTTAATAACTGTACATTATTTAAAATTTTTCCTTTCCTTTTCGCAAATGTTTGAATAAAATTATGTGTTAAATGTCATTTTAACTAAATGTGTAAGATTTAAGCTACTGGGACAGTTGGTTACTTGAGTATTGAAGAAATCTCCACCCGTTAAGTGTGTGTGTGTATAATAAAATTGAACTTATGTTTATAGTAAAATAAAACTCAATTACGATGTTTGTCTTTATAGAACTTTACATAAAAACTATAAAAAAATTTTTGCAAAAAAAATATTAGAAAATTATTAAATAACAAACATATAAACCAGCTAAGACGCTGCGCTACATGAACGTTGTGGTACGTCTAGTTACGGTTAGTTTTCTGTCTCACATATCTCTCCGCCACTCCGACGATTGTTTGCGCTCTACCGATCCTTCTTAGAGCTAACGAATAACTTTATTTTTAGAAAGTGGCCTTTAACATTGTGGTACCGAAAGGTTTAATATTTAATTAGATCAATCTGAAAACAAATAAGTTGCTTCACATACATATATGTAGAGCTTAGAGGGGAAAGTAACAATAAAAGAGGAGGTTGTTCAATTATATGTTTACCGTACTAGGTGGAGACTTTATTGATGCCAGATCTCACCTTTCAAAAGTAAAAACCCCTTAGCAAGTAGAATTAAGAACTAAAATAATATTTACTAAGTATATTGGATTAATGATAACATCATGCAAAATACTTTATGATTACACTTGATTGTTAGGTAAAATTAAAAAAAAAACACCATGGCAATGTAAAGAGATTTATAGACTTTTAAATGGGAGTGATAAGCCACTTAAATTTCATTTTCGTATGAAATTGACGAGGTACAAAGAAAACTCTCTGCATCTCTTAAAATAACAATTTGTTTTATTATAATGTTGTTTTATTTAAGTTTTAGTTTAACAAAACTGTAAAATTACAGAAAATTCATAAAACAGAAATGCTGTTTTATGAGGATTATGTGTATGCTTATACATTATCCGATGAGATGGTTAAATATTGTTGTTCGGTTATTTTATACACTGATTTGTTCAATAACTACAACTTAACAATGTAGAAAAGCTGAAATGGATCGTAATGGGAAAAATGTGTTTTTATTATTTTTTTTTTTTATACTACATAACCTAAATTAGTTCGACACAAATTAATATTATACGAGAATATCTTGAAAATAACACGTGAACTACGACCTGATATGATTTTATAGGTAGGCCTAAATACTCAAAATACTGATAGTAATTGAAATCAATAAACAATCAAAATATATTTAAATCGTTGACAAATCGATACGTGAGTAATCTAAAACTTTTTACCGTTGTTTTATATTGTCTTAACCTGTATACGTGGTCTTCATAGTCAGGAAAAGGAAAAACATTTCAGATATGTTGAAACAGAATTCTGAAACTAGAAAACTTAAATTGATTTTGAAATTACAAACAATTGCGTTGTCACCACCACTGGCTTACATAACCTTGTTACCGTGTTTTCAGAGGCAAATAAACCACATTTTGAAACGTCTGGAATGTACTACTTGATGTACTGCATTGATAATATTAAAAAAATAATTAATATATTTAGGAAAATTTGTTTGTAACGCATAGTCAAGTATCTATATATATAATTCCGTAAGCAAATCGGTCCCCACGAAATATCTAGAGTTAGGAGAAAGATAGGGCAACGTATTATGGCTCATTTTAAAGCTTGAGGGCCAAGGACGCAAGGAAAAATACCAGAATTATTAAAAGTTACCTGGGCTTTGCCCCATTGGTCCGTGAAGTTCCAATGTTAATCTTATGGGGAGGAGATTTTTGGATCTATAACCCCCGCCACGTAACTTGACGAATGAATTTTCACTACTATTCAGTTAAAATGATTGGATAATCAGCTGTTATATAAAAAATTGCATGTAACGTAAGCTTGATGTTTTTGGAAAAGTACCCCCTCTCCTCCCCTCGCCTTACCCAGCTGTTTTTGGCCATTCGTCAACTTATATGGCGTGACCTATACACGTGGGATTAAGCAGATGTTCCAGTGAATATTTTATATTAACTGAACAACTCAGCTGTTTGCTTTGAGTTAAGATAACCTTAAATAACTTTTTTTAAATCGGCAATGCACTATAAAAAAGGAAAACATCAATAGTCATGGAAAAATTACGAATCCACGGTGTATTTCTTCTTCGTGGCCACATCTATGACATTTAGTATATAATCAGGACTGAGGACTAAAATGATTTTGTATGTTGAATAGACCACAATTAAAAGATGCTTAACCTTGATACAGTTAGTATAATAGTTAATATATTGTCTTTACTCAGTTAAAGACTTTTAGTTATTATGTTACTGTTTTACATTTTTTCTATATTTAGTGGTTAGAGTTAAATCGTTTCACTAAAGTGTTTGTTCATTTTCGACTGAATATTGTAAACTACAAACATAGAATAATCTCTGCGTGAGGAATATTTTGTTTTATTCATTCTCTACTTCTTTCTTTACGTAGGTAGTATGGAAACAACCAATGCCCGTTAACCCACACAGACGGGGAGCCAGGCCCTATTCATATAAATGACAGTGTGCGAACAATGTATAAATCAATGTTTTTCATTGAACTAACACACAAAACGTACTACAATCATAGTGCGAGGAACGTCGATGGAACGGGGGGTAGGAGGCATGGGGGTAAATGTACATTCGGGGCAAGTTGTTGCATGGGTGGATAGAAAGGGCATGGAGGTACGTGGAAGAATGTGGGAGGCATGGAGGACAGTGGGCAAGGGGGCTCTGGGAGAAACGGCGGTCATGGGGGTACAGTAGTATGGGGGAAACGGGGGCCAAGGGGGCATGGGGGAAGTGGGGCGCGGGAGCATGGGAGGATACAGGGGGCAAGATGGGCTTTGGTGGTACAGTATAGGGGTAGTTGGGCTTGGAGGGTATGGAGGCACAGGGAAGAACGGCGGGCATGGGGGCACGGGAGATTGGGGGACAGAGGAGACACGGGTCACAGGGGTACGGGTGTATGGGACGTGGGGGGCGAGGGGTATGGGATGGTACCAGAGGCACGAAGGGCTTTGGTGGCACAGGGGTAGTTGGACATGGGGGAGGCATGGGAGACATAGGGGCACTGGGAAGCGGCGGGCATGGTGACACTGGAGCATGGGGGAAAACGGGGGCCAAGGGGAGGCATGGGGCGTGGGAGCATGGAAGAGTACAATGGTCATTAAAGAGAACCTTTGTTAGTATGGGGACACAGGGAAAAACGGTTTTAAACACAGGGAGGATGGGGGACAGAGTGGAACCACGGGCATGGGGGTACGAGAGCATGGAGGGAACAGGAGCTTGGTGGTGAGGTGGCAGGGGGCCATGGGAGGGTACAAGGGGCATGAGGGGCTTTGGTGGCACATGGGTAGTTAGACCTCCCCCGTCTACATTAGCGCCCCCCGCACGGGGGGGGGGGGACATGGAAAAGGCTTGCTGGACGTAGGGGGCATTGGGAAGAACGGCGGACATGGGGGCACAGGAGCATAGAGGCGGGAGGGGCACGAGGTGGTACGGGTGGTGCGGGGGCATGGGAGGCACGCGGGTCCCTGGCGCATATGGGGGTACTAAGCACGGGTCATGCCGGGGAACAAAAGACATGGGGGAGGCATGGGGAACACGAGGAGCTGTGGAGGGGGCACAGGGACATGGATTCACAGGATTTCAGAATACAGTGGTGTACAGTATTAATGGGCTAATAACAATTTTGTCATGTTGTATTGAAGTATTTTATTTATTTGAGTTACGAACTCATCACGTACATGGTTAAGGTTGAAACCATTTTCATTGCGTCCGGCAGTTTAGTAGTGTAATGAAGTTTAATTTTTCCACAAAATATACTACTGTACGTAATACAAGGAAAATTATTGTTTCATTGCTGTTTTGATACCACCAATAAGTTGTATCAAAGATTAAGGTATTATTTTATAAGAAAACTCAAGAGTGTAAATTCACAGTATAGCTTGAGAAGAATTACATAAACTGTGAAAGGAGGTGATGAATTGAAACTTACTTTTGGAGATAGCAGCACCATTTAAATTTTTAGGGGCCTTTGCCCCTACAAGCCCCTAGTTTAATATATTTCGTTAGTACAAATATAAAGGCAATATTTTACTATCTTAAAATACATTTTTAGCCCACAACCATAAATTGGCAGTTTAGAAATTTATTTAGGATATTATAGTTGAAGTGGTTTCCTTTTGCTTGAAGGTGGGCTAAGTGTTTCGTGGGTAAAATAAAAATTTTTTATTCAAGGGTTATAACAAATAAATAATAAGTTGTGTTTCACCAATCTTTAAGAGGAGTTTAAGAGTTAAAATTTAAGAAATTTTTAAACAGAAGACAAATTTAGACTTATTATTTCTCAATAAACCTTTGGTTTGGTCATCTTAGAAGAGTTGTTAATTTTTTCCGTCTCTTTAAGTGGTAAAATCGAAATTTATAAATTCAACCTTGTGGATCCCAATTTGAAATTACTATAGCCTTACCACATTGACGTAAGCACAATGGATAGCATAAATTCGTGATATTTAAGTTATGTTGTTTTAGGTTTATACGAGTTGTGTTACATACCATACGAGTAGTGTAGTCTTTCATCATTACACTTAAGTTTGAACTTTATATTATAATACATCTTAAATAATACATAAAGGTTTTAATTACAGTGCACAGCACAAAAATTGAAATATGAAATTAAAATGTTATAAATAATTTTACTGAATGGTGAGAAATATGAACGATTTATACATTTATGTCAATCCAGGGAACTGCAGGTCATAGCCAGTATTGTCATGTATCGTAACTACTCCCAGCAAGACCATCACAAAAGCTTGTCGATGATTATTGTCGTTGTATTGTTCTACTGGGAGAAATATTTACTCATATCCAGCTATATCTGGTTTATTACTGTTAAAAATCCAAAAACTGCAGTTGTCTGTAATGTATACAAGTATACAGTAACCCTTCTTTTCTCGCTTTTCAATATACAGTGTGAACAACTTAACTGTTTCACTATTGGCATTTAAAAATTTAAAAACTATAATATTTAGAAATAATAGGACATAGCCTATTATTTATGACAGAGAAAATGTGAATTTAAAATTGTTGATTTAAATAAAATAATAATATAATTATTATTTAAACATTTTAATTTTACAAAAATATGCTGATGAATTTAAAATATGAATATTTTATAATTTTTTTTAAACATACAAGGATAATTTTCATGTGTCTTAATGCCTCCAACTGCTGTCAAGTCTTTCCGACATGGATATTTACCTGAACGTGTTAACCTTGTTCTGTTACCGTGTTTTTTTTACCATAAAATTCTTCCCACCTGGTAAAGGTGGATAAAATGTAGCTCTGGAGATAATTGTTACAAAGATAAATAGTCCTGAGGAGCACATCATCTTCGTCATGAATAGAGCTACAATTTACCTCCACTCTTGCTTTATTATCAGATCAACCAAGAACTTTGACAGTTTTCACTCACTCGTTATCCTCTACAAGTCCTTGATCATATGATACAGATCAATCATATGATTGCTCTATTAAATTAGAACTTTTTACTCCTTGGCTAAAGTTTACGATCGTTTTTTCAGATTTTGGGGTTAGACCTTTCTTTTAGATCTTCGAGACTCCAGTAAAGTACTTAGATTACGAGCTGAATATCTCACCACTGGACTGCTCTAACCTTCAATGATGTTTGAACTTCACAGTTCTAGGACACAAACTCTAGGCAAATTTTCGAACCACAGTTCTTTCCCAACTACTACACTTATACTGTAAACTTCTTCCTGGATCTCCCTTGTCCTCATTGGGTTCCTTATTCCTTATTAATTTCGTTATTGGGTTCTTAGGAATTAATTGTTCATAGATTACTATGTTAGTCCCTAACAGTTTTACCGTGGTTCGAGCTTATATGCAATCCCCTACGCGAAAAACCATTTTTAGACGGACAAATGGTATGCATTTTCAAGCCCCTTTAACTTTTAAAAGAATTTTCTGATTTAGCCCAAATGTGTAGTGAATTCTTGGTTCAAAAGTTTTTGTAAGCAATACGAAGAAGAATTTCATACAGTTTTTAAAATGTTTTTAAAACGTGTGTTAAAAAAGTATTTAAAATGCATATTTTTGTATTACTATATAAATTAATATTTCATGTATATATCAGATATTTTTCAAATTTTTCAAAAGTACACTTAGCCCTGTTTTAATAGGATAACCTATCCACTTGTTTGTTTGTTTTTATACTTAACGTTATATTCAAACATGCAATCTAATTGGTCTGCGAAAAGTAAGGATAAAATATTCTTAGGATTAATTTGTGTAATCAGTTTACTATTGCTGAATGAAGGGGAATTACGGACATTAAAAAGGGAAAACTTTTCTCTGAACAACAAATGGAAATAGTTTCTGGAAGATTAACCTCAGAGCTATTCACAAGATTACCTTTGACAGTGACTGAACTCTTCCGCCATTTGTTTCAAAACAGGCTGTGTTCAAAAGTTAGTATTTATGTATCCTGGATTTTTAATATCATTGTAAGGTTATAAGAAGGTTTATTACATACTTCTATCACTGATGAAAAATAACGATTTAACTCATATTAATTCAAAACACTTAATGCTCAGGGATTTATGGTCTCGTGATAATGAGATCACCTGATTTTCAGAATAAATATTCGTTTTTTTGTACAACCTAAGCCTAGACATGTAGCATTACTGCATGATAATTGTGCATGCCTTGTGTAGAGGTAATTCAATAAATAGAAATCTTATAAGAAACCTAATCACCGTGATCACTAGTCAATCTTTGCAAAGAGTTCATACACCTGTAAATATTTAAGCTTGCATCGTGAATTGGTAAAGGTACGGTTTATAATATTAGCACATCGGTTGTTTCTGTAATAATAACAATGGTGAAGGAAGATGATGTAATGCAAAAGTGTCTAGAGTCTTTAGACTAAAATATTATTTATATATTTTTTGTTCTATACAAATTGAATGTAACTCACTTAATTATGAACTCAGATGTAGAATGAGGTTTACAGAAATCTACTTAAACATTAGGCTACATGCTAAGTAAGAAAATATATGCTTCATATCGTTGGAAACCCTATTCATTTCATTTAAAATTTTTCTGTTCATTTTACTTTAAAAATTTAAGGTTTCATATAAAAAAACATCTTGTATATGTATGTATATACTATACCCCCTGTACGTTAACTTAGATTTAAAAGTTAAATGTTACTGTGTAGCTACTTTATGTACTACAAATGTAAATGTGTAATCCAGCTACTTGGAGGTCACGAATTGTGGATAGTTATGAGCGATGGCTTGTGGATGCGATATTCCCTGGTGGGGATTAACGTCCGCACTAGTGAATACTAGTTCATCCATAAGTACCATCCTCATAAGTAGACCAATTCGTATATGGGAGGTTGAAATTGTGGTTCGGATCCCACGTTAAACTGTAGGTTCCTAGATACCATTGGCTGTTGGGCTATGAATTAACAGTCCTGTCTAAGGAGAATGTCGGCCTTAGTCAGTAACAAGACTACAAGATCGGGCCACAATCATCCTACACTCATCCCTCATTCATACTTGGCTTTAAACTACCTATTGAGTTAGGTCGCCATTTCAATAAAAGTATTAAAGGTATTAAGTTTAATGGTAATCATTTAAGTTGATGGGAGAATTTCATACTGTAGGTGCCGAGGACATTAAATGCTGTTTGGAGGAAAAATAATGTAGGTGAATTTATGGGTTCATCCGTTAAGTGTGGAGCGCTGGGTTTTGTAAGCGTCTTTCGGGGTAACCAGGCGGAAATGTTGATGGTTGTGTTGTGGTTGAGACGTAATTTATGATTACATTAGCCATACTTTTATCGTTCTTTTAATATAATTCATTTCTGAAATGACCTTATGTCTTATGTTGTGCAATGTAAAGTTATGATTTTTGTGTTTGTTGTATTTTTATGAAATAAAACTGACAGTAAAAGATGAGTGATCTTTTGTTTTGTAAGACTTTGCTTATTTTATTTACTATCTGTTGAGAAAGTATTATAGAAATTGTCCACTCCTACATGCAAATATATCGATTAGAAATGTACCGGTAAGTGAAGAGTCAGATTGACAATGTACTTTTATTGGGTAAATTTTAATTTTTATCATCCTTCGTCTTATTTGTTATTTCCTTATCGATCATATACCTGTAATTGGTTTATTGAAGTCAATGTATAAGTATTAAACATTTGTTGTATTCAGTATCAAGCCCTGAAGGTTTTCTCCATATTCAAGGCTTTGCGAATACAAATTATCCATCTAAGTATGCAGACCTCGTACCTTTTGTTGAAGCCTGTCTTTTCAGTTACCCTACGCTTTCTTTGCTGCATGGAACCCTCCTTATGGATGATTTTCATGAAATACTATAAATAGACAAAAACAAAAGTTTAAATCTAACTGAAAACATTAATATAGATTCAACGAATTTTTATTATTAAGAAACTACATTATATACTCAATACCTAAAGAGGCTTGTTTTAAAGGCATGATTTTTTTAAGATATACCGAAAAAACCAAGCATTCAACATATAAATCATAAAAGAAGTATAGCATTATTGTGTCTAGCAAGCATTTCCAATTGTTAATTGCAAGAAAGGTTGGTAAGAAAATTTCAATAAATTTGTCAAACATTCGACAAACTATGAGATGAATTGTACATTCAACTGTATCACCAGTGCACTAAGAATGATACTGATTGAACTACGTTCACAAAACCCTTAATAAATGGTAAATGATCGCTCTGAAGCTCCTGGTATTTTATTTTATTTGTCATATAAGAAAGCTTTATCAATACGGCGTAGATTAATTAACAAATATTGGCTTAGACAAACGCATAGTTTTAATTGCTTAAGCGGAAAGTGTTTGTTTTCTGGAGCAAACATGTTTTACGAGTGAGGCGAAGCAAAGCTTGAAAATAGTGATTAAGAACAGAAAAAAACACTTTCCGTCCTAGTGATATGAAAACTTTTCATCAGGCTGCGAAAATAAAAAATAAATAACTAATTAAAAAAAATATTAAAATGTTATTATCTGTTTATGTTAGGTAGTTGACTTCCATCTATATTTAAAAATTCTTTTTAAACAGGAGATAAGTAAGTGGAGTGAACGATATTTCAGAATCATGCATTATAAATTCATAGTCTGCAAATCCTTTGTTTTTGCATTGGCGTTATTTGTTTTGGGTTAGTATGATTTTTGCTTAAGAGGGGGCTAAAGGACCCCCCCCCCACCGCAGAACGCCATGCAGTGTTTTGAGCTTCCTGCTTCCATTTTGAGTCTTTACTTTAAGTTATTAAATATAATGATCATGTTTGCTATATCGGGTGGTCTGTTTGAAAATATTCAGAAGTTCTTTTTGTTAATTTCTTCTAATAATATCACGATTTTAAAATAATTATTCATAAAGTGCTGTTACATTAACCTTCTTAAACGAGTAATACAGTATTTAAATCGGTTATCCAATTATTATCTATTTAGGAATTTATACTTCGTATTATAGTGGTAAAAATATTCATTTGATTTATTTGGGATTTCTACAATTAAAAACAAATTAAAGTCTCTTCTGGTGATGTTAAACGAAGACCCTTAAGGTAAAGTAAAGGAGAAGTCAATTTAATTACTTTGTTTCAGTATACCGCGTCCAATCAGTTAATTAGACCTTTGTCTTTGTTCTTTGAATTTTAAATCAAAGAACTTGGTCCTTGTTATTTTTTCTTTCCTTTGAATAAAGACAAGAGCCTTGTTACCTTGATAATTGCATCTTACTTATAATGGATTATATATTGCTATTCTTATTCACTAATTTTTACATAAAATATCCGTACAATCATAGTGTAACAAATGTGTGTGTAGAGGCTAATATAACGAATGGTATTTACAGGTAACATTTTTAACCGTTAACAATTAATGTTTAAGTTTACTGTGTTTTAGTAAAATTATTAACACGAATCATCTATCTATACAGTTGATAGGCAAGCATGTTGCATTTCTTCCTTTTTTCTCAGCTTGTGCGCAACGTAGGAGAAATCCGTGAATAGAAACAGTATAGATAGGTATCGTCCTGTAGATGAGCACAATTACATTATAGTTCACAACCTTCCCCAGGGCTACACCCTATAGGCTTTCAAAGATTCAATGTTAATCCTATGGAAGAAGGGTAACTAATTGAATCACTTGACAGCTGTTGTCAAATGACCCCGGAAGAACAGATATTTCATTTATTAATTTTTTTCAGCGAATTGGATCCAGATTAATAAAAATTTTGGTCGAATTTTGTCCAGGAGGCAATATTTAGTTATTATTGTTACATGAAGCATTACAAGTAATATCATTTTTAGTTGCTACAAAACCAAGACAAACTGTTGTATAATATTAACAGTAGCCAAGACGCCGCTCTATATCAACGTTGTGGTACGCAACTACAGAAGCTGTTCTGTAATCACACCATGTGTCTAGTTACGGTTAGCCTTCTGTCTCGCATATCTCCGCCAACTGTCTGTGGTCTACCGACCCTCCTTCTAGCTAACAAATCACTCAGGGGAAGAAGTTTATTTAATGAAAGAGTATTTCAAAATGTTTATACGAGGGGTTGAATATTTAGCTGGATTAATGGGAAAACAATGTTTTTCTTACATGTATGTAAATCTTTGCGTCAGTAAAATTTGGGATTTTACAATTTTCTGTTGAATTGTTGCTTGACGAACTACTCACAAAAGTTTTAATGAAAACGTAACGACCACACGATAACATCATTAAAATATTTCTTTGATTGCAATTGTTAACGTGAAAATAAACGAACATGATGGCGATGTAAGGTGGTTTATAGCCTGTTTAATGGGAATGATAAGCAACTTAAATTTCCTTTTCTCATAAAAGTGGAAGAGAAGATAACGAAACAGAAAATCTTAAATGTTCTTTTTTATTTAAATATAGTTTTTTTCAGGATTTAAATTTATATTGGTACTTCAGATTACATTTTTTAAAGCTATTAAAATAAGTTCGATTGCTCATTCTAATGCACTAATGTAAATTGATATTGCCTACAACATTTATTTCATAATTTTACATGTAAGACGGGTGTCCCAGATCACCCGCACACCCCTTAAAAAATTGTATTATATAATTTTCACAGAAACTAATAGTTTTATTATAGACACGGTTACCCTCTATCCATGGACGCAATTTTTTATGTAAAAGTTGTAAAAGAAGTAACCTATCCCGACCAGAAGTAATTAATTTTAAACATAAACTTACACTTTTATGCAATTATTACAAAAATAAAAATATATTTAGGTTACTTGTTTTCCCTCAGTTATAATTTTTAAATCACGTAAAGGATCATTGACGGAAAACTGGTAACCTAAAATAATTGTTTTATGGGGTTGTCTGTTATGGAATTTTCACATTCTACACAAACTTTTGAGAAAAATTAATAATTTAACTCGTACCCCTAATTATAACGGTTGTGGAGGCAATTGCGATGGAATTTTTTTGCACAAGAATAACACAGAGCAAATTTTTACATCCATTATCTATGAAAAAATTTCGTGAAACAAAAATGTCCGCACAATAAAATGACTTACGACTATCCTTTTAAATACTTAACCATCATAATTAATTTAGTTAATAAAACATTAAAATTTTCCATAATATTTTCAACATGATAGAGTCCATTAAAAAGGAATGGATGTGTAAAATAAATTACTTGATAATCAGTATTTTATCATGGAATATTATTGAAAATTATGTTTAGAATAATTTTTGTGTTTGAACAGTTTTGTTTAACGTAAAAGTTTCAGAGATAATGGATGTGAAATGTTTCCTATGTTATTATTGTCATGGGAAAAACAAACATTCAAATCATTCACATTATGTTTTAAACCGTTAGAATTAGGAGTACTAGTTGCTGTTTTAAAGTGTCTTAACCTGGACTTATGGTTAATGGTTTAAAGTGGTTTAATGGACAGAAAAAGGTAAAAATTTGCAGAAATGTGAAAACGAATTTCTGAAACAAGAAAAGTTAAATTGAGTTTGAAAGTATAAATAATTGCGTTGTCACCAGCACTGGTTCACATAAGCTTGTGTTACCGAGCTTTCTGAGACGAACCTGCCACATTTGTAAACGTTTATGGAATGTCCTGCTTTTTAAACTGCACTCACAGTATAAAAATAATAATTCATATAGGATAAGTATTTAGTATGTAAAGTCTGATTGTAATGCCAATTCAATCAATATATGTCAAATAAATATTATTATTATCAATTATTGAGGAAAGTTTGTTTTTCGTATAAAATTAATTGGTACAAAATGATTTACTTATGAAGAAAAATTTGTTTTTAAGAAGAACCTTAAAAGAAATATTGTATATATATTGTTGATGAGTCGATATAGGCATGTGTGTTTTCAAAGTTATAGTATTTTAAATAATCCTCTGGCTCACAATCATAAATAGGAAGTTAATAATTTTATGTATGGTATTAAGATTTGCCTATGTAATCATTATGGTTCATTATACATGCAGGTAATTAAAATAAAGTTTTTTATTTATGGTTTACCCATTTAACAATACGTTAGGTTTTACAACTCAAATGAGTTTAAACGTTAACATATAAAAAAAAAAAAAAAAAAAAAAAAAAACTGTTCGAAAAAACCAAGATAGACTTTTAATCTACTATTTAGTAGTCAAATACCACTCACTCATGTAGCAAAGAATCTCCATAACCATAGTTGGAATTTGGCATACATTTTCCTACTATCTAAAAAGTGCTCAATAAGAAACGGTTTTTGGCAAAATTTCATCAGAGCTCCCCCCCCTCTCACCCGAGGACTTCAAAATTTCTATCTAATGTTATTTTTATGGCTAATTTTGGATTTAAAGTTAGGAAATAACGAATCTGGAAAACTATAGGGCCTTCGGTATTGACATTTTGCGTGGACGTTACTTTTTGCTCATAGTTGGCCACTAAGCAACGGTTGTTTTGCAAAATTCCATCAGGACTTCACCGCACAGGATTTCAAATTTCGTATAATGTTATTCTTATAGCCAATTTTTAATATGAATCTGGGAAACAACGAATCACCTGAAAAACCATACGGACAAAAGAATTGACATTTGGCATGGAAGATCTACTTTGCCCATAGGTACTCACTAAAAAGCGCCTTTGGAAAGCTAATTCATAGCTCCACCCCACATGATTTCACAATCACTTTGGGCCAATGTTGTTGAAATTTGACATAGACGTTCCTCTTTGTTCATAGCTGCTCACTAAGAAATACTTTTCAAAATTGAACTTGTTTCAAGGCACCGCTCTACAGGCCTTTGAAATTTCAATATAATGTTATCCTTTAGCCAATTTAAATAAAAATTTAAATTAGAGCTTACAGGGTTGGAATTTGAGATGGACATTCGTCTTTGATAATAGGTTTTTGGTAAGCAAATTTTTTTCCTATATTTTTTAAGTTCTTGAGTGCTCCGCCCCACTGGACTTAAGAATTACTAAGATATTATCCTTGTGACCAATTTTAAATACTAATCAAGGAAACAAGGAATCTCAAAGACCATAGGACCTGCGGGGTTAAAATTTGTAATCGGCGTTCCCTATTCAGGTGCTGACTGTGGAACGATTTGCAAATTTTCTTTAGGGCTCCACCCCACATAACCTCAAAATTACCATAAATCCTACGGGGTTTGCAATTTATCTTAGACATCCCTCTTTACTAATATGCCTTTACTAAGAAAAAGGTTTGCGAATATAGTTTTTTTAATTTCTTTATGGCTTCTCCCCACTGGACTAAAAAATTACTGTAGGGCCTAAACGGGGTTGAGATTTGACATGGACCTCTTTGGTCAAAGGGCCTCAATAAGAAACGGGGGTTTTCCAAATTTCCTTTAGGGCTCCGCCCCACGGAACCCCAAAACTATCATAAATGCTACGGGGTTGAAATTTAACCCGAACGTTACTCTTTGCTAATATGGGCTCATTAAGAAAAGGTTTTGCAAATATAAGTTGCTTAGAACGCTGCCCCACTGGACTTAAACATTACTCTAAGTCCTATACAGGGTTGAAACCGAGGTCGATTCTCTTTGCAAATTGGTGCTCACCAAGAAATGGTTTTGAAAAATTACTCCAGGGTTCCGCCCACACTACGTCAGTAGAAACCAGAATATATGTTTGAATAGAAATTTTAAGGTAGAAGATTTCATTGCCCTTTAAAGAGTTTTTACCATCGTATACCTATAAAATAAATTCAATCATGGGTGAAGCCGTGACGGGCAACAGCTAGTTTATCAATAAAACTTTGGTTTGGTTATTTTCTAAAGGCTATTTATTTTTATTTATCTCTTTAGGTGGTATTTTGGAATTCAGATGCAATTCTTGGATTCAATTTTGAAATTACCATAGTAGTGGAAAAGTAAGGCTGCTGGCTCACTTCAAGGTCACCCGAGCGATGACGTCATCGAGGTCAATGAACCCACCGATGACGTCATCGATGACGCAATCGATGACGTCATCACCAATGACGTCATTTCCATGACGTCACACCCATGACGTCACAGAAATAACGTGCTGATGACGTCATCACCCCTTACGTCACCAAGATGACGTCATCGATGTCACAAAGGTCAAGGTCACGCTGAAACCTAAAATTTTTTGGCACTTTTGCTGTTTCTCGCACTACGCTCCGAGTTTCAGTCCGGTTCCCATGACCTTGACGACTTGGAGCGAAATTAGACGAGAAACAGCAAAAGTGCTGAGGAAACTTGAAGTTTGCAACGTGACTCTGCCTAAACCATCATGTGACACCGCTCGAGTGACCTTGAACTGGCCCAGCTGCCTTACTTTAACCATTACTGCAACCGCGATGCGCACCCTACGACAGACACCGAGCGACTGACTGTCCGACCCCGCGCACTCTAGGTATATTAGCTTGAGAGACTAAGACTCTATCTGTCAGGCATGGGAGTAACTAACTGAATTTTGCAAGGAAAAGTCATTTCATCCAATATTCTAAACAAATCTTCATCAGTAAAACTTACATTAGTCTGTTTGGTATAAAACTTAGGGTGTCCGCGCAACAGTCTTCGCCACTTAGCTAAAGTTGAAACCCGCTTGACTTTGAGTGGTGGACAGTGAGCAACTAATAAAGTCTTAACACGGCTAAGTTTCTTACCCAAAGTGTCCCGCGACATGGCTTCCCCTCACAAAAGTCTGCACAATACTGAGAGACTGTTGGTAGCGCATGAGTCAAGGGAAAAGTGGTGGGGGAAACAGCAGGAGTGGGGGAAGGTCACAGTGGTGGGGGAAGGTGAGGTTGAACGCTGGAGTATCGCATCACTTCACCATGAGCTGTCCTACAGTTAACACACTGTTCTCGCGGCCCGAGTTGGCGCTAGAAGAAACCCTACTGTACAGCTTAGGCTGTGAGGGGCAAGGAAGAAAAGTTAAAGTGGAAGTTATGGTAAACTTTAAGGTGAAGAGCCGTCTAAATAAAGTCATTTTGCAATCCCCAATAACTTTAGAGAAATACCAATTTATAAAGCGACATCTCACTCTTAGGCAAAACGAATTGGAAATAGAAAAGATCACAGTAAAATTAATCTAACCTAAAATTCGGACTGGACACTCATGGCGATACCACGTGGCGTGCAAACGCCACCCTAAACATTACAAGTTAGGTTATTGAGCACCTCTGGTACGATAACCGACGTGCTAGAGTTAAAGTGTGATGACCTTGAGTCAAAACACTGAAATACTACAAGTCGATATCGTCCCAGAGTTAAAGTGTAGTGACCTTGAGGAAAATCAGAGAAAATCCAAGCCATGTTAGTCCAGAGTTAAAGTGTAATGACCTTGAGGCAAAAACTTGTAAAACACTTACATGAACAGAGACGAAGAGCAGCGATGCTTACCGCATGCAAGCCTGAGACATACTGGCTGAGCGCCGTCACGTAGCTTAGGAACTCGATTAGGGTGGGGGTATTGCCAACACTTAGAGTAGAAGTGTAGTGGGTGACCTTGAACCAGACTTAGAGTAGAAGTGTAGTCGGTGACCTTGAACCACCCCTGAGGGGCGGACCCCCCCCCTCCGCCCCCGTCTCCGTTTTTTGGGGGGCGGACCCCCCCCCCGCCCCCCTCCGCCCCCATCTCCATTTTTTGGGGGGCGGACCCCCCCCGCCCCCCTCCGCCCCCGTCTCTGTTTTTTGGGGGCGGACCCCCCCCCCCTCCGCCCCCCTCCACCCCCTCCGCCCCCGTCTCCGTTTTTTTGGGGGCGGAACCCCCCCCCCTCCGCCCCCCTCCGCCCCCGTCTCCGTTTTTTTGGGGGCGGACCCCCCCCTCCGCCCCCCTCCGCCCCCGTCTCCATTTTTTGGGGGGCGGACCCCCCCCCTCCGCCCCCCTCCGCCCCCGTCTCCATTTTTTGGGGGGCGGACCCCCCCCCCTCCGCCCCCTTCCGCCCCCGTCTCCGTTTTTTAAGGGGCGGACCCCCCCCGCCCCCCTCCGCCCCCGTCTCCGTTTTTTGGGGGGCGGACCCCCCCCCTCGGGGTGGACCTCCGCCCCATGCCGGGGGAGACCGGTGGGGATATAAGGCGGCCCGGCCACAGCCGGCTCGCAGTCCGCTCCCGAGCGTTGAACGTGAACGATCGGGACGGACCGCCATAGGCCTCACTAAACACTGAAAGGCGCCTTCACTGTTTAGCGAAGTCTACTCTAACTTTAAGACTTGTATTATTTCTAAGATATTGCGATTGCGTTTGGGTATTGGGAATTGTTTTATATGAGATTGTTTCACTTGTACCCTATGTCTCCTGTGTGTCTTGTTTGTCTTTTATCCTGTGTGTCTTGTTTGTCATTTGTGTTTAATGTGTATGTGCTTGTTCCAGCATTTACTAGGTTGAGCTCAATTGTGTGTTGTAAGTGTGTTATATTTAACTAAAGTGTATACGCTTGTTTTAGCATTTCCCCTTGAGCGTTTTTCACAGCTCAAAGTAAATTGTAACGACAGGGAACGGGAGTAGGCCCCCGTGTAAAGCCACTTTTTGTAATTGTTAGGCTCCTCTCAGGCATGCAACAGGTTGTGGCTGGGGTTTGGGAGCATGTCCGTTTGTACGCTGGCAAGCAAAAGGTTGTGGCGGCCTCTGCACTCGGACCGAGGACGTAAGCCACTAGGGTGTCCTCAGTTTGTTTCCCTTCTGGAAACTCAAAATTATGTAAATGAATCTTTGTTAGTTATTTGTGATTTTAGTCCCCAAGGCCCCCGAACATTCGTGGTTCGCCATGGATGTACGGGGGCCGAAATTTTTTAATGTTTGTGTGGCCTTGACCCACAAAGGACTTGTAAAAATATACTGCATTGCTAAATTAAAAATATTAAAGATAGGGTACGGGAGTAGGCCCCCGTGTAAAGCCACTTTGAAGTATTGTTAGGCTCCTCTCAGGCATGCAACAGGTTGCGGCTGGGGTTTGGGAGTACGTCCGTTTGTACGCTGGCATGCAAAAGGTTGCGGCGGCCTCTGCACTCGGACCGAGGACGTAAGCCATTAGGGTGTCCTCAGTTTGTTTCCTCCTGGAAACTCAAAATTATGTAAATGAATCTTTGTTAGCTATTGAAATGAGAATGCAGTAAATGTTTACAAGTCTTGCGTGGTAAAGGTTAGACAACATTGGATGTTGCCTGTTGTCATAGTTGGGTCTTTTCGGAGGCTACAGCGATGACAACCCAAGTGCCCCACACCCCCATAGGGGGGTGTGGGGCTTAATTTTTTTAAAGTTTTTTTGTGACCTTGACCTAAATATATAAAAGTTTTCAAAATCTTTAACAGTCATGTTTTTTTAACACAGTAAATATATTAAGGTCTTTGAAAATTCTTAACAGTTAGGCTTAACACACACAAGTCTGGAGTTGTCCATTGTTGGGTCTCTTCGGAGGCTACAGCGATGGCAACCTAAATCCCCCAGGTGGGGCTTTATTTTTTTTAAAGTTTTTACCTAAATATAGTAAAGACTGACCCTGCACCTCCGCCCCCGCCCCCCCTTTCACCTCCGCCCCTGCACCTCCGCCCCTGCACCTCCACCCCTGCACCTCCGCCCCCCCCCCTTCACCTCCGCCCCTACACCTCCGCCCCCCCCTATGCCTTCACCTCCACCTCCGCCCCCACCCCTACCCCTACCCCTATACCCTTGGGTGGGGCTCGCCCGTGGCCGGTGAGGATATAAGGCGGCCGGGTTGCACGCATTTCTCATTTTAGCTCCAGCTCTCATGCTGACCGGTTCTGAAAATGTATCGTTGTATACCTTATGATCCTTCGTACTATAATCTGTTTGGTATTAATAGTATTACAGACAATGAGCAGAAGTTGTATAAAAAATTTTGTTGTTTACTTGATAGAACGCACAAACTACCGCCAAATACTTTCACCTACAAGCTACCCCTGATAGACAAGGATGATGTAAGCAAACTAACAACAATTCAAGTGAAATTTCTGGAAGAAAAAATTCTTGTTTGTGTAAGAGAAGTGTTTCATAATGAATATTCAAAAAGATTGGCTTTTGACTTTATTAAGGAACATGCAGGACGTGAAAAAGAACAGTACCCAGGATTATATTATTTATATCTTTTTGAGAATGGAGCAAGTGTAACGGTAGAAATAAGTATTAAACTAATGTAATTCTCCCAACCAAGTGTTAAACTAGGACTTGAACTTGGACTTGATTGAGGTTTTGTAGAACAGAGCGGGGGATAGATCACTTTGCGGCAATGGACTAGCATGCTGCTTAGTGGTTTATCCCCCGCTCAAAGGGTATCTTTACGCGACCTTGACCCACATAAACTTGCTCAAACAGACATCTTTGAAAAAACTTGTACAAAGTAGTGGATTTAGATCAAACATCATTGGTTTATCAAGCCTGTTGAAGAATATATTGAAAATGGGTGTTTAAAAGCCAAATCTACTACATGATTGATAAACCGGATGTATATATGACGTCACCTTCCCCCACCCTTCAACCTCAGGTATAAAGGGACCCGGTTGAGCGTGCTGCTCATTATTGCGTGGACATTCACCGAGTGCACACTCAAAGCCAAACTGTAAAAAATGGCTCTTTGCGATATTTGTGGTGAGTTTTTTCAAGACGAAGATATCTTTGTTTTACACCGAGAATTGTATCATGAAGAGGACAGAAAAGAAGAGATTGTAGTAAGTGAAGAAAACCTGGATGCAATTGATCGGTTGTTGGAAAACTACCAGAAGCAGATGGACGACTGTGATAGCTATCTACAGTTACACCGAGAATTGCATCATGAAGAGGACAGAAAAGAAGAGATTGTAGTAAGTGAAGAAGACTTGAATGCGATTGATCGGTTTTTGGAAAAACCTCAGAAGCAGGAGGACTGGGGTAGCTATTTACAGTTAATGCAAAGAGGAAGACCTAGTGTTATTCAATTTGCCGGAGCTGGACCATCTACAGCTGGAGGATTTATTCAAGAAGAGGAAATGGAAGAAGAAGATACGGAAGAAGAAGTGGAAGATGTAAGACAACTGCGTACCCGAGAAGAGGATATGGAAGAAGAGGATACAGAAGAAGTGGAAGATATAAGACAACTGCGCACCACAGCCTTGCCAGGACCAGTTGTAACTCATTTCAAAATTAATAATGTGCAATTGGAATTGGAAAATTTTATAACCCAAGCTAAAAATTTAGTTGTAAAAACATTGATGGAAGAATTGGCAAGATTGAACTTTATTAAATTTGGATTGGTGTTGGAGGCTATGTTTACTAATACCGATGGTGAAAACTCACCGAGAGCATTCATTGCTAAAAACCGAACCCTTACAACCACATCTGATATCAACGAAATTCTAGAAGAATGTTTGAATGAACTGCTAATGAAACTCCAAGAACATGAAGGAAGAGGATCTGGCTGGACGCTATCATCGATCGAAGGTATGGATGTGAGGGTTCACAAGCATGGATATGGTATGAGGGGTAGCAGCTTTATCCCTCTACCAAAGAAAATTAAAGACACCAACTCTTGCAGAAATGTTACAAACGGGGATAATGAATGTTTTAAGTATGCGATGCTAACTAAGTATGTAAAACATAATCCTTGTAGAGTTGGTAGGGAATATTATGAAAACGAACACCGCTACAACTTCCGAGGAATGTCGTATCCTGTGAGTCTTAATCAAATTGCAAAATTTGAGAAACAAAATCCAGGTGTTTCTGTTAACGTGTTCGGCTTAGATGATTCGAACAATGTGTATCCTCTACGAGTTGGAAAAGTGGAGCAAAGAAACCATACTGATTTATTATTGATAACTAAAGGCGAAATTTCACATTATGTGTGGATAAAAGATTTTGAAGCATTGGTTGTACGACAATTAACGAAAAATAAAATTAGAGTGACAGTGTGTAAGAGATGCTTTTGTTTTACAAATAAAGATTTGAGACGTGGAGGATCAGAGTGGTTGAAGGAACACCAAAGACTTTGTAATGACAACTATGAAGTGAAGATTAGTCTGCCGCCGCCATCTCGAGCGTTCATCCAATTCAACAAAACAGTTCACCAATATCGGATTCCAGTAGCCGTCTACGCAGATTTCGAATCCACGTTAGTACCACAGGAGCTTCCGGATGGTGAGGTGACTAGAAGAACCAAATATCAACTGCATCAACCTAACAGTTTTTGCTTATTGGTGAAATCGACTTTACCTGAAGAACAGTTGCAAGAGTATGGTTTAACATCCACTCCTATACTCTACCGTGGGGAAGAAGCCGCTAAGTATTTTGTAGACCAGTTGTATGACATTGCTGAAAAGGTGCAACGCTTATTCGGTAATGTTTTACCTATGGAACCTTTAAACCAAAATCAACAAGAAGAATACAATTCAGCATCAAGATGTTATTTATGCAAAAAGAGCTTCAGTGAAGAAAATCCAAAAGTAAGAGATCACGATCACCTGACAGGGTTATACAGAGGAGCTGCTTGTAATTCATGCAATATAAATTACAAACTGCCAAACTTTATCCCTGTCGTGTTACACAATCTTAGCGGCTATGACTCCCACTTCATTATCCCAGAGTTAGGACGAGATGATGGGAAAATCGAAGTATTAGCTGAAACATTGGAGAAGTACATCAGTTTCTCAAAAACAGTAGGTAAAATTAAACTTCGCTTCGTAGACTCTTATAGATTTATGTCATCTAGTTTGAGCAAATTGTCTGAGAACCTAAGAAGAGAAGATCTAAAAGAAACCAGCAAAATTGTACCTGAAGATAAATTGGACTTAGTAATGCGTAAAGGAGTGTTCCCCTATGATTACATAACTTCTGCAGAAAAATTTGAAGAAACCAGTCTGCCACCGATTGAAGCCTTCAATAGCAAGTTAAATGAAAGTGCAATCACCGTTGAAGACTACAATCATGCTTGTAATGTTTGGAACCAACTAAACATTCAAACCTTAGGGGAATATTCCGACTTTTACATAAAATTGGACGTAACTCTGCTGTGCGATGTGATGGAAGAATTTCGAAACACCTGCTTCTCCGCCTATGGACTGGACCCTCTACACTCGTACACATCTCCAGGATTAGCATGGCAAGCTATGCTAAAGTCAACCAACTGTCGATTGGAACTTCTAACAGATATTGATATGGTGCTCATGATAGAATCTGGTGTACGGGGCGGTTTGACACAAGCTGTAACACGTCATGTCAAAGCTAACAACAAGTACATCCCAGGCTTCGACGAGAGACAACCATCGGTCTACCTAGGCTACTTTGACGCAAACAACCTCTATGGTTGGGCAATGTCAAATCCGCTTCCCTACGCTGACTTCAAATGGATCGAGCCGGCCACCATCGGTGACATCTCACAGATTCCAAAGAATGGTCCAAAAGGCTATATTTTGGACTGTGATTTCGAATATCCGGAGCACCTTCATGACCATCACTACGACTTGCCTCTCCTAGCCAAGACTGAAGTTTCACCGACAGGAAGATGGTCGAAATTGATGATGACGTTGGAGAATAAAGATCGGTATGTGGCTCACTACTGGGTAGTTCAACAAGCTCTTGAATTGGGTCTACGTGTAGTGAGAATTCATAGAGCAATTGAATTCACCCAGTCTTGTTGGTTGAAACCATATATTGATTCCAACACTACAAGAAGAGCAGCGGCAACATCAGCATTTGAAAAGGACTTTTACAAATTGATGAACAACGCCATCTTCGGGAAGACCTTAGAAAACAAAAGAAAACACAAGATTGTAAAATTAGTAAGTGATCCTAAGAAATTGGAAAAATTCGTGCAAAAACCAAATTTTGGAACATCCATGATTATAAACGAAGATCTAGTTGCCGTCAGTATGAAGAAAACAACAATAGTGATGGATCGTCCGTTATACATTGGAATGTCGATTTTGGATACAAGTAAAACTCTGATGTATGATTTCCATTACAACAAAATGGTTAAACACTACGGAAGAGACAACATTGGAGTTGCATACATGGATACCGACGCGTTTATCTACTGGATAAAGACTTTGGACATGTATGAAGATCTAAGGAGTTTCCCATACAAAGACGATTTTGACTTCTCTGACTATCCGAAGAACCATCCGAATTACAATGAAAAGAATAAAAAAGTAATCGGAAAATTTAAAGATGAAGCAAATGGAATGCCTTTGGAGGAAATAGTTGCGCTAATGTCCAAACTATATTCCTTCAAGATGTATAAGGAAAATGACATACCGACAGTGAAGAAAGCTAAAGGAGTCAAAACATCGTACTTGAAGAAACATGTGACATTTGACCATTACAAGACCTGTTTGTTTGAAGATTCTACAATGTCTGCAACGTTCAACACTATCAGAAGCTTTAAACATGAGGTCTACAGTGTCACTGAAGTTAAAAGAGCACTATCAGCTCGAGATGATAAAAGGCATATTATGCCGGATAAAATTCACACTCTTCCTTTCGGTCACTACTCTCTAAACCCTATCGACTAATAACCTATTCTTCGTCCTTCTACAACTTCGACCTTATTCCTTTCTCCTTCCGTAAAAAAATGGGGAACACGGCAAGTCAAACGCCGTGTTCCCCATTTTTTTACACAAGTTTGGATGACCTTGACCTATATAAATGATGTGAATATTTAAGACAACATTCATTGTGATTATACATGTGATACATGAAACATTCAAACCTGCAATATGAAGGACTTGAAGCAAGAAATTGTCAACGAACTTCATAAACCTGCAAGAAGAAAGTTTCCACGAAGAAATACAGTGATAAAAGGAATAAATGATTTATATCAAGCGGATTTAATCGAAATGATTCCTTATAGTAAACAAAATAGAGGATTTAAATACATATTAACTATTATTAATTGTTTTTCAAAAATGGCAGATGCTTTACCACTAAAAGATAAAAGTGGCAAAAGTGTTACAAAAGCAATGGAAACAGCTATACAAAGAGACAAACATACTATAAAACATTTACAAACCGATGATGGAAAAGAATATTTCAATATGGAATTTGCAAATTTAATGAAAAAACACAACATTAACCATTACTCAACCAATTCAGAGGTAAAAGCATCAATAATTGAAAGATTCAACAGAACTTTAAAAGGTGCGATGTATAAGATGTTTTCTAACAGAGGATCGCACATATGGATTGATATGTTACCAAAACTTATAAGCGATTACAATACCAAGTTTCATAGAACTATCGGTATGAAACCAAGCCAGGTGACTAATAAAAATGAAAAACTTGTATTAAAACGTATAAAAATGAATACTAAACCAAAAGTTGAAAAACTAAAGCCTAAAAGGTTTAATGTCGGTGATAAAGTGCGAATAAGCAAATACAAAGGTGTATTCAGTAAAATATATCTTCCAAACTGGACAAATGAGGTATTTACTGTATTTAAGGTGCAACCTACAATACCAGAAACTTACATTTTAAAAGATAATAAAGGACAATTGCTGGAAGGAGGGTTTTATGGACATGAAATGTTAAAATCAACAGTAGGTGATGTATATCTAGTAGAAAAGGTGTTGCAACGGAAAAAAGATAAGGTTAAAGTACGATGGTTAGGATTTAATAAGACGGAAGATTCTTGGATACCTAAAAAGGATCTAATATAATGATAGAGCATCATTTTAGGTTGAACCATTACAAAGGATGGAGATAATACCGCAAAAAGACAATTTTACTATTAATAATATAGATGAACTCACAGTGGATGGTTCTCAATTCAATACTGGGAAACATGGTGTTTTGTTACCAAACACGGTGCGTTGTTTGGTTACCGGTCCTTCCAATTGTGGAAAAACAAATATAGTATTCAATTTGATTACAAACCCTAAAGGCTTACATTTTAATAATTTATATGTATTTTCAAAGTCACTACAACAACCAAAATATCAGTTATTGGAACAAATACTCAATAATGTGCCTGAAGTTAAATATTTTAGATTTAACGCAAGCGAGAGTGTCATGCAACCGCAAGAGGCTAAACCATTCTCAGTATTCATATTTGACGATGTATCTTGTGAAAATCAAAATACAATAAGGAATTACTTCGCCATGGATCGACATAACAACATAGATAGCATTTATATTGGTCAAACTTACAGCAAAATACCGAAACAGCTCATTAGAGACAATGCAAACATGTTAATTGTATTTAAACAGGATGAAACCAAACTAAAACACATATATTATGACCATGTAAGTGCAGATATGTCATTTGAACGATTTAAAGAGTTGTGTGGAAAGGCTTGGGGTGAAAAGTATGGGTTTTTAACAATTATAAAGGAACAACCACTAAACAATGGTCGATACAGGATAGGATTTGATAAATTTATACTAATACACTGATCATGATGTAAAACATTCATTGTTGTACAACACGTCTTGCTACAAACATGGTTAACCAAGGAAAGTTAATAAAGGAAATAAAATCACTTAGTGATTCTATTCGGGATAAAAACAGAGCATTAAAATTAGGTATTAGCGAAAGGGAGAAATTTCTTGAATCTACTTTTAAACCTATTACTGAACCCTTGAAACAATTAAACAAAAAATTTGCTAAACCCGTTTTGGAAGGAGATGCAATTGCACCTATTACAAAGTTTGAAAGAGAAAATGTAAAATCAGAAGATTTTAGTGATGAAGACCCGGAATCCTCTACATATAGTGGTTTTACCGGCGGAGAACCCGAAAGAGAGCTAGAATCACCAGACTATAGTGGTATAAGAGAATTATATGAAGTAAAAGCTAAAAGAGGACATGAAGATGTATCAACTGCTAGTGAAGAGGAAAAAGAAGAAGAAGCAAGGGAAGGTCCGTCAAACATAAGCTTGTTGGGTGAAAACATTCATAACAAAGGACCTTTAGGAAGGAAATACATGATAAAAATGTTAGCTGGAATAACTCCTAATAAAAACTACCATAGTTATGGAGTAAGATTAACAGAAGAAGGTTTAATGGTTGGTAATAGCCCGGTAAACATTGATGAACATGATAATATTATTGTTGGTAATCAAAGATATAAGGGTACAAGAGGATTATTTGAATTATTATTTGAAAAAAAGCCTTTAGAATTGTTAGTTAAAGAAGAAGACATGGAAGCATATAAACAGATTTTGGAACACACCAATGCATACAGGAGAAAATATTTAGCTGACCAACCAGTTTTTAGATCTAGGTCTTTAAAATATAGAGAATTTGTATCCAAGTTAATACCAACAACGAGAAGACAACCAATGCCAATAATGCCAAGAAAACCTGTAAAACGAAGGTTTGTGTCATCCACTTTGGATATAAGTGCTCCAGAACCAAGAAAAAGAAACAAATCTGTTACAGGTACAGGTTTAATGAAGAAACTATATAACACAAATGTGATTTATTACAATAATATCAATAAATTGGTGGATAGAATGAAACTAATACATGAAGCTAAAGAAGCAGGTCATACTGGATTGGAAAACGAATGGGTGGCTTTAGTGGATGAACTCCGAAACCGTGGGGTAATCTCATAAAAATGCGTTACTCCTTAGAATACTATTCAGTTGCATCATGAGTGTCGACAAGTTCGGACGTTACTCCTCGGATGGGTTATATTACGCGAATAGTTTAAAAAGAAGTGCTGGTTTACCACAAACACCTGATGGAGATTATGATATGAGTAATAAAAGGTTAAAAAACATAAAAGATCCCACAGATGAAAACGATGCAATAAATTTAAAAATATTAAAGGAAAAGATATCGCCAACATTAAGACTACAAAATAACGCATATGACGCAGAAGATCATAGAATTATCAACGTTGGTAAACCAAATCAAAACGGTGATGCAATAAACAAAGGTTATTTGTCATCTGAATTAAAAAATACGTTAAAATTCAATGGGAAAACGTATAGTGCTAACAATAAGCGTATATCCAACGTAGATGACCCTAAAGATGCAAAAGACAGCGTAAATAGACGCTATTTACATTCCTTGATACCTGAAAAGACAAAAGATGGATTTTCTTTTTATAAATTTGTTATTAATGATATAGGTTACCCGAAAACTGAAAACGATGCTGTAAATCTAAAATATATTAAAGATCATTGTATCATACGTGATGTAGGGGTTATAGATTGCTTTAATAATTGTTTAGCAAATGTTAAAGATGGTTCGGCGCCATCAGATGGTGCAACAGTGGGTCAAATGATGGAAACCTTAAAACAAGAAACAACCTCTTTTGTAAAACAAGATCAAGTAGTATCGAAGCATGGGGATGAATTTGTTCAAGGTAATGAAAAATTTAACTTATTAACATACAAAATTGATGCTTGGGATTGCATGGATAAAAAGTTATCAAATATGGCATTGGGTTATAATGCTCGAGATGCAGCTGCTTTATCACAAACCGTACATCTAGATCCAGATCATTATTTTAGATGGTTTACATGTAAAAATAAAGTTATAAAAGACTTGCATCATGGAAGAGATCCAAATGATGCTGCAACTGTAGGACAAACCATCACAACATCATTTAAGGATAGTAAAGTGTATACTTGTAATAATAAACGTATAACAGACCTTAAAGAGCCTGAACATGTGGATAATGCCGTCACTGTTAATTTTCTTGTAAAAGTTTTAGGTAATGCGTTATTTGATTTACACAATCATTTTACACCGGATGTTCTTCAGGGAAAATCGGGTCATAATATTTATGATGAATCTGCGAGAGGTAGTTGGATTAAACAGGAAATTTTTAAAAAATACTTTACTAACCCTAATACGCAAAAGTTTAAATCATCAGATTGGGGTGATATTGATATATAATATAAGAACGCAATAAACGACCTCATTTATGTCCAACTCGTCATAGAGTTAACACATAAGTTGTACATTTCGATTATAAAAGGACAATAATGACATTCCAGCACATCAGTCCATATCGAGACAGTATACGGAAAGGAGGTGGGATCACGTCCACAGCGGTTTCTCTGTTAAGTAAAGCTTTAAACCGTATTCCAGTAGGATCTATCGTAAATAGAGCAATAAACGCTTTACCATACGAATTTCATATACCGGGAGGTTATCAGTATTGCGGACCAGGCACTAAATTGAAAAAACGACTGGAAAGAGGTGATCCAGGCATAAATAAGTTAGATCAGGCTTGTAAAGAACACGATATCGCATATTCCACGTTTACCGATTCAAAAAATAGGTCAATCGCTGATAAAAAGCTAGCGAATATAGCTTGGCAACGAGTAAAGTCTAGTGACGCTAGTATTGCGGAAAAAGCAGCAGCTTTAGCGGTAACAGCAGGTATGAAGGCTAAAACAGCGGTAGGAGGTGGAAAAAGGAGGGGTAAGAATAAAAAAGGATCAACCATGAGAAAACATGGTGGTAATATTAGACTAAAAAGACGTTCTCCGAGGAAAAATAACAAAAAACCGACAATATGGTCAATGGTAAAAAACGGGGCTGGTCTATACCTAAGACCGTATCGTGCATATTAAATAAAAGAAATCAATTGGTTATACCACATAAAGCGTTGACTAATGTTGAATTATTTAAATATATTTCCTGTTTAAAAATACCATTTTTCCGCGGAGTATTTATGAAAGACAGTTTACCAAAGAAAATATGGAAAAATGAGACTGGAATCGTAAATTTGGATAATACTGAAGGGCCCGGCACCCATTGGGTGTGTTATAAGAAACTAAATAGTAATGTATATTATTTTGATAGTTTTGGAAATTTGCCACCACCTAAAGAACTTGAACATTACTTTAAATCTGCTAAAAACATATATTACAACTATAAAAGAGAACAACCTGATAATACTTCAATATGCGGCCATTTATGTTTGGAATTCCTAGCTAAAAGTATCAGTCACTATTGAGATGTCTTCCTATACGGTATCATTAACAGGAAAATCGTCCACTTTACGAAGTATCCTTTTTCCAGCGTTACGCTTGCAAAAAGGAAGATTTTGGGAGGCAGCACTGTTAGATTTTACAACTTACAACTCTATTCCCAATGTTACGGAAGGTAAAAATAACTTATTGCATTATTATAAAGGAAAGGATGCCAGTGGGAAGTTTACAGACTTAGAAGTTTGCACTCTACCCACAGGTTCTTATGAAATTGATCATATTAATGAATTTTTGCAAAATAAAATGGGAAAAGACAATATAACGCTAAAAGGTAATAACAATACAATGAAAGCTGAGCTTACTTCAAAATATTATATAGATTTCAGTAAGTCAGACTCAATTGGTGATTTATTAGGATTTCCCAAAGATGGAGCAATTTTAGAACCAAATAAAACACATTCCGGTAAACAAACTGTAACAATATTAAAAGTCAATAGTATAGACATAACTTGTAACATTATACAAGGAGCTTACAGAGATGGAGCAAATACTCATATAATACATACTTTTTACCCCAGTGTACCACCTGGATTTAAAATTGTTGAAAAGCCGCAAAACCTGGTATATCTACCTTTGAACACCACTTTCATTTCAGACATCGTGTTGAACGTATTGGATCAAGACGGTAACTTGATAGATTTCCGAGAAGAGCCTATTACGGTTAGATTACATTTAAAATCAACACTTTAATACAAAATCATGGGTTTAACATTTAAAAGCGAACAACCTACGGGAATCCGCATTAGTAGCTCTTCAGCTGTGGAGGAGTTAACACGCGAGAACATTCGTTTCTTAGAGAGAATTGGATTAAAAGTAACCGATAATGGATATACTGGATATAGCTCAGGGTCCAACATTCGACGAAACCCTATGGGAAAAAGAATATCACACCCACAACCCTTACACTTCACCAAACTTAAACAATAACGATGAAATTCGTATTCCCATACAAAATCAAGACATTTACACACTACCATGTGAAAGTTACTTGTATATTGAAGGAAAAGTTACTAAAAAGGACGGTACTACTACTGGTACAACAGTTCCATTTATAAATAATCCCATGGCTTTCCTGTTTGATGAAATTAGATATGAAATATCAGGTGTAACAGTTGATTCTACTAAAAAAGTAGGTATTGCAACAACTTTAAAGGGATTAACATCTATATCACCTAATGAAACCAATTTAATACAACCTGCAGGATGGGTTTTACCTGCAAAAGACACAATCACTCCAGATACAAATGGAAATTTTGATTTTCATATTCCGTTACGTTTGTTGCTTGGTTTTGCTGAAGATTATAGGAAAATAATATTAAACGTTAAACAAGAATTAGTTTTGTTGAGATCTTCAAACGATAAAGATATTATTAAAGCTCCAGACGGTACAACAGATGCAACTTTAGAATGGAAATTAACATTAGACAAAATTGTATGGAGAGTTCCACATGTTAAATTAGCTGACGAGCATAGAATGCTACTATTAAGAAAGTTAAAGGCTGATCGTGATATTGTAATTCCTTTTAGAAGTTGGGAATTTCATGAACATCCCAGCTTGCCAACTACGGATCGACACACTTGGACAGTTAAAACATCTAATTATGTGGAACGAGCCAGGTATATTATATTTGGTTTACAAACAGGTAGAAGAGACACCATCACCAAACATGCAGGCCAATTTGATCATTGCAACTTGAAAAATATTAAAGTTTATTTAAATTCACAATTTTTTCCATACGATAATTTAAATGTGTCATTCGCTAATAAAAAGTACAGCATATTGTACGATATGTATGCAAGATTCCAAAGTTCATATTATGGTAAAACGAATGCACCTTTACTATCACCAGAAAAATACTTAGATGGTTACCCTATAGTTGTAATCGATTGTTCTAAACAAAATGAATCGGTAAAATCATCAAGTGTAGATATAAAAATAGAAATGGAATTCAACGCGCCTATACCGGCTAATACAACTGCATACTGTTTAATTCTACATGATAAAATCGTAACATACACACCTTTAACTGGAATTGTTAAAAATGTATTGTAAAAGACCGGTTTTCCTACATTCCAATGCATTCCGCGAGTATAAAAGCAGAGCGTTCAGCTCGCTCCTCATCAGTTTGTTGCCTGTTGTTATATGGGTAGCATCTTATTCAATATGGCTTCTCCTAGTGGTACACAAGAAAATGTAGTAGATATTGAGAAGGAGATATCCGACTTTTTAGATCTTCAAGGTCAACCGGAGGGAGATGAACACAACGCTTGCGGACAACTCCACGCCAGTAATAATGTTGAGGAAAAAGGTAAAAGAAGAAAGAATGCACACAAGAGGAAAAGGGATATTGAAGATAATATTTCTCCTAACATATTAAGTGAGGTATTCTTGCGAATATTTTACCCAATCTCTTCCAGTTTGGACAAAAGTGTTTTAATCGGTGTTATGAAATCTACAGATTATTCCCCTACTGTAATTTTAACTCATGGACCCAAAATGATTTTGTTTACGGACACTGCTTGGGAATCGTTTATGAAACACTTGCATCTGCTAGAATGCTATTTAAGTAGTAACATGTTTGGAAGAAAGACAAGAGTAGGCCTTTTGGATTCAAATGTGGAAATCGATATTGTTAAACATCGTGGTGATCATCAGTTGCGGTTTAGAGACACAACAAGACATGATAACAAGATTCAACTTAATCGAGAAGAGTTTTTTATTCTAACTTGTGCAACTGAACCAATAACGAGATACTTGAGACAACTGGTGTTTTCAAGTTCAATTATTAAAGATTATCTGGAAGACACTTTGGACAAACAACCGGACGCACCTATATTGTACGGACCTGTAGATACTTCTATATTCAATAGGGTTCCTCATGAAGTACAAATGTGGAGACAATTGGAAAAGTACGCTCAACTACATAAGAAATCAGTAAAACGTGAAGAAGAGGAAGAAGAAGGAGGAGAAGAATCAAGTGTTAGTGATGAAAATGAAAACAAGGAAAATGTAAAGATGGAAACCTAAATGACAATTAACTACACAGCAATGGTTAATTTTTAAAACAATATCAAACACTTTGTGGGGTTAGGCCTACCGGGGACGGTGCCCACGTTAAATATACACCAACGCGCCAACAACTGTACGGCCGGGTATAAAAGTCGTACCTACCGTGGTGTGGAAATCAGTTGACCTTTGGACTTCGTCATGAGCAGACGAGTGATCTTCGCAATGGACAAGGACAAGGAAGAAGAACAAGTAAAGTCCAAACCTGGTATAATTGAGTTCCAAGCGTTTCGGGGTAATGATGATAGATTTATCATAAAAGAACTTGTGTTTTTCGACATCAATACAAGTGTTCCTTATTCGTTTTTATTTAAACCACCATGTTGTTATTCATCTTTAACTAGTAAAGCCGCTACTACCAACAGATGGATTTCAAAACACTTCCATCATATCGATTGGTATGATGGTTTTACAAGTTACACGGACTTGTATCACATTATGCATCACTTTTCAGACAAGTTTACCAATATTTACACAAAGGGGCTGGAAAAGAAAAGATGGATCGAAGGATTTACTCATGTTCCGGTTAATGATGTGGATTTGGATAAAAACTACAAGTATACAATGGAAAATGTTTGTATTTGTACTAAAAGTCCAGAACATGAAAAAGATAGACATTGCGCTTTAAAAAACGCCTATAAACTCGCATCTTACCTTCAAAGTGGGGAAATGGGGAGTGGTGGGGGTAACGGGGGTTATATAAGTGAGGAGCAGACCGGGACCTGGCATGAGTATTACTCGAGATTCCGAGACGACAACATCTCCCAGCAAGAAGACGAAGAAGACGATCTATAACTTGACCATGGCATCTCACCAGTTCCTGCAAACTTTGCTTGAGCAGTTCAATGCTCACTCCAAATCTACCATACTACCCGTCAAGAAGTGTTCCGAACTTAAAGACGAGAAGCACTACATTATCCACGCCATGAAGAAGATGGAGACTACAGTTGGAGAGGCCATCTGCTGCAGTCTTAGCGAGGCACCATTCACTCCGGGGGATGAGCCCAAGTTCCAAGTCTACCTGCCGAAACGGTTCGTCCATCTCCTCCAGAACGAGGATCTGCGCTCCATCCAACCCGGCTGTCTCTACCTGGTTTCCCACGGTTGCACGGGTAGCAATTCCACCGAGTTGACCATCCACATCGCCGACAAGCAGCAGTGTTAGATTTAAGTTTTACTGTTGTACATATGTTATTGTAATGTTTTATAAATAAATAAACCATAAAAGACAAAAAAAGAATACAAAAAGACAAAAAATGCAACATATCAATATGTGAAGTTTGTCACATATTGATATGTTGCATTTTTTTTTAAACTTCGCGGGTGACCTTGACCTTTGGCCTTTGCATTTCACAGTTACCCCCACCACCACGCTACAAGTCAAACCTGCTTGAATGCAAAACACCCCCACCACTTTTTCATATACCTCCAAGCGCTGTGCCTCGTCTTCATTTCAACTCCAGCAGCCAACCGAACAACATCAGTATGTCTCTGAACGTAAGCTGTGCCAGCTATGAGGAGGTGATGATCAAAACGCAACAGGAGCTGAACGACTTTTACAAGGAGTTGCAGCTGATGGTGGCAAGAGGCTACCGTATAAACGTGCAAGTCTACGCTTGCAATATACGGAATCTTCGGCAGCCGAAGGAAGAGCCTGGACATTCCTCTTCAACGACAGCTTCCTCACCGGCGTCGATGAAGACCGAGCCAGACAACTTGGATTACTTCAGCTGACTAGCGGTTGTCTTCCTTGTTCTAACCATTGTAGAATATGTTTATTTTTTCATTATATTAAAGAAGTAAAAGAGCAAAACACCTATCTTGTTACTGACATATGAGCTCAGTAACAAGATAGGTTTTTTAAAACACAGTTTGAATGACCTTGAAACTTCCCCCGCCACTGCTTCGCTACCCCCACCACTTGACTATTGGTGTACATGGCACATCACAATTGGAAACCTCATTCCATCTTCAACAGCCAAACCGAAAACATCAACAATGGCAAACCTACCAACAGATGAAAGATGTCCTCACGCATGCTGTGACTTCACCCACGAGTTGGAGAAGAGGATACAGGAGAGGGCGATAAGAAGAAAGCAGATCCACTCAGAAAATATCATGATAGTCAACGGCTATCTTTTATTGTTCGGCCTTATTATGGTTGTACTTTTCATACTGTATGGCATAGTCACATGTGTCGGCAAGGTTGCAGAAGAAAACGCCCGCCACCATCAGTTGGAAAGTTTCAATGTTACTTTGTAGGTTTTCCTTTTTTTTAAAACTCCGTTTGGATGACCTTGAAACTTCCCCCACTACTCCACTACGCCCCCCACCACTTCACCATGTTCCTGCATGAGCATCACATCACCCGTCATTCCTTGTTCGACAAGCAACCATGGCGGACAACACCATCAGCCAAGCTGACTCCACTACTGATGTTGGAACGAGTACAGTTTGGACACTATCCATCGACAGTGTTCACTATTTGGAAACGATTTGCGAACGGATGAAAGAAATACTGCGGGACAACCCTGGGATCATAATACAAATGAATTTCAACTATGATTGGTCGCAAGTTACATTGCGGCAAGAGGACAACAACGGTCAGCACTTACCGCAATACTCACCAATGTCACCGATTTACCCATACAGTGAATCTTATGCGGATGAAGATGTAGGAGACAACGACAAGGCTGATGGGGAGTGACCTTCTTTCCTTTTTTTAAACTCAATTTGGATGACCTTGAACTTTCCCCCTCCACTCCTTCCTTTTTTTAAACCCAATTTGAATGACTTTGAAATTTCCCCCTCTACTTTTCGATAATGTTACAACTGACTGCAGCTCACCTCATTCCTTGCTTAGCTACCATGGCGGACAGGACTCTTTCTCAAGTTGACTCCACTACGGACGAAGCATTTCCCTTGCGGTGGACTGTTCATTTACAAGATGCGACAGAAGTGGAAGTCTTGTATCAAAAATTACTCTATGTATTCAACGGGAACCCTGGACCTCTTGAATGTAGAATGGATTTGAATTTTGATGCAACCAGGGTCGGCACAGAACCTTCAACTTCAAGCCAGCCTCAGCAACGAGATTTTACACATTTATACACTCCAATATCACCGGAAGATGTAACTGTCTGCGAGGCTGACTCAACTACACGTTATGTTCAGCCAAAGCCTTGGGTGTTGATTATTAACAATGTGTACAAAGTGGAATTGGTATGTAATAGATGAAAGGAGTTGATGGTACAAGATCCCGGCCTGCGCTTTCAAATAGACATACATTTCATCTGGGGAGCACCTGCGCGGGGCTCTTCGTCTGACAGCTCTCCAAGTACGACGGACGAGGAGGAGGGGGACGACTAGTCATCTTTTTTAAAACTCCGTTTGAATGACCTTGACCTTTCCCCCTCCACTAAGTTTATTTAAGGTACACTCTCACTGACTACAGCATCATTTCATTGCGCACCTTCAACCACAGCAACATGGAGAGTCAACTCAACTACTGTTGCGAACAGAAATGTTTTTCATGGCCCAATGACATTGATGTGGTGAATGGCCTGGCTTGTAGAACATGTGAAGCTTTTGGTCAGTGCAAGTCTTGGAAGAAGCCGAAACCGGAGTTGAAGACATTCCATGTGTACCAAATGAGAGGGCATAAGTACACTTGTTGCCCTGAACGTTGCATTGAATTTAAACTAAACCAGCTAACTGGCTGCACATTGTGCAACAATCATTTTGCAGGTTTTTGCAAACATTATTTAGGAGCGTGTCAGTACAGATCAACTTGGCATACCGAAGCACTCACTATGAATGAAATCGCTATAGACTCACAAGAGTAGTCTTTCTACTCTTTGACTTTTTTAAAACTCCGTTTGAATGACCTTGAAATTTCCCCCACCACTTCCCCATATATCTAGAGTACGCAGGGCCCGGAGGTCAGTCGCTCGGCGGCTGTCGTAGGATGCACATCCGTGTTGTGCAGTCTGCTGTGCAGTTTTGATTTTAACCAGTTCAAGGTCACCACACTTAAACTCTGGCAAAAACGTCAAGCTGTTAAAGACAATCCTAAGTCCCAGGTTCACTGTCAACCTCAAGGTTTAAATCACACTTTAACATGTAAATTTAAGGTAGCACCAAAACGGAGCTACCTGGTTTGACATTTTCAAGTTTCCCGAGGTCATCGCAGTTCCCCCACCACTTCCCATATACCTAGAGTGCGCGGGGCCGGACAGTCAGTCGCTCGGTGTCTATCGTAGGGTGCGCATCGCGGTTGCAGTAATGGTTAAAGTAAGGCAGCTGGGCCAGTTCAAGGTCACTCGAGCGGTGTCACATGATGGTTTAGGCAGAGTCACGTTGCAAACTTCAAGTTTCCTCAGCACTTTTGCTGTTTCTCGTCTAATTTCGTTCCAAGTCGTCAAGGTCATGGGAACCGGACTGAAACTCGGAGCGTAGTGCGAGAAACAGCAAAAGTGCCAAAAAATTTTAGGTTTCAGCGTGACCTTGACCTTTGTGACATCGATGACGTCATCTTGGTGACGTAAGGGGTGATGACGTCATCAGCACGTTATTTCTGTGACGTCATGGGTGTGACGTCATGGAAATGACGTCATTGGTGATGACGCCATCGATTGCGTCATCGATGACGTCATCGATGACGTCATCGGTGGGGTCATTGACCTCGATGACGTCATCGCTCGGGTGACCTTGAAGTGAGCCAGCAGCCTTACTTTTCCACTACTTACCATTACCTTAACACGTTTGATTAATCGTAAAAAATATAACTTTTGCTTTTAAAATTTTATTCGGTTTGGGTGTGCTGGTTATATTACTCATGGTAGTAGTATTGTGCCAGTATACTACAGTTCAAACTTTAAATTATAAGGCACCTTTTAGGATTTTGCAGGGTTTTAATTATAGTAAAGAGCAAAAAATTCGAATACATACGAAATTTAAATTTTTAAAATATAAGCGTAACCAGTGTTCAAAGCATGAAAGATTTAAATATTTATGACAACCCAGGGAGTTGTAAGTCATAGTAGGTATTGTCATATATATAGGAACTAGCCCAGCGAGACCATGACAATACACGGTTGTTGATGATTATTGTCGTTGTATTGTTCTGTAGGGAGCAATATTTACTCTTACCCAGCTATAACTGGTTTATCGATGTTTAAAAAACAATAACAATAAGTTTTATCCATACAACACTATGGAATTAATGTAATTTATGGTTGTTATGTGATATAACTTATATCAATATAAGATATTAATATGTCTTAGTATATTCTTTAAAATATTCCATTTAAAATATTCGTAATAAAATATTACAGGAAAAAATATTTAAAATTTTAAAACATTCATATTTGGTTTTAAATATGGTTGAAAAGTCACGAAAAATCTCCAAACCACTACCACTGTTGTAAGATTGTATTTAATGAAAAGTCTTATAAAACTATCAAAGATTTTTTTAGGTAGGGGGAGAGTAGGGTAATGGTGCGCGGCGAGTGAAGGTGCGCATCGTAGTTTCTTATGAATGAAATAAGTTAAAAAGCTCCAGTATGTGCTGCAGCCTAGCGGGGGACTCAACAACTAATACTCGACTTCGTGGTTTTCGATACTGAAATTTTTGAGGTTATGAGAGGCCAAAATCTAAAAGTCGTGTGTGTCATGTTATTTTTGCGCCTCAGAAAATAGTAAGGCTAGGACAGATCTTTAGATAACTTAATACTTAGTATTACAATTAATTAATGGTAGTCTTTGCTTTATCGTTTGAACCAATTAATTTATGGTTTCATCCCTTCTTAAGATAGTGAGAAAATAAAATAATTTCGAATGCAATATCGGGTAATGGTGCGTGGCAGTGGGCACCATGTAGTTATAGGTAAGAAAAAAAATTACTTCCCCTTTTCACATTCTTGTTTACAGATGCTCATAAACTGTTCGTCCTGGAGTCATGCAGACAGCTCAGGTGCAGACACAGCAGAAAATTAGCCTACGTGTGTTAATTTTGCATTAACCCTTGAACCATTTTGTAATTTTAATCAAAACTTTTGTTAAGTGTATTGTAAAGCTCAAAGAAAGTATTGTTTAGCTTTAAGACATTCCATATGTTACATTGATATTGAATTTATATTAATGAAACACATTTATTCTAATTATTTCAACCCATGCGTCCCGCATATGTTCTGGGAAGAATGTTTTTCCCTTAGGTGCGCACCATTACCCTTATTCCCCCCCTCCCCCCCTATAAAAAATATAAAAAAATCGTTCCCATTTTCTTGTCTATATGGGTTTCTAAAGAATATTATGAAAACCATGCAAAAAATTAAAGGGTGATAGTTTTTTTTTATGTAAGCCACACTCGCAGAATATTTGGAAATTAGGAAAGGGATAGGGTTAAGAATACAGTCTATTCAAGTACGTAACTACGTACCAAGCAAACTTTAACTCTACCAAGCAAACTTGCTTGGTAGAGATAAAATAGGGTTAGAATTTCTTATTTAAATCAGTTGACTTTTGATACCGGAAAATTGCAATAGACAAATTGGAATTTTTTCTGGCAACAACAAATGGCAAGAATTTATTGAAAATTAACGTCGAAGCTATTCACAATGTTAACTTTGACATTGACTGATCTCTTTTGAACTTTCATTTTCAAAGTAGGTAAAGTTATATAAATGACCTCTGTCATTAAATATAGTACAATTTTATAACTTTTAATTTCAATACTTGACACATATCCATTCAGAACATATAATGATGACCAGGTGTCTATGTTCCAATAAAAATAATACGTAGAAATCCACGAAATATTTTCTAGAACAAGTTAAGAAATTATTTTCAGAATTAATAATAGTTCATACTACAACCTTACAATTTCCCGCATTACAAAAAGCAATTGCATTATTCATGATAAAATGTTTACGTTGAGTCAATCAAATAAATTCACAACTTACAATGAAATCTACTCTTTACCTTTAATCAAACTCATTAGTAAATCTTCTTATAAATATTTTATACATTATTTAGAATTAATATATAAAACTAACTATTAATTTCATAAAATAATCCACAACTGATAAAAAAAACTTTGGCCGAGTGAAGAATGTATAGATGCGCTGTGAAGTGGTGGTTGTCTGGCTTATCATCTTAACACGTGATTTGCTTCTGTAATAATAGCGATAGCGTAGAAAGATGATTTAATATCATAAATGTTATTCTTCACATCATTCCTCTAATCTTCACTTCTTCATAGAAGATTACCTCCAACAATCTAACTTCTAATATAATTACCTTCCTTGGAAATTCAACCTTTACGTGCTACATTTTTAGTTATAAAATTTAAAATATAGTTTACAACTTTTTCTTTAATAGATAAATTAATTGAAATATAATTTATTAAAAGATCAAGAGAAAAATATGGTTGTATTTTTAATAAAGTTAAAATGTTTTTTTTTAATTATTATTATTCTTCAGGGGTAGGTCTAAAGTCTAAATAAATCAATAAATTAATTTTAAAAAATGGGATTTTTTGCTCTATTAACTTAATTTATTACTTTTTCGGGGTAGGCATTATCTCATTATTCAGTGTTACTTTTCTTATTATAGCGTTACAATATTGCATAAGAAGGGAATGGCACGTAGCAAAGAAAGAGTAGGGTAACTGAAAAGGCAATCTTCAACAAAGAGAGAAGGTTCGCATATTATTATACTATATCATTTACATTTGTAAAGCCTTGAATATGGAGTAAGTCTTTTAGGTTTACAATGAATGCAACATATGTTTGATACTTAAACAATGCGATTAAACACACTTTATATCTATAAATAAATAGAAAAACCGTTTAGTTATAAAAATCATTTATATCATTGTACTGATTTTTATCAAACCATTCAATGTTAGTTTATATAGTTAATCTAGATTTTATGTGTGCATACACTGTAAATAATATGTAAAACTATAAAAGAATATAAAAAAGTTTATGGAATGCGTTTAATTTGCAAATACCATTATTACAAATAATTATTGGGTATTTTTTAAGAATATTTATCTAAAAACAACCTTTAAGTAAAAACATAACATTCTTTTCTAATAACGAACAAATTCTTACTAAACACGGGAATGATCCTAGTATATAAGTTATTTAGTTAGATAATAATTGGATTTAAAAATAATGGAGTTTAAGATTAGTGTAGCGGTAATATAAAGGTTTACTGCAGGCGGGAAATCTTGCATCTTATCAAGGGAAATGGTTTGCACGGGGAGCATCAGATGTAAATTACCTTAAGTTTATAGAGAGGTTTCGCCTTGACAGTGGATTTTTAATTTACATACACAAAATGTAAAATTACTTTAAACCCCATTTCATAATTGATTGTGTAATTTAAGAACATCAAGATTAAAATTTGAACATCAAAGTCATAACTATTTGGTATAAATATTTTTTAAATATCTATGATACATCACAATGTTGTTAATAAAGGATCAGTTTTTAATGACGCTTTACTCATTGTTATACTTTATACTATATCATTTTATAATCTATTCTGATAAATTAAAAAGGTTAAGTTGATAATTCTCAAAAGTCAAATTATTTTAATTAATATTGTAATTAGAAGGAATATTACTATAAACTGAAGAAAATAATAATTTGCAAAAGCATCAGGAATGTCATCGTATTTTTTTAGATTTCCCTACACAAAACAATGATACTTCACGGAAAATTTTATACAAAATATTTCATTAATAAAAAAATTAATTTTATTTGGTAAAAAATACATGGATTCACAATTATCTTTAAATAGATTTTTTATTTTCTAGTAAACAATCAAATAAGATTGATTCACTTGGTAATCGATCAAATCAAATTAACATAGTTTGCACGTTTCAATCGGCAAAATGTGTTTTAAGAATAAATGACAACTGAAAATGAAATATAACTGTAAAACTACATTAAATGGTTTTCATATCTAAACCATATAACATTTTGTTATCTAAATAACTATTTATAAACCTCTCATCCTCTGATTACCATGTAGTTTAGAATATATTCAAGGGTTTTACTAACTAATGATTGGGACAAAATCTATTGCGGGATATCAAGGTATGTTTGAAAGTGGATTCTACGACTGGAACATTAACCTCAAGAGCATTTGAATTACGTTAACACATGTTGAAAAATGTACTACAATATTAGTGTGACTTGTAAAATATACCACCCTGATTACAATGATTTATTTGTGATAAAACCTTGGTCTTCATATCAAGGTGCACAATATTATTCTTTTTTATTTTTATTATGTAGCATTTAGGTGTTATATTACAGTTAATTGTTTAAAAGGAAGTCCGGAAAGTTTTAAATCAAACGGGGGGGTGTTCAGCAGTGTTTAAAATCCAACTCTATGAGTTGAACAATAAAAATCAATATATTAAAAAAACCAAGGTGGTTTAAGTAAAGAATTAAAGTTAATTTAAGAATTAACTCCACAAACTGATATAATGCTAACGAATGTAACAATAAAAATGTAAGTAATTTTAAACTGGAAACGTAGATTAAATTAAAAGGTTCCATTAACTACGAAATGAGCGGTTACCGGTGACGGCTTTATTAAATAAAAGCAATTTCCATTTGCTCATTCCGGTGTTGAGACCGTTCAATTTTTGTAATGACTCTAACCCTTCCAACTTAAAGAGGGTGTTTTTAGAACTAACCGAATTTCACAATTTTGAAATGTAAAATCTACAAGTGTTTTTTGTTTTGTTTCTGATACTATTTTAGTACTATTTGATTATTTTTATTGGATGCCTAATATTAATTATAAATAGTGTGACTAAATAAACATGTTTTTGGATCCCATAGGAGTAAAATATTAACGGTTGGTTTATTTGTTCTTAAATTCACTTAAATATACAGGGTGTTTCAGAACTCCCTACCAATATTTTAGGGCATTGTTCCTGGGTTAAAAACATACCTAAATATCATATTTAAATTGTCCGGAAGTCTTAAGTTACTCACACAGCCGCCATTTTGTTTTTTCATATCATACCAATGTACATTTCCAAGAAAAAAATTAATTTTTTTCCATTGTATATTTTCAAAATGGCGGCCATTTTAAATTTTCAAACTCAAATATCTCAAAATCGGTAAATTTTATAAAAATTTTACAAGACACAAAAAAAATTGCCAAATTAAATTACCTAACCAATGGTACCAAGTTTGTAAGAATCAAACAACAAATAACGGAGTTATTGCGATTTATCTTCATAAAAACATTGATTTTGCTGTTAAAATGGCCTTATTTGCATTAAATTCAATGCAAAATCCATGTTTTTATGAAGAAAAATCACAATAACTCCGTTATTTGTTGTCCGATTCTTAAACACTTGGTACCATTGGTTAGGTAATTTAATTTGGCAACTTTTTTGTGTCTTGTAAAAGTTTTATAAAATTTACCGATTTTGAGATATTTGAGTTTGAAAATTTAAAATGGCCGCCATTTTGAAAATATACGTTGGAAAAAATTAATTTTTTTCTTGGAAATGTACATTGGTATGATAAAGATTTATACCAAATATGATCTGAATACAACCATCCGTTACGGAAATAAAAATTATCATGTGTAAAAAACAAAATGGCGGCTGTGTGAGTAACTTAAGACTTCCGGACAATTTTAATATGATATTTAGGTATGTTTTTAACCCAGGAACAATGCCCTAAAATATTGGTAGGGAGTTCTGAAACACCCTGTATATTTTTATCTGTAATTCAATATGTATAAAACGTATTGTAATAAATTTTAAATATTTTCCATCATCTATATTAAAAAAAATTATTACATTATTTAACGCCTTATACCTAATAATAAAAAACTCACCACGATTTCATTACTATCATCTAGAAAGTTCAAATAGTTTTAATCTTATAACAGTTTTCGTTATAAGTTTGGAGAAAACCTTTTGCACTGTGATAGAAAAAGAAAAAAACTGTCACGGACTGAAAAGTATACCCGCTAAAAGTAATATCAGCTAAGGCGACTTTATTTGGTTGAAAAAAAAACTTTAAAGTTTTTTACTATGTTTCTATGAATTTCTTCATGCATGATGCAACAAAAACTACATAACATTTGAAAACAATTATTTCGTTATGGTTACAAAATATTATGCAATTTACGAGTAAATTTCTCTTTTATTATGAAACAGTATATTTAAAGAACATAATCCAACATAAAAGTACATATTTAAGAATGAAAATGTAGTATAATGATAAATTTATGAAGACTTTCCAGGCTATTCGTGATTTTCATTAGTTTTAATTCATCATACAGTTTAACGGTTTAATTTAAACTCAGATACAGCTGAAGTAAAGTATATGCTTTCAAAGTCGTTTATCCCTTTACAGTGCACAGTATTATTTATACCAAACTTTATCTCAATACATATTTATTTTGCTATATTATTTTTTTAGATTCCAAAACACATAAGAAGTTTGTTCTCAACATTGTGTACAACGGTCACGGCCGGGTCGAGTCTGGAAGCAGTTGTTAATTCGATTGCAGCCAACGCGTGTTCCTCGATTGCAGCCAACGCGTGTTCTCTAAGTGTAATTCCGTTGTCCAATTCCACCAGCTAGCGCAGCGGTGTCCTAACTGCATTACCGGACAATCTGAAAACAATCTTGAGTTAGCTGAAGAAAACACATGGTAAATCACCTTGGTATAGTTCTGTACCACGTTAACCGAGCCCGCTCGTAAGTTTTAATTCACTTCTGTTATAGTGTCATGGCAATCAAGCTGTTAAATTTACACCATTCTCTTCACAGTTAACAGCTGTTAAAAAGCTGCTTAAAATTGATGTTCTTTTATTTTTGTTTATTTTTAGTTAATATTTTGTTACCGAATAAGCAACCATTAAGAACAATGTTAAAAATTACTATTTTAAACTGAATTTTAGACAAAATTCGATTTTTTGGGTTTAGGCTGTTTTGCAACTTATGGGCCAAAAACTTTTAAATGACAAGTTTAAGCAAAATATATCCGCTGGATTTCAAGATCGTGGAACACACATCCCTTCAGACACTCCTCGTATTATAGTATAGAATTAAGTAAAGGTTTATTTATTTCCTCTTCCCAATTTAATTTTTTAACCATGAAATATATTTTTATGTATTATATATTATTCATTACCGTATTCGTTTATCATGAATAATATTGCAATATTCTTGTTGTTTTAAAACATATGAAATTAGTTTGCGTAAATGTATACTGTATTAGTAATATTAGGTTTTAGGAAGATATACTAACGGGTACACAAGATTTTTTTAGAACACATTTTCGTAAAATATCAAATTAAATATGTTATTATAATCGTCTACAGCACCTATTCTTTAATTAGTTTGATTCTTAGTGATTGAATTGCTTCTTTGAATATGAAATAGTACATATGAAACATACTGGAAAGTACTTAACTTATATTATCATAGTAAAAATTAACTCAAAAATCTATTGTGTTTTTGTATTTGCATTTGATATAACAAATAGGTATATTGGATATACTTTGAAAAGATTTAATACAACTGCAAGGCTACAATAGAACGAATGAAAAAATTATATCACTCCTACTAGTTGTATAGTTTTATGTACGAATAAATAGGAAAACGATACGAAAGTATGAAGATGCAACTTCTGTTTCAACACACGAATAAAAAAAGTTATAACCGTATTAAATGTCACACACTGATAACTTGTCCCAGAGAGAATATTACAACACGATTTTTAAGGTCGTTGCATATTTATTGTTCAACAAAAAACAATGTTTCCTCACTTAGAGCAACAACTGTTTTAAAATTGATCAAAATTAAATTTTCTGTTTTAATTTTAACAACTATACGCTATTGCTTAGTTAAAAGGTAATTATTAACGATATATATACTATGAAAACTTAAACTCTGTCATTTTATCTGTTTTAAAAATGAAATGCCTTCATTGTCAAGGTCATGGTTGGCTTAAGTAGCTAGTGTAAAGTAAAAAGCTTTAAATCATTTTCATAATAAATATTACAAATTATTATTGTCATTCTATTTTATCTCTACTCGTAAAACTCTAAAGAAATCAAATAGTAGTGTAAGCCCTTAAAAAGGTGCATTTCCTATATCACAATCAATATACGATGACGTGAACCATTACCTATATTGCAATACATGGTGTAATCATTGTATTATGGTAATAAAGAGGCAATACTGTAAACCGATGATTTAATTTAAATATAATGGGAATGAAGATTAGCCTCTGAGTAATATAAGAGTTTATTCCAAGCGAGAAAATTCGCATCTTATTACGGGGGAAATGGTTTGTGCGGGACGAGCAAATGTAAATTACTTTAATTTTACAGAGACTTTTTTCCACAGATTTGTTAGTACATATTTACCAAAATATCCCCGCCACTAACTTTTACAGTTTCTGTATAAGTATAATAAAACAATGTACAGAAAATAATATCAAATAAAGAAACTTACTTAATATATAACCAAGCTCAAACTTAAAACTAAAACCTAATTAGCTCTCAAATAGCTCAGAAAACTTTGCAGAAAAATGTATGTTATAGATTTTAAACAATAACTTTATAGAATAACAATAAAAATCAAATCTACCAACAATAAACACTTCAAACATGATAGACATGATATAATATTAATGTATGTAGTAAATACACGCTCAGTTATATAACATATGTTGTTTTTTATTTGCTGATTCGCAAAATTATAATAGTTTATCTACTCCTACGTCAATAACAACTTTTAATGCAAAATATTATTTTTAATCAGTTAAAAATTAATAAGGCATCAAAATATTATAATAAAATGATTTTATTTATACATATTTCATCGAAGACTGGATGAAACATCTTTAACCATACTCATACTTAAACACATTCCAATGGGTTATGTTTATGTTGAATTACATAAATATCGGCGGGAAAAATTTTAATGGATTGCACTTTTTTTCTCTTTAAAAATATACTAATTTTTTAAGAACCAATATAAAATATGTACTAAATATCACTCTTCATATTCACAGCTAAAAATAGTTTTATATTGTATTGAAATAAATAAAATTAAGGAACCAGTTGTTGTTACAAAAGAAACGGCGACCGTTCCGAAGATTAGCCTCAGACAATTTACTAGATTAATGTTGACACTGACTGAAAAGCTTCATCTGTTATTGTAACATTGGAAGTATTAGAGTACAATTTTATGGCTTTCTCTTCATTAAATAACACTATTAGGCCTATTTAGTTATTGTGCTGTAGACAATGGATAAATTGTTAAAATTTCAATGATTTATTTCATCAATATTTTGTTTCCTATGCCTTTATTTACAATCAACTTATTCCAGGGTCAAAGATTAGTAGCTTATTGTTACAACTATGTTAAATCGGCTTAAATATCCTTAATATTTAAAAATACATATAGTATAGGTCATATATAGGCATAGAAAGATCTGGTTAAGTGCTTCAAAATTACTGATTAATGCTTTAAATTGTGATTATTATTATCTGTTGGATTAAAATATCTACGTATGGACTTCAAAGATATAGATTGTGTCTTTAGTCTTACTATCTTCCGATTCCCTCCACTAAACTTACTGCTGAGGGTTTTTGTTTTTTGTGTCCACAGTTCACTAACTTTGAAAAGCCTTAGAATACCACCAAGCTCAGCTGTTTAACTCCCGGAACTACAAACCAGGTAAACTTCAAATATCAGTTCAATCAATGTCACATGTGAGAACACCTTGTCTATAATATATAAATTAAGTAACTGAAAAAGTAAGAACGTTCCAAATTCCTTTGGCAACGACATTGTAGGTTATGCTATTTTACCGTTAATCTTTTGTAGAAATATTTGAATCCTTGAGGGAAATTCTTGGTGTTTTAGACAGAGCTGAATATCTGGCTTTTTTCCAAAGCATATTGAGTTACGGTTTACAAATCTGGGTTGCCGTTGTTGGTGTTGAGAGTATTCTGTTCTTACAAAATAAAGCAGGAGATATTGATGCTGGTGCTAGGTACCTTCATAATTTGTGAGCAAAGAGATACACTGGTCTCATAGTTATCTATTTAAATATGACTCCTCGTACACATCCGGACCCTACCTGATTCAACATTCAAAAAGGTGGTACAGGGCCTTCTATTGACAAACCTAATGTACTCACTCCATGATTTTTTACTTAGAGAAAAAAAGAATAAGTAGAATCTTTTTTAAATGTTTGACAAGTGTATTTTTTTAGTTTGTTGTGTGTATTTAATTTTTTTATTATTTATTTATTGCATGGTGAGTTTCAGATTGTCACAACACCATTGATAAAATCTAGTTTTAGTCATAAGTTAACGTTTTAATGGTGCAAGTTGTTCCCCTGTAAACATCGAAATGAAGTTTTTTTCTTGATACTGATAATTGTTATTATGATATTTCCTTAATAGTTAAGGGTTTATTTCAGTTCATTTTCATCTAATCTTTTATGGAACCCCCCACACTATTAGTTAAAAATTTTTAAGTTGTTACATCTGTGGAATAAATAAACAATCGCTTGGTTAAAATATCAAACAATGATTTTTTTATTATAAGTAAATGTTAGATATCATCAATAATTCAATGCACAGTAGCAAATGCAATTGGGTCCGGAATCAAACCTTTAAAAACATTCTAATTGTTGGAACGGCAACCTTTGTATTCTAAGGCGTGCACTCTACCCACTTAGCTACTGAGACGGCTAGTCCGTCCATTCAAAATATTTCCAAAATCGGATCACATTCATGTGTTGAATTGTGTAGTAAATACTTTGTTAAAAATTGTTAATATGGGATACAACGAAGATCGTTAAGTATAGGAAATACTTAAACTGAATGTGTTTGGACGAACAGTTTTGGGAGGTTTTCCCAAAGATTGTGTACAACGGTCACGGCCACGTCAAGTCTGGAAGCAGTTGTTAATTCGATTGCAGCCAACGCGTGTTCTCTAAGTGTAATTCCGTTTCCCAATTCCACCGGCCAGCGCGGTTCTTAACTGAATTACCGAACTGCTGGAAAACAATCTTTAGTTCTTGAGAAGAAACTAGTGCTTTAATATAATTATACTTTTGAACATAAGTTTGGTTTGTTTTTACCAATACCTTGCAAAGTTATTCATAAACTGTGATTTTTGTATTAATTAATTATTGATTAAACGACTGATATTTATTGATTTATTGACAAGTTATTGATGAAATAGGTTTTGCACATGCCTGTGTAGCTTTAAATCTTCAAAAATATCTTCAAGACTACATATTTCATAGTTAATGATGCAATCAATAGTTTTTTACACTTGAGCATTATGACGTCTTCCAAGAATTAATAAATCTAGGACACTCTTTATGATTGACATAATTATTACATTTGTCTCCTACATTATTTACCTCCTACCGGCTTAAAAAAACCAACCAATTTGAAATATATTACACATACACACTGATTCTTCCAAACTTGAAAATAATCTTTATTTTGATAGTGTTTACAATTATCTTTATTAGTAATCATCAAATAAATAACATGGTACTTAAGGATAAACTTTTATTATTGAGTCTAGTAGGCGTACTAAAATAGTAATTTATGTATTATGAAGGTCTTTAGATGTAAGAAAAGCGAGTGTTCTAAATAGTTCATAAGTGGCTTAAATGCAGAATTAAATCGTTTCATAAACTAATTTATATACGATCGGAGGAAAATTAGACAAAAAACTGTAAAAATAAACAAAAATAACCCAAGTGTAAAATATGTATAGGTTTAAGTTGGTCACCCCACAAAAGCATAGCCACACAAAATGACGGTTGGCCGAAATTATCGTTGTAACTAACATTAGAAGTTTGGCAAATAAAGAAACAATAACTTTAATTGTCATTAAAGAATGATTCATTCCAAATTGCCTAGTTCCCATTATATTACTAATTTTTGTCGTCAAATGACGAGCTCTCAATATGGGGCTAGAATCTGCATTGTATTGTGACTTCTATATCTTTAAATATACAGAGGGTTTGAATTTTGTTGTATAATGTACCTCTTTATGATATTGCTTGTACCCGTAATATCATTATTGATAGATATTACTAGGCTAGTAGATGAAATACGTTATGCAAATTAAAGGACATTTTACCGACATGAAGAGAATGTATGGGTTGGAAGCAATACCCAGAGCGCTGGTGACTTTCAATATCGGGCCTTATAACCCACGGCCTCGGTTATGAGTTCTTTGCGTGTTTGTTCAACTATTCCCGCCGTTATTATAGAGGGAGGCAGCATCATATTGCATATTTCTCTAAAACAAAAGTCGTGCCTATATATACAGAATGTTTAGACCCCCAAAAGTATTTTGTCAACACGGAAATGTATGCAAAAACAACAGATAACTTAGTAGTGTATAATAATTTCGTTGATAAGATATGCAAAAAATGTGTCATAATTTATCAATATAAAAATTATGAATTTTATTTAATAAACAATTGTGATGATTATTACGACTAATAATAGTAATTTATAGGAACAATTCAAATGATAATTCAATATATTTATCTGGTTGTAAAACTAGACCTCATTTTTGAGATATCAAATATTCATTTTAATTCCTGATGGCATTTTTTTAGCTCCAGGATTTGTTATTCCATGGTAATTCGGAGGCTAAAGATAGCCTCGGGAACTATTCTAAAATACATAGAATTATAGCTATATACCTTCTGCAAATTCATGTATCGACATATATAAATCTAAATATACATCTTATTAGAACGTTATATTCATATTCCTTACCAACCAACAAAACGTAATATTTCTGGAGAAGATAAGCCACAACAACACAGAATACTAGACTGGATTTAGCCAATTACATGCATCATTAGCAAAATCAATCGTCATACTTCCTTACTATTTATTAATATAAAAAGTTTACAATGTGATAGCTCAATAAATCAACTAAACCCTATGTTCAATGAACAAACCTTTAAAATAAAAAAATAAATGAATATTGCTTGGTTACAAAATAATACAACCAATAAAAAATTCCAATGAGACTAGTAACACCTTTAGGTTGATTCTTGCATAATGATGTATACTAAGAGTAATATCTTAATAATTTGATTGTTTCCAGACTTTTGGATTGTGATAATCGGAAACCTTTCGCATGGAGATTAATGCAACACGACAGTTACAGATTGACTGCAGACTAAGCTAAATGAGCTCTAGAACTTAACTGTTGTAGAAGGTTTTTCGCCACTCAGTATTATTGCACCGGCGTTGTTGTCTTTAAATAGCAAAATCTTTAATCATTAATTGCTTTTAATTTCTATTAAATTTTCTACACATTACAGGTTGTTTCATAATTTTTTTTAAATAAACTTGAGATATATTAATTAATACTATAAACTAATATGAATATTTTTTAAATGTGGTAAGTCCGTTCATAATGACAAATTATACTATTGCCTTGTTGTTAAAAAATAATATATCAATTATTGATACAGTAAACCTGATATCATCCTTTTATAAGAGATGCAAAAATGAAAAAATCACGGAGATGCGACTATGAAATACACTGAACATTTGAGACAAATTTATATTTAAATTTAAATCTACTATTTTAATTAAAATATCGTTTAACTTTCTTACACTTGATGAAAGAATCATTTAAAGATAAATTTAAATTGCTTATAAACAAGCTTATTACTTTTTTATTGGACCAATTACATCAGTAATTATGTCTTTATAAAAAAATTGCTTTTGCAGAATTAATCTACAAAATATCATTATAATTAGTTTCCATTTTATGGTTGTAGATAATTAGAGGCTGCTTGGCTTAAACAAACCTCATGAATAATTAATTACTGTTTAATCTCCGATCATCTGATAGTATCCGTAGAATTTACTGTCATATTCCAGAGCTTAACATTAAACATACAGACGGTAACTTAGAATATTACCGCTCAAACTAACATTTAATTCCTTAAAATATTCATTGTAATGGCACAGTTTTCAATAAAATGACATTGTTTCTAAAAAAACTACAACGTTTTTACACAAACCTTTAATTTTTTTGGCATGTAAATTTGTATAATAAACTAAAAATATATTTGGGAGTCAATATTATAGTAAAATTTTATTTAAAAGAACAAAAAATACTAGAAATTAACACATTTTTACACTAGTACAGAATTCAATTTTAAAAAATTATTGAATTGCCTCCAGTGGTGATCCTCTGAAAAATAAACCAACCATAAAATTATAAACAACGACTAAAACTAACAAAATGTTTTTTATTAATCTTTTTATCATTTATTTATGACTGAAATTTATAAGTCAACAAAAAATATACAGGGTGTCCAGCTTTGACTATCCAAAAATTTTCCAGATTATTTGCCAATCTATAATACACAAAATATTATTGTAAACATATGCACTATAATGCTATGTTAAGTAGATAGGTTTTTCTGCTTCCTTAAGGTTTTTACTCTAAGGCTTGACGGTTAATTCTGTTGTTTGGATTGTAGCCTAACCAAGAAAACTTCCTTCCCCTTGATGTCACAAAAATTTGATATTCTTTTGCTCTTTTCATTAACTCTTCATTTATCCTTTCGGGCCAGTATATATTGAAGATGTTAACAAAGAACAGCAGCTTGTTGGTGACAGTAATGGTAACCTTCCATGTTTTGCAGCCCTTCAGGAGAACGTATTTAGTTTCATATTTGGTTTTTAAACTTAATAATTTTTATATTAGCGACCAATAGTTCTATCGAGATCGTTCATAGTTGACATGGACATTTATCACAATAATGTTAATTTTCTGAATCAAATATTTTTCCAACGTGTTTTTTTCACATAGTAGTCGGTTAAAGTTATCAAGGAAGAATATCTAACAAACGACAAATTCAACACAATTTAAAATCAAATAAATGTTGACAGTTTAAATATCTAACCAATATTATCATAACCAAGATCATAAAGGTTGAACAACTAATAACGGAGTAAATGTGATTTGACTTATGAAAAGATCGATTTTTACTCACTAACCTTTTCAAACCTAGACGGTTTCGTAAGTAAAATCGAATTTACTTCATTGTTTGTTGTTAGAGATTCATGATCTTGATACCATTGTTTAGATAACAAATATAGGTATCAATTTTTGTCAACATGTTTTTTTTTTTTTTTTAATTTACAGTGTTTTAGACATTTGTTCTTGAAGTTTTTTTTGTCACCATTTTAACCAAACACACCCATTAAAAAAGAAATATATTTATAGCTATTTCGATATTTTTAGCTGAAAATGATTATTGTTGTGATAAAGGTCCATGACAAATACACTCAATACACCTATTTGTTACGGACTTTAAAATTAGCAATCGTAAAATATCGAAATGGTGACTAGCGGACAAACAAAGCATTATATGCCATATGTTTAGAGGAACTTTTTGTACAATTTGGCTTTTGAATAACCATCTAAAGTTTTGGACAGTCAAAAGTTTACACCCTGTACAAAAACGTATGAAAACAACAATTTCTCTGTCCTAGTGTACAAGGATAGTAATTATAGACATTAATAATATAACAATATTCATACCTTACATCATGTTATACAACTTCGTAAAATGCAAAACTTATATTAGAGTTCTCTTAAACGGTGCGTTGCTTAAAAACATTTAGACGGGACTTTGCCATAGATCTTTTGATTACAATAGGGGAGTTATAAACTTTTACAACTTCATATTAAAGTTGATGAAGTAAACAGCAACACAACTCATAACAAAAGTTTGGGTAAACAGCTGAAACTACAAGGGTAATGAAAACATCCCAAGATGCCGGAGAAACTTTGTAATGTAACCTTAATTTCAACTTTCACAGACAATAAATGTTGTTAAGTTACTTTTAATGGCTATTATTCTCTTATTATTCTATGAGAAAGTTTTTATATATATTCAATAATATACGGTACACAAATAAAAAAAATTGTGCGTGCTTAGAGTAATCGAAATAACTTTTTACATTGTGTTATACATTTTTTTTTTCTTTTTTTAACCTACCTAAAGGCCACCTACATATTTGAGATTTTTTAATAAACCAAATTAATCATTATGAAAAAATGAAATTTAGTAAATAATATGATTATTTTACTATACGTAGAAGGTTAACTTGGATTTTTAGACATTGTTACTACTCTGACATTTATGTTTGTTTTTTTTTTATAAGGAACCAATATATATAAGCATCCACAGGAATCATTAAACATTCTGTTGTAAAGCTTTTGAGTTATTAAAGGAACTGAATTCAATTCAACTGATGCTACTCACTTAAATATGTGAGAGACTTAAAGCAGGGAACGCAAGTGAATAAACACAGTGCAAGCAAAGAACATTCAATATAACAGACATACAACATGAAACAATAGACAATACATCCATAAATACATACAGCTCAGTCTCTCAGTTTAAATGCTGGGCAAATTATCACCACATTCACTGGAGCACTTTCACGATAGCCGGTAACACTTTCCTTTTCCCAAATTAACTAAATTAATTGTCCCAAATGGGAATGCAAGTACATATGCAAACACAATGAAATTAAATTGAGAACACGATAAACATCAAATATAAATATGGAAGGCAAATTATTATACCATCTACTTTCTACTGTAGCGTAGACAAATAAAAGATCTTGAAATCATTAAATACTATTTTATTCTTGCAATATTTAAACAAACATATTCTTATCAAATTTAACAACTGAATAAAACTTCTTGAATTAGTCTAGGCTATATTTTATTTTATGCTCTACTCAATCCTTTAATTTTACTCTGACTTTATTTAACTTTAAAGCTTTATTTTTCTTGTATTAAATTCGTCTTAAATTCATGAGCCCTAAAAAATACAATAGAATTAGTACGCCAGAAGGGCAAAATAATTAAACCTGAAATGAACAGATGAGACATGTTGAATTGAACGTCAACTTTAAATTTTAAAAATTTAATCTAAAATAATAATTGACAATTTACTCACCCAAAAACGGGTAACTGAAACTTTAAGAACACTACTGAACCACCTTTACACAATCAACTTTACTTTAAAAAGACCGTTGGTGGCCAAGACTCGCGTTATATACCGCGGCAGAATTGCGTTCTGATTGGCTGAGACAACACATTGTTCAGCAGTTCAGCCCGCGATTCCACCAATCACGTCTCACCTATTCTTACAAATCTTTCCTGATCTGAGTTGCAAACTTTAGGCCTGATAATCCTGTAACATCTGGTTTCCCTACTCCCAATAATTCTACAACAGTTTGTTTCCTGACTTTTCTTGAGCAGAGTTCTTTTAATAAAAATGTGCAATTAAAACAATTTTATTTATTTGGATTCAGTAACAAAAATTAAAAATCCCATACATGCTACATATTTCCCAGACTTAAGTTTTTTGTTATATAGCGAAATAAAATACGTTACTCAATAAAAAAATACAATATTAAATAAAATACATTTCTTTTGAAAGTTCTTTTTAAGCAAGTTTTTGAGTCTTGACACTTCGGTGCGAAAAACAAACACAAAAGGACCGTGCTCTGCTCTGGCATCCGCCTGGGTATGGTGACTTCCGGGACCTTCCGGAAATGCAGAATCAGATCGACCATAGGACGCCTCGTCCAGTCGTCCGCTTTCTCCTTTAGGCCTTTTCAGTGCGTCTCGGGCGCGTCAGCTATGCGGTTGACCTCCGCTACTCGCCGACTCCATAATCTCGTACAGCTCATAAAACAGTTTTAACAATAACAATATTTAACAGTTATAATACAGTATATAAAACAATATAATACAGTTTTTAACAATATTTAACTCTCAATTCTAGCTTAATCTCACATTACATAACTTTCTATTTATAAATACAACCATTTTTATTTCAAATAAAAAAACAATGTTGATTTTATTTGCCTAAATTAGAAAATTGTTACTTCATTTAAATACAATGCAATTAATTCGATCTTTAGTTCAATTCTCATCTCAAGGATGTCAGTGATTCGTTGTAGTCATCACACTCCCTTAGTGTTAGTAAGTACAAGAGTAAGTGTTTGTCGTGTTTAGTGAAGTGTCAGTGTCCAAGAGTGTGAGTAGTAAGTGTGAAGATAACTCCAATAGTTTCGTAGTTCGTGAGTGTCAAGTCGAGTTTGTGAAAGTGAAAGTGAGTGAGTCATTTGGGCCCGGTTCAAGTTCAAGGTCAACGTTTGTTTACATCCTGCGATAAGGAATTCTACAACTGAGGTACTCCTAACATTTAAAATATTTCCATAGAGCCTTTTAAAGTGAAAATATGACAAAACATAAATATTATTTACAATAAAATTTTACAATTAAGAAAAAATACTTTTTTTACATTGTTTTAGAGCTTTACAATTAATTACCCAAGCTTTAATTGAGAAACATGAACTCTTTTAATTACCTCTGGATTGTTCAACTTTTGTACAATGCAACTAACACCTGAAATAAAAATTAAAATCCTATAAGGTCCATCATACCTGAGAGCCGTCTTTGCCTGAGACCTTTTACCTTTGTTGCTTAGATTATCAAGATTCAAGATTCAAGATTCAAGATTTTTATTTGCCATTAAATAACAAAGGTTACAATAGGCATCGTCATATAAAATCAAGTGCAAAAAAATACAATTTACAGAAAATCACAGTCCTGATGAGTATCATACATTAAAAACTCTTCTACAGTGTAAAAAGCCTTAGCCTTTAACCAGTTGGATATCACAATATTAAATTTACTATTAGGTAACAGTCTTAAATTATTAGGTAACTTGTTGTAAAAGAGAAGTTGTTGATATTTATGGCTCTTAAAATACTTATCTAATCTTATATTAGGTTTGACAAGATTTTCTTTTAGTCTTGTGTTGTGATTGTGGAAACAGCTCTGATTGTCAAAATTGTCAACATTGTTTTTTACATGTATAAAGTTGCTGTGAATGTAAATACAAGCAAGAGTCAAAATACCCAACTTGGGGAAAATTGTTCTGCAAGAGTCAGTTGAGCCAATTCCTGCCAAAATTCTTAATGCCTTTTTCTGCCACAGAAAAGCATTTTTGGCTGAAGTAGAGTTGCCCCAAAGCCTAATGCCATACATCAAATGGGAGTAGAAAAGACCAAAATAGACCATCTTAAGTATATCTAAACTAGCACAGGTTTTCAATTTTCTTAGAAGAAAAACTACTCTAGCCAGATTCTTACATAGATTGGTAACATGTTCCTCCCATGAAAGCTTACAGTCTAAATGAATACCAAGTAATTTTACAGGTCTAAATAAATCCTCATCAGTATTGACATCAAAATGTTGTTTCAAAGAAAATAAGATATGAACTGTTTTGTCATGATTCAACACTAAATTATTGGCAGTATACCATTCTTGGGCTTGTTCTAGAGATCTATTGCGTTTTGTTATGATATTTATTAAATTATAATCAGAATGTAGTAGTGTAGTGTCATCGGCATAAAGTACTGATAGGGCAGTAGTATTGCAACTAAAATCATTTACAAAAATTAGAAAGAGTAATGGTCCAAATACTGAGCCTTGGGGAACTCCTGCACAAACATTGGCAAAGTCAGAAGAAATATTGTCTAAACTAACTATTTGTTTTCTATTACTAAGGTAACTTTTAACAAGTTTCAGTTCATTGTTTAAAATTCCATAAAATTCCAACTTCTTACAAAGAATAACATGTGACACAGTGTCAAAGGCTTTACTTAAATCTATAAGACTATAACTTACAAAACTCTTTTCCTCAAAACAGGTTAAAATGTAATTTACAACAGTTTCAACTGCATCAGTGGTGGAATGATTAGGCCTATCTATATGTCTTCACATAAACAAGACTGTTCTTCTTGAAAGGATGTTTACATTTTTCTTCACTGTATTTTCCCATATTATTATTAGAATAGTTTCTTGATTTATTATTTGAAATAGCTTGCTTTAATTTTTCTGCTAATTCCTTCTTCTCTACTCGTTCTTCCAGTAACTCATTTAATTTCCACACATTTGACAGAGAATTGTTTACTTTATAATTAAACATTAGTTCATGAGGAGTGTACTTAGTAGCTTCATTGCATGCACTATTGATTGCCAATTGAATTTCACTTAAATTAGCGTCCCATTTATTTTAGCGATCATGAAAGAAAATTTGAAAAATAGATTTGATATTTCTTAAATATCGTTCTGCTATGTTACTCCTAGGCAAATAGGGAATTATTGTTCGGTGCATAATGCTTTTGTTAAACAATAGTTATTTGTGCTTCTAGGGACTAAAGTACAATGTTTTCTCCCTGAAGGGAAAGTGTTGTCGCCCGAAGGCGGAGCCGAGGGCGACAATTTCCCTGAGTTGGAAAAGTACTTTAGTCCCTTGATGCACACAACATTTTTCCTTCACCTACACGAATAAAATGTAGGCCTAATAGGCCTACCGTAGATAATTTAACTTTACCTTCGTATGATCCCTTGCTCCGTCAAGCTGGATCTGTCACATCAACATAAAAAACACACAAGGTAGGCCATATCAATTTTGAAGAACACGAAAAAAACAAAATATAATTTAAGCCTAGTCAAAAGTTTTACACTTATGTTTTGGACTTCTTAGGCTAATAGCCTACCCAAGAAAAATGTAAACAAACACCTACACTGCCACGGCCATCTCTAATACTAGAGATGCTGCTCACCCACTGCTGATTGAATGGTCAGCAGTGGGTGAGCAGCAGCTACAGCTGCTATTAGTAAACAATGAGTAACGAAACAAATACAAGTAACAGCTGACTGTGGCTCATGTTCTTTTTAATCTCTCTTTTAATGTTATTCTTATGTAACTAACTTTAGCCCCGTGGTACGAAAAAACTCGAGTTTTCCCTAGGTAGAAAGACTAAGTATTCAAGTCACATGGGATAGAAATTAGTACTTTACTACTCTATTCCAAGGAGTAAAATACGGCTTTAGATAGTAGGTGGAGGAAAATAGTTTTTAAGGTCACTGCTCATAAAACACTTTGCATTATCACTTATCAATTCCTTACATAATCCAAAGTTTTTGAACACAAAATTTTCTAAAATATTAATAATTGATCTTGATTTAGCATCCCGCATTGCATAAATTTAGTACATTGGTCGACTATGATTAACAAATTATTATTTTGCATTTTGCTCCTAGTTAAAGGTAAAAAAATGTCTATATACAGCCTGTCCATAGGAGCACTAGAACTACTGGATTCTAAAGGACCATCAAACACTTGACGTGGGGGTTTTCCTTTATTACATAACTCACATAATTTTACTCTTCGCTTAACCTCTTCTGATATGCTTGGCATATAAAAATATTCCCTTATCTTCTTAATGGTTTTGTATACTCCGAAATGACACCCACTTAACGAGTTGTGAAAATATGTGTATACCATGTCAAATAAGTTCTTAGGAAGGTATATTTTCTTAATACTATTTCCGCTAGTCTGATGCATCAGAACGCCTTTATTCAAAGAAAACTTATCATTATTAGTCCCATTATTAATACTTTCAATAATCTTACAAATTTCTTCATCTTCGCTTTGATGACTCTTAGTCATTGAATAAAAAGAGGAAAATCCTTAATACTATTTACAAAAAACATTCCCCTATTTTTTATTTTATTGCACTTTTCAATGTTCTTATACCTACTATTTACATTATTTACATCATTGAATTCTACATCATCTTTAACCTAATTATTCTCAAAATGTGTGGACAGAAAGTCTGCCACAGCATTGTCTTTTCCTTTGACGTATTTTATATCAAACGGTAGACTAAGGATTGTTTCCACCCACCTGCCTAACTTGCCTAGTTTCCGGAAATTGCCTAAAACCCAAGCCAAGGCACTGTTATCGGTAATTAATGTGAACCTTTTAGGCTCGAGATAATTTCTAAATTTGTTGATGGCATTAACGACCGCTAAGGCTTCTTTGTGGTAAACAGACAAACATTTTTCTGATTCTGAAAACTTTTTAGAATAATAGGCCACGGGTTTTATTTCTTCCATAAAATCTTGGAGTAAGACCACGCCCGCTGCTAAGTCGCTGGCATCGCATTGCAGTATGAAAGGCAGATTATAGTCAGGAATTGCTAACACCGGTGGATTAATAATAGCCTCTTTTAATTTTTCAAAGTTCGTTTGACATTCCTGAGACCAAAAAAACTTTTTATTCTTTTTCCCAAGTTCATTGAGACAAGCTGCTAACTTTGAGTATTCCGGAATAAACTTTGAAAAATAAGAGCACATACCAATAAATCTGCTTACACCTTTAGCGTCCTTAGGAGGTTGACTATTTCTTATAGCTAACGTTCTTTCAGGATCTATAGTGACCTGATTTTTACCTATACGATAGCCGAGAAAACTTATCTCTTTGCTCGCAAACACAGCTTTGGCAGGGTTAATAGTTAAGTTATGTTTCTTTAACTTTTCCGTGACTTGTTTCAAATGGCATACGTGATCCTCTAAATTTCTGCTGTAAACAATCAGATCATCGACAAAATTTAATACAAATTTAAATTTTTCTTCTTTAAAAACTTTGTTTAAGTAAGACGATAAAATTCCACTTCCTGAATGAAGGCCAAACGGGAGGCGATTCCATTCATATAATTCATAATTAGTGGTGAAAGCGGTTACATGTTTGCTATTTTGATTTGATGGAAGCTCTGGGTTCAATCTAATACTGTAAAATATTCAGAATCTCTCAGATAATGATACAGTTCGTGCATGTCACCAATAGGATAATTTACTTGCTCTATTATCTTATTTAAGGCATTGTAATTTATCACTAATCGATATTTGTCAGAGTTGGGTTTCTTGATAACAAAACTAGGACTAGCATAGCTTGAGAGACTGGGTCTTATTATGTTTTGTTTCAATAAGTCGTCTATTATACCCTTCACTATTTTTTTGGGGTGGGCTTAATGTATAACTCTTTTGTTTAACTGGTTCACAATCTCTTAGTTTTAAGCTAACTTCGAAGTCAATAGCCTCCCCAATTTTGTTGGTAAATACAGTCGGGTACTCTTCCAAAAGTGTTCTTATTTCAGTCCCTGCTTTGTTACATCCTACAATAATTTCTTTAATTTCTTTGTTTATGTTTGCATTTATGATGGTAGGATTGCTATTTAACTCAATTTTAATTTCGGGCCTAAATTTGAAATAGCAGCTGCCAGAACTCAAGTCTAATACTAAATTCGAATTCTTGATAAAATCTGATCCCAAAATTACTTTCCAGACTAAATTTTTGGCGATCAAAAACTTTACTTTCCATGAAAAATTATGTATCTTTATCTCAACTTCACACTGTCCTGTTATATCAATGCCATTATTAATAGCTGATTTACAATTAATTTTTCCTTCATCTATTTCTTTCACTATATTACTTCTTGACAATTTCCTGTACATCTCTTCATTGATTAAACTGACACTGCTACCAGAATCTAGTAAAACGTTTTCATTTATTTGGTCACTGAATTTCACATTTAGAGTAGGTAACATACAGATTTTAGACTTTAATTTTGCATGCTGTATCGCTCCTAGCTTATGATTAATTCTTTTATTGTACTTATTAAAGTTTCTGGTTTCTTGACAATTTATTCTCTCTTTATTTTTATTATAAAATACTCTACTCTGTATCCGGGGAAAACTCATATTAAAGTCTTGATTTATGGCTTTCCCCCATTTGCCCCGTTTTTTGGAACAGAATTTGGTTCCCTAGCCTTGTGGTAAGGAGTGTAGTTACTCTGTTTCCTATAACAATTCCGAGCAATATGGCCCAATCGGTTACAATTATAACACTTGATACTCCTAGGGTCATTGACATTGTTAACTGCCCGGTTGGATTGTGACACAGGGTGGGAAACAGAACGCCTGCAATCGTCTTCGTATGCAACGTTTTGTGCGTGAATGCAAAGCTTATCTAAGTCTTCAAATTTTGAAGGCATCGGATAAAACACTAATTTGGCTCTCGTTTCGGGATTCATTCCGATAGTTATTAATTGCACTAACTCTTCCTCGGAATATGTACAGTTCAATAATTTAGCATTTTCTTTTACCGCTAGAATGTAAATATTTAATGCTTCATTATTTCTTTGGGGTCTGTTTACCAAATTTCTTATCAAACTTTCTCTTAGTCCTACAGGTACAAAATGTGACAACAACTTTTGGTGCAACACATTTAGGCTTAACTTTAATTGTTTGGATTCCAATATCTTAATATGGAGTGGACCTGTCGTATAACCTAAAATTAGATTTACAATTTGTTCATCTGTTAGTTCTGTTTCTTCCTTTAGCTTCAAAATGTTTCTGACCCCAATAATTTATTTACATCTAACCCATCACAAACTTGGAAGTTTCTTAGGTGAATTTGAATCGGATTTGGTAGTTTAGCGAAGGCACATTTCTGATCTTCCTGGACACTACAAACATTAGAATTGACAGTTTTTTCACCTAGGCCTACTTTCAATTTTTCTGAAAATACATTTTCTAATTCTTCCTCTTCTAGCAAACTTTCACTTAATCTACTCTCTAAATTTTCTTTTTCGTTTGCATCCACATTCATTTTACTGAAGGACTCTTTAATTGACACGAGTTTAGCGTTTAGGTTTTCTACGCTAGTTTTCTCTCCCGCATCTAGCCTAAAGCTGCTCAAATTCTTTAACCTAGCTTCGTAGTGATTAATTTTTATCTCGACCCTGATAACAGAATTATTAATGTCCTGGCCATCCTCAAGATCAGCTACTTTGGTTTCTAATGCTTCCAAGTTTGTTGTGATTGATTGTAATTCATCTTTAATAGTTAACTTTATTACAAGGTTATATGGATTAGGTGAAACTTTAATTTTTACAGCTGCTCTTAGTAATTTCCTTAATTCATTTACATTATCATTGGTGCTAAATTCAATCCCTCTAACGTTAAGTTCATATTGAAGTTCTTGTTTTAATAAAAACTCCACCTTTAAACTCATGTTTACCGATTTAGATAAAGTTTTAGGCCTCTCTTCAACCTAATTAGCAGAGTTGCGCATTTTGTAGCGTAGACAAATAAAAGATCTTGAAATCATTAAATACTATTTTATTCTTGCAATATTAAAACAAACATCTTCTTATCAAATTTAACAACTGAATAAATTTCTTGAATTAGTTTAGGCTATATTTTATTTTATGCTCTGATCAATCCTTCAATTTTACTCTGACTTTATTTAACTTTAAAGCTTTATTTTTCTTGTATTAAATTCATCTTAAATTCATGAGCCCTAAAAAAAATACAATAGAATTAGTACGCCAGAAGGGCAAAATAATTAAACCTGAAATGAACAGATGAGACATGCTAAATTGAACGGCAACTTTAAATTTTAAAAATTTAATCTAAAATAATAATTGACAATTTACTCACCCAATTAAGAACACTACTGAACCACCTTTACACAATCAACTTTACTTTAAAAAGACCGTTGGTGGCCAAGACTCGCGTTATATACCGCGGCAGAATTGCGTTCTGATTGGCTGAGACAACACATTGTTCAGCAGTTCAGCCCGCGATTCCACCAATCACGTCTCACCTATTCTTACAAATCTTTCCTGATCTGAGTTGCAAACTTTAGGCCTGATAATCCTGTAACATCTGGTTTCCCTACTCCCAATAATTCTACAATAGTTTGTTTCCTGATTTTTCTTGAGCAGAGTCCTTTTAATAAAAATGTGCAATTAAAACAATTTTATTTATTTGGATTCAGTAACAAAAAATTAAAAATCCCATTTATGCTACACTACAATATTTACAAGGTACTCTACAATCGAAATAAAATCATGAATTATCTTACACAAATTCAAGCCGGAGTCAGAAATATTGTTTGTACTCCTCTTCCGCTTGCCTGAGGTTCTGGCCGCAAGGACGGGGGACACGTAGGTGACGTCCTTGTATTCTCTACCATCTTTTTAGATAATTTTTGACTCCTCGGTGCCCATCTTGAATCGACAAAAGCAATCCTGTGCATCAATATCTTGCTTTCACATTATTTCAAACTGCTAAACTGTACGTTCAGCAATTCCGTCCTAACCACCCTGTTCACGGGTTTTTTAACCTCGTAAGAGTTTTCTAAAACTCCGAGCAATAAAATCGTATGAGAGAACATTTTTCGAAACATTTCCACTTCTTTTCGAGTTTCGATTACTTCCTACCACTGTTCGTCACAGCACAGAGGTCGTAAGCAGTGACGTGACTCAACAGGTATTTACAAGCTGTTGCTGACTAAGGACCGAAGTGTCTGGCTACTGACAACACAATGGTGGAGACTATTGGCAGTGCGAGGCACACATCAGACCCTAAAACACAACAGGGGCGCTTCCAGGGCCCTCCAGCCTGTCACACCCTTTTAGTCGCATCTTACACAAGCAGGGTATATTGCGAGCAATATACCCGAGGCCGTATAATACGCCGAGGCGTATTCAATCCCGGAGCCAGCCATGGGGAATTGGGTGTCCTATTATGAAATTTTCAAAAAATTAAATCAATATTTTTTATTTTTTTAGGGAAAACATTAAAAATATACACATAATGCATTAGTATGTTGTTATTTGAGATAATTGGCAGCGGCCGTAGCTCAGTGGTAGAGCTCTGGGTTATCACCCAGCGGGCCCGGGTTCAAATCCCGGCTCGGGGACAAAAAGATCGTTCGGCCGCTCCCGTGGTTCTGAAGTCTCGTTAAGCCGTTGGTCCACCTGCAATAGAAAACAAAAAAGTGCAGGCATTTCAGGCGAGGAGAACTATCAGTAAATTTCTGATCTCTCTCCACTAAAAGCCATACGATATATATATTTGAGATATTCATTTCAAGTAGGGTATCGTAATGTCAAATAATAAGAGGGAAAATATGTGTGTACTTATAAGAACTAACCCTACCAACGTTTTATACTTACTTCCTTTGTTAGTTTTTGGGGTTGGTTTTAAATATTTGTGAAACGTTTCTCAGTAAGTTATACTTTATTAGAAATTTTTATAATCCAATATCGTACATTGTTTTAGGCTAAATGATGACGCTAGATGATACTTTACAAAGGATAGCTTTGAAGAAGAAACTAATTAATTAGGGACGGTTCCTTTGAGAACAACTTAATTATCTCGACTTTAATTTCTGGTTCAAAGTTCAATGTTTTGAATTCCTAAATATAATTATAACAGACCCCGCCTTGTTCATTATCTATATCGATGTTTATTTATGTTTATTTCTGTTTAAGGTGTTTTAAGTTTAATTCTTGGAGTTCAATAAAAACTAGATTTAACGCAAGATGCAATTTCATTAGATTTAAACTGTGTATATTGGTTAGTATGAAAGGCTTGAACAATGAAACATTTTTTATTCTTTATTTTGTGTTTATCTACGCCAGTGGCATTTTTTAACGTTTTGACGGGGAACGGTCCAAACCTCAGCCTTGTTACTATTTAACATCGACCAGTTGTTAGAAAGCATCATTAATTAATGGCCCAATCCTATGAAAAATGAAAAATGTCATAGCAAATACTGCTGTGGTTTAGTTCAATGACAAATGGCAACTGGGTCCAGAATCGAATCTTTAAAAAGCTACTATCTTTTCTCAGGATCGAACCGGAAGCCATTGGATTCAAAGGCGAGCACTATAACCACTCAGCTACCCGACCAGTTAAACAGCTTCAATGCTGTTTTATTTTTTATTACTTAGTTAGAAAATCAAATTCAAGCAAATCAAATAGATGAGTAAAAATAAAAAAAGTAAGTTATTGATTGAAAAGGCAAAAATTTATTTATGTAATATTCTTACAGTATATTCGTAAATATTCTATAAACTGTCTCTTTCTAAGAGAGGGTTTACACACACATAGGCCACAAATCATGGATTATTATTTAAAAATTTTAGATAATTAACAAATTCAAGATTAAATTGTTTTAAATTATTTCTTAAACTTGTAAGTCATACTTCCAATAACTGTCACATGGAAAAATCACATATTTTCATGATAAAGACTTATGTGTATCTTAAATGACTTAGAAAGACCAAATTATTTTTAAAAGCCAAACTCATAGTGAAATTCCTGTAATTCTGAGGACATGACGACTGTGGTCCTGACGGTTTGCTCTTATCATTTAATTGGAAAGGGGAAACACTCGAATCTCAACTGTCCTTCAAATAAAGACCATTTTTATACAGCGTGTTTTGGAACACTAACAATATCTTAGGGCATGATTCCAGACCAAAAACAAATAGTAATCAAATATTTTTTTTCTTCAGAATTTGCAAATATTCGCTGCCTAACTATTGCAAATTTTCACGTTTTCACGATTAAAATTACATTTACTCCATTATTTGTTGTTTAATCTTTGTGATCTGATATCAATGTTTAAAAAATAACATTTGTCAACTTTTTCGCGTCTTTTAGATTTTTAATGAAGTTTACAGTTTTTAAGACATTTACTTTTACAAATTTATAATGACCGCCGTTTTTAACCAAACACCAGCAAAAATTATTTTTTTTCTGTAAATGAACATTTGTGAAACAAAGGTTAATATTTATAAAGGTTAACATGCTAAATATGAAACTTAATCCAACAATTATTTACATAAATAAAAGTTGTTAAGTGTAAAAAAATTTTTAAAAAATGGTGGTTGTGGGAGTAATTGGCGGCATTTAATGGACGTTATTACTATAACTGTTTGTTTTTGGTCTGGAAACCATGTTTAAAAATGTTTTCAAATAGTAACAAAACATCCTGTATTTCAAGTTTTTTTTATGCTATTTTTACTTTTTGGTTGTAACGTAAATATTTTATTTATTCAAAATAATTTTAATTTCCAATATAATATGAGTAATCATAAAAAATACAGACATTGGCTTTTGAGCTTGGAACATTGCTAATGTATAAACTATAATGTATACAACCAATGAACAAAAATAGAATAATATTGATTAATTGGCATATTGAATGACATACTATATTGAATACTTTTGTCCCGGATCTGTAAAAATATATCTACATAACTATCCGAATCGAAAAATTATTATTTTTTTATAATTACTATCCAGTCAAATTATAAATATAGGCTTCATAAATTTATGTAAGTAGATTATATAAATGAAGTCCCAATAAAAAAAAAATAAAAAAAATAATTGAAAAGAAATCACTGCGCTTGCCAATCTGATTCAATTAACTTGAATTTATAGCGTTCCAAAGTGGAAATTGTTTGATCATGTGTTTCATTGCTAAATATTTTACATCTTATTTCATTATTGGAAATAGCAATGTTGTCAAAACAAGATATCACGTTTTAAATTCCAATATAAATGCAGAATAATAACTATTATATCTTTTAAACAAGCTTTCTTACGTACGAAGTATATCAGCGTCGTTAATAAGAACACGAATGAAACTTTTGTTGGAAAGGCAAATGCTTCAGGAAGATTAACCTCAAAACCATTTCTAAGATTGACATTGACCTGACTCAATAGCTTTATCTTTCACTGTAACACTTAGCAGTTTAAGACTAATTCTGTAGTTTGCTCTCTTACTAAAAAAGGCAAAATTTTGCATTATTCAAAAATTTTTTTAAAATACCCAGGATCTAAAGACATTTTCAATTAGTGATCTTTTCTGAAAAAAATTAC